>CM029018.1:150102244-150702244 GCA_016801055.1 Panax notoginseng | reverse complement strand
TATTAACTGTTGTTGGACTCTGTTCGATGAGCCTGGATTTCACATCCGGTGCGTTTACTGCTTTAATATATATATACTTATATATATTAACTGTTGTTGGACTCCGTCCAATGAGCCTGGATTTTATGTCCGGTACGTTTATATACTTATATATATATATATATATATATATATATATATATATATATTTACATTTCGTCCCACCTGGAGTTTACTTCGTGGTGGTTGACCGTTTTTACAGCTTTTTGTACATTTCGTCCCACCTAGAGTTTACTTCGTGGTGGTTGACCGTTTTTACAGCTTTCTGTACATTTCGTCCCGTCTGGAGTTTCCTCCGTGGCGGTGGATAGCTTTTACAGCTTTATTTATATTTCTGATCCCCCATGGATGTGCTTCGTGGTTGGTGATCATGTATGTATATATATATTTACAGCTTTTATATATATACCTGCTTACTGCGTTTTTATCAATTGCAGCATCATATGAGCCTAGGAATCATGTGATCATAGATTCAGTCCCCTGAATCTAGATTCGGTTCCCGTGATGGACCTTTTCAGCTATAAGCATCTTGTAAATTTATCTGTGATGTTTGGATTTTCTCAGATGGTCTTCATACCCACGAGGATTTCAACACCTTTTTGTACATTTATTTTTGTACAAATGCCTCGCATCTATCAAATAAAATCAATCAAGCCGAGCACTTAATAAAATGGGAGTGTAAAAGGTCTCAATTACTATTGAGCATCAGGGTTTGAAAGAACCTCTTTTATAAAACATCACTGCCATATATTGCTTAAAATTGAATTTTTACATAAAATTCAAACCCTGTGTATATAGGTGCGAACGAGGCCTCACACTACTTCCAAATAACAGCACATTGACCCACACACACACACATTCAGATAACAGTTTCTTGAAAAGAGGCGGTCACCGTGGTAACACGGATGTCGGGGGGTGCCAAACACCTTCCCTCCGCATAACCAAGTCCCCGGACCCTAATGAATCTCGGTTTCCCCGACCCGCTTAACAGTGTCACATCACTGGGTTAATTTGCAAACCTTTTTTCGGTTGTGTTGGTACAACCATTTAAAAAACCAACTGGCGACTCTTAACAGTCCATCGTTGACATTATACATGTCGGGCCTTTTTCACTTATTTTTTCAAACAAATCTCACCTAAATTGAGAACACCAAAGAAGAAGTAACGAAAAGGGACAATTAAAAATCCCAACGTCGACACCCTCTATTTATAGAGGGGGGAGCCACAGGTGTACCTGCGACAGTCGTAGATGCACCTGCGGCTGCTCGGGGTGCCCCGGGTTCGTGCAACGTGATATCCGTTCGAACTTTCTGAACTTCAATTCGGGAATCCGATCGAGGTGTATAAGACCTTTTTTGGCATGTTGTTGTCGAGAGATACACAATGACATGGGATTAGAGGTTGTATGAAGTCACGAAGATAGGACCATGCCCTTGGTCTTCAAGCTTCAAATTCTATCCGGTGTGCTGTCTTATACAGTAGTCACTCGGGATTGGCGCTCTTTGGTTCTTGTAGGACGTTGTTGTGAATGTATGTATGAATGTTGAGACGACACAAAGTGGGATTGGGATGGCAAAATGATGGTTCTGCCCTTCACCGAGGTTATCTCTAGCTTGAGCTGATTTAGCAGTTATCTCTAAGATTGGACTGTTGCAGGTGTTGACCGCCCTCAGTGTTGTTTCTGATATATGCCTGACTTCCCAGGGTTATCTCCGGACTTGGGAAATGAGTACCTCGGGGCCATTGTCGAGTGTTTGAAGCTGATTGCATGGGTTTGAAACAAGCATTTCTGGGGTTATCTCCAGAACTGCAACTGCATGCCTCGGGGCAATCTCCAAGGTTGATGATGTCTTTCCCGGTGTTGTTTTCAAGACTTAGACTGAGTATCTCGGGGTTATCTCTGAGATGACACGGTCTTCTCTGGTGTAATTTTCGGTATTTGAACTGCAGTCCTTGTGGTTATCTCCGAGATTGAAACTGAAACTCCCGGTGTTGTTTTCGGGGTTGAGGTTGAAACTTTCGGTGGTATTTTTGGGACTGAGCTGGATGTCTCGGGGTTATCTCTGAGATGGTAATACTCAATATCCCAGGGTTGTCTCTGGGATTGAACTGAGCTGTCTTCTAGGGTTATCTTTGAAAGATGATTCTGCCTTCCTACAATGTTAGTAACAGGTATACAGAAAATTTCGAGTGTCTACAGATGCCCCTCTTTATCATATTCATGCAATGCAATGGCATGGATAAGATAAATAATACTAGACACTTGAAATGCAACAAGATAATCATGATGCAATGTACAGCAGCATGATGCAAATATACATGGTTTGTTGGATTGTTCTACAATATGGTGGGATGATTGTCGGCTCCCCTTGACTTCTATCAGGATAAGGGTTATTCATGACCACCCTGGTAAAATGTTTGGATGTATGATCCAAAGTTACCACGAACATCCAGGATGTTGACGTTGGGATTGCCACCAAAGCCCTTAATCCTTGGTACAGACCTACACTGAAGATGTATCTCTCATGCAAAAGAGACTCTGTGAGGATGTGTTCTGTCTGTTGAGCATGTGTATAACATATTCAATCATTGGTCCTCCCCGATGAGGATGCTTTGTTGGAAGTACTGCCAACAGTCTGTGTTCTCAGGATTGCCTTACCCTCGCTGAAATGTATATCAACGGATGAAATCCCTACTGGGAAAATGTCAAGGCTGCTTGACATTTTTTGACTTGTGCATCAACGAATGAAATCATCGGATGGCTTCCGATGCTTCGATGGGTTTACTTACCATCGGCTGAAGTAACATCAAGGTTACTTGACCTTCATTGACATGTACATCAATGGATGAAAATTTGTGATGCCCCCGCCGGGGATCTATTTAATCTTCGCTGACGTGTGCATCAACGACTGAAATCATCGGATGGCTTCTGACGCTTCGTTAGATTTACTTACCAACGGCTGAAATGATGTCAAGGTTGCTTGACCTTCGCTGGCATGTGCATCAACGAATGCAAATGCGTGATGCCCCCACTGGGGAATCTGCTTAATCTTCGCTGACGTCTGCATCACCGGCTGAAATCATCGGATGGCTTCTGATGCTTCGTTGGATTTTCTTGCCAATGATTGAAGTGATGTCAAGGTTGGTTGACCTTCATTGACATGTGCATCAACGGATGTAAATGCGTGATACCCCCGCCGGGGAATCTGTACTTGAGAATGCGTGATACCCCCACCGGGGAAAATACGTGATACCCCCGTCGGGGAATCTGAAGATCAACAGATGACAATGCGTGATACCCCCGCCGGGGATTGTGCATCAATGGATGCAAATGCGTGATACCCCCGCCGGGGAAGGGTACTTGAGAATGACGATCCTAAACTGACGGCATTGGACCATTGTGTGGTATTACCGAATGTGATCTGCAACTGCTGAGATCATTGGTATAGTATACCTTGTGTTTGGGAGAATACCAATGAATGATATGAAAGCCACAGTCTGGCCCAGGAAAACCAGGATTTTAGGCTATTGTTTTGCTCAATCGCGTAGCATTTTTATCACTGATTTGGCCTTTTCAGCTTGTAGAAACTCCTTTGCAACTCGAACTGGACTGAGCCAGAGGGGTGGGCCCCACACAGGGGAGCCGTAGGTATACCTGCTACAACCAGCCGTGGATGTCCTTAAATGGGCCGGTTACTTTCACAAGTCATTTTCAAATTACGCCGTGAAGGAAATCTAAGAGCTCTTCTTCAGATCTATTGAGTTCGGGCATTTTTCTGCAAATTCTTTCACCGTACAAGTGTTCTACACTGTCCTGGTAACGTATACATGTCTTTTTTTTCCAATTTTTATCCATTGGAAAATGACTGTTTATATGAAATGCGTTTAAACACATAGTAGTGAATATGCATGCTCATATGCGTCGATAAAAAATATTCAACATAGTAAATGTTAGTATTAAACCATGCTGAACATAATGATGTGAAAAAATTTGATTTTCAAAATAGTCAAATTGGCACCTTTTTTCTGCTATTCCTTATCCTATGTCTTGGTCGGTCTTCTTGGCAGGGATCAAAGATCCATTTGGCATCCTGCCGTGTTCAGGGCTGAGCTCACCCTATAGCTTCAGTACTCACGCTCCTGGCATGGATTATCTCCCTTTGGCTGGTTTGAGGGGCATGACTACCTACCACCCACTAACTGTGATATCACAGTTTGACCAGTTTCAGGACTTCTATCCTTTTGAGGGGGAGTTAGGTCAGCGTTTAGCTTCTCACCACTTATCAGCAGAGGACCGATCCCGGGTATATACTTGTTGGGATCAGCGTGAGATAGCTAATTTTTCTGTTAGCCATCTAGGTTGTTCGTCAGAGTATTTTGCGTGGATGGAGACATAAACTTCATCGGCTGTGGCAGTATCCATAGTGCCAAGTATTGATTCAGATGGTGGAGAGCCCATAGAGGACATTGATTCTCACACCAAGGAGGAGCCATTCCCTGGGTTGCCAGCAACTCTTTTAGATTCTCCCAGTACTAGCACTGTCGTGATCCAGCATTCAACACAGTATTTTGAGCAGAGTCTTCATCTGATGACCTTTGAGAGGGATCAGGCTAGAGCCCTGATGTTGACAGCTCTTGATGGGAGAGATGCCGCTCTATTAGAGAGAGACGATGCCTTAGCACATAGAGACACCGCTATTGAGGAGTGGGATGAGGCCAGATCAGCCAGAGATGTCGTGATAGTTGAGCGGGATGTTGCTATATCTACCCGGGATGTAGCCGTTACAGATAGTACCATAGTGAGGTCCCTTACTACTAGCATAATCGTAGAGATGAGCACGTATATTGATGAGTACCGCATCACCATGCAGATGGTTGTAGATCTGTTAGCTCGTATGGATACCCTTGTGTAGGAGACCACATCGTTACCACCTTATTATGATAGAGATGCCATGTTAGGCTTGATAGCTCGTATATACACTGATTTGTAGATGGGCTTGTATTTTCCTATACAGACTACCTTAGCCATTTTGTTATGTACAGTTCATATTGTATATATCAAACATCTTTATATATAGCAGGGAAATATTTTTTTGATCACTTCCCTTTTAGTTATGCCTTGTTACCTGCTTGATATTTACCTGTTTCTTTAGGGCTTGTGATCAAGATGTATTTTGAATTCCTCCTTGATGGATGGACATTGAGTTGTCTCAGGATATTTTAGAATGGATCGTTGATCTGTGTTTTCCCTACCATTTTTGGTGTCTTGGGACTGGTTTCTGTATGGAGATGTGGAGAGGAGTATGACTTTCCTCTTCGAGATCGACCGCACCACAGATGGTCTCCAACATTCCTATTTAAGAGGAGCCCAGTTAGTTCCATTTCTTATGGATTGGTGTTTCTCTTTGAGGAATAACCACAGCTTAGATGGTCACCGATCCTCCCATTTAGGGGGAGGTCAGGTAGTTCCACCCCTTTGGTCTGAAGCCGATGAAATGTGATGGATTTAAGGTTAATCCCAGTACCGCTGACAAGTGTTTGTGTTTCGGTAGAGGGTTAGACCGAACCATGACTGGTTGCCTACGTACTCCTATTGAAGAGGAGTTCAGGTCTGCGTGGTTCGAACCTGGTGTAAGAGGTTCAATGCTGTATGTGGCAAGAAGTGTGTAGAGATATTTTTGTTATTTTTGTTTTTGTAAGGAAAAGAGTGTAGAAATATATTTGTTATTTTTATTTTATTGCAACCGGACCATATAAAATATGGCTGCCTACATACTCCCGTGTATCAAGGAGATCAGGTCGGCATAGTTCGCCCCATGTTCAGGACAGTTTATAGCCAATGAAAAGTTTGATCCCATGTTCAGGACAAACTGCGGGTGAGAAAGTTTAATCCCATGTATAGGACAAACTGTGGGTGTGAAAAGTCTTATCCCTAGTGGGGTAAAACTATGGGTGTGAAAGGTTCAATCCCTGGTGGGATAGCTGGAGTTGAGTAAGAGTTCCAAACCAAGTGAAGAGAAAGATCTAGCGATCCGCAACCAGGCTGCTGGTTAGAAAATGTGTGTTTGTCCCCGATGGGGCAGATGAGTGTAAATAAAAGTTGTATGTAGTGAAAGGTTAGAAAACCTGAAATGACTGGGGATCTGGTGATCCCAAAATTAGGATGTTTGCTTGATGGTAATATCAGACATAGTAACGTTTTACGGTGTCTGCGTTGATAAGCAATGGAAATTCATCGCCATTCATTTGCTATAATCTGAGAGCACCTCCTTGACAACAAACGGGCCTTCCCAGTTCGGAGCGAATTTTCCCTTAGATGGATATTGGTTGTCAATGATCTTTTTCAAAACCAAGTCATGTTGTTTAAACTGCTGTAGCTAGACTTTTCTGTTGTAGGACCTGGTGATCCTTTATTGATATAACTGACCCTGGAAGATAGCAGTGGCACGCCTTTCGTCTATATGAGATAATTAGTGATACCTATCTTGTACCCATTGGTCTTCATCCAGCTGAGCGTCTACCAACACTCTGAGGGATTCCATTTCCACTTCTATGGGGAGCACTGCTTCCATCCCATAGGTTAATACGCAGGGGGTTGCCCTAGTGGAAGTGCGCATTGATGTTCTGTAGGCTAACAGAGTCAGAGGTAACAAGTCAAGCCATCCTTTGTGGTTAGCAGACATCTTTTGCATGATCTTCTTGATGTTTTTGTTAGCTGCTTCAACAGCACCAGTCATCTTTGGACAGTAGATGACGGAGTTGAGATGTTTGATGTGGAATTTACTGCACAACTCCTCCATCATTCTATATTTTGAGGTTCTTAGCATTGTCTGATACAATTACCTCTGGTTGTCCATATCGACAAATGGCATTATTTCTGATGAAAGCAATGACGACTTCTTTGGTAACCCTGGGGAAGGAGGCTGCTTCTACCCACTTAGTGAATTAGTTGATCATGGTGAAGATAAACTGATGCCCATTACTGGCTTTGGGCTTGATGGGCCCGATCACATCCATTCCCCACATTGAGAATGGCCAAGGCGAACTCATATTGTGGAGCTCCCTTGGAGGGGCGTGGATAACATTCCCATGAATTTGGCACTGATAACATCTCTTGACGTGGTTCTCACAGTCAGCCTTGAGAGAGAGAGCCAGTAATACCCTGTTCTGAGGATTTTCTTAGCAAGTATGGGGGCCGCTCATGTGTGGGCCACATACTCCACCATGGATCTCATCCATGAGTCTCTAAGCTTGGTCCTTGTCCAGACATCTTAGGAGACATAATCCTATATCTCTTTTGTAGAGTGCATCCCCGCTCAGGTAGAATTTCATAGCTAGTCGATGGATTCGCCTTCTTTCAATCGGGGTCACCTCAGCAGGTGTAGATCCATCTTGCAAGTACTTCTTGATATGCTGATACCATGGGTGTTGGATGGGAGGTAGCTCATTCGATACTTCTCCAATGTAATTCCTATAGGCTGGAGCCTTTTGTTGGGCAAATGTGAGGGTTGGCATGTCTTCCCTGTCGTGTATATTGATCAAGGAGGTCAAGGTTGCTAGTGCATCCGTAAAATCATTCTTATTTTGAGGAATGTGGAGGAAGGATATTTCTTCAAACTCCGAAGCCATCTGTAAAACCTGTCGATGTTAAGGCAACAAATGTAGACCTTTGGTGTGATAAATTCATGTGGTTTGTCTGATTACTAACTCGGAATCTCCAAAGACAGTTAACCGTCTGATGCCCGTTGATTGGGCAAGTTTTAGCCCCATGATACAACCTTCATACTCAGCTGTATTGTTGGTGTTGGCAAACTACAATTTGACGATGACGGGATGCTGCTCCCCCATAACGGATACTAGAACTGCTCTATCCCCAGAACCTTCCATATTTATAGCTCCATCAAAATACATCTTCCATGTTTGGCGTGCATCGTACTGATGGTGTTGCTGAATTTCCATTACCCCTTCATCGGGGAAGTATGTTTCCAAGGGTTTGAAATCCCTTGAAGGTGCGGCGACCAGTTGATCCGTAATTCCTTGTCCTTTAATGGACTTTTGTGCCACGTAGACGATGTCAAATTGTTGTAGGATCAACTACCATCTGGACAGTCGACAATTCAGAATGGGTTTACTAAACACATACTTGAGAGGATCCACGCGCAATATGAGATGGGTTGTGTGACCATGGAAGTAATGTTGTAACCTCATGGAAGACATGCTAAAGCACAACAAGTCTTCTCAATTAGAGTGTACTTATGTTCACTGCTGCTGAATCTTTTGCTGAGATAGTAGATAGCTCACTCTTAGCCTCTATCATCTTTCTGTCCCAGCATGCAGCCCATGGCATTCTCACTTATAGATAGGTACATGAATAGGGGAATATCATCCCTGGGTGGTACTAAAATAGGAGATTTGACTAGCTACTCTTTGATTGTAAGGAAGACCTTTTGACACTCATCATTCCATTTCATGGAGGAGCTCTTCCTTAATAACTTGAAAATAGGCTCACAGGTTGCTGTGAGTTGGGAGATTAACCTGCTAATGAAGTTGATTCTTCCCAAAAATTCCCGTATTTCCTTCTCTGTCTGAGGAATGGGCATTTCCGTGATGGCATGGATTTTGGTGGGATCCAGCTCAATCCCCTTGTGGCTGACTAGGAATCCTAGCAACTTACCAGATTTAATGCCAAAGGCGCACTTGACTGGATTCAACTTCAAGTTGTACTTACGTAACCTGTTAAAGAGCTTTCTGAGATGGTTTAGGTGGTCTTCCTCCCTTCGGGACTTTATAATGATGTCATCCATATAGATCTCTATCTCCTTATGCATTAAATCGTGGAAAAAAGCCATCATGGCTCGCTGGTAGGTAGCTCCAGCATTGATGAGGCCGAATGATAACCGTCTATAACAAAAGGTTCCCCAAGGCATGATAAATGCAGTTTTCTCACAATACTCCTCAGCAACCGTAATTTGATGGTATCCTACGAAGCAGTAAACAAAGGAGTACATATCATATTGAGCAGTATTGTCAATGAGAATGTGGATAAATGGCACGGGAAAGCTATCTTTAAGGCAAGCTTTATTTAGATCCCGGTAATGCATGAAAACTCGTACCTTTCCTCCCGGTTTAGGCACGGGGACTATGTTTGATAGCCATTCAAGGTATATAGACACCATGATGATGCCTGCTTGAAATTGTTTCATAATTTCCTTTTTAACCTTTAAACTCCACTCAGGTTTTAATCACTTGAGCTTCTTCCTGACTGACTTGAATCCCTCTTTTATGGGGAGGCGATGAATGACAATGTCAGTGGACAAACCCACCATGTCTTCATGAGACCATGCAAATACATCCTAGAATTGGGTTAATAGTGTAACCATGTAATTCCTTTTGTTTGGAGTGAGGTCTTTACCAACCTGGATTAGTTTAGTGCTTTCTAAAGTTCCGAGATTGAACGAAGTGGTTTGATCAAGGTTAGGTTTGGGTTTGTCTTTGACCCATTCTTTGATCTCCTGAGGTATCTCAATGTCCTCTTGTATTTCCATCAAGTCTGAGTCCAACTTTTCATCAAAGTTGCAATCCTCGTGGAGAAAAGGCACCTTATCAGCAAGTATAGGCACATCTAAATTTAGAGTCCTGAAACAAAATATGCTTTCACTTAATATATGAAACTGTTCAATTATACAAAGTATTAGCATGTACTGACAAAACAACTACTGATACTGTACAGAAAAGTAAGCAGTTATTATTATCTACAGGGCAGAAGGAGTTTCTGCCTATTTTACCCTTGTCGACCAATGCAAGGAGTGCTGCTCCAATTCTCAAGGGTGAAGTCCTGATGGACTGCAATGATGGAAGGGTTGTCATCGTCCTCCTTTTCCCGAATGATGACCATTACGTCTGGACAATCATCGTCTAGGGTGTATCTATTTGTATGTTCATCATGGACAATGATGCGTATGTTTGACATCATCCGGGCGATGTTCTGTTTACTGTTGAGTAAAATCAATAAGCTTAAAAACACGTAAGTGTACGTGGTCAACAAATAATATAGTAGTGAATAGAGTATCGTTCCCACAAGGACAAAATATCAAGAATCTTAACTTCACAATTATCAATCTTGTATTAACCCTAATTTTATTAAACTAATCAATTCAATGGTTTTTAAAATGAATAAAAGCAACTAAATTAATAAATAATTAAATTATCACAAAACAGTCACCAATAACGAAATCCGGAATTTCAAACAATTAATGGAGAATTAGACTTATGATTTCATCCTAAGCTTCACTCTGATTTTCAAACCTTTATTCCAACTCAACTCAATATTCCAGTTTATTAATCAAGAACACGAACGTAGTAAGAGCCACCTCTCGATGCACTAATACCATATTAACATCAATCCACAATTAAGATAGAAATCTGATAAACACCTAAATTAACCAACTCACTATATCTCTATGTGAACTGCAATAAAAAAGGTTGAAGTTTAAGCTCTATATACGATTACATGCGATGTCAAGCGTATCTCTACCTTAACAATAATCACAAATATGCTATCGACATGATTCATGACACATGCTATATTAACTAGGTCTAGATTCGAATCTCCTCTCTCGATTCCTTTCAAATCCACAAAGAACTGTTGATTAGGCAATTCATAAATTCAAGCACAAATTAATGTAGATAAACTGAAAATATCTTATTGAATTGGAAATCAAAGTTATATAATCATCGTTTCACCCAAAGATCCATCACAAGTCTAATTAGTAAATTAGTTCATAACGAATGAATTAAAAACGGAATAATTTGTTGAAAATATCATCGCAAGTACAAATAGATGAAAGAAAAGAGGAATTATGGAAAACCCCTTCACGTAGCCTCGATTTGCAACTGTCGTGACAATTTCTGAAAATTACTCCTCTAACATTCGCTTTTCAATCCTTTAAATCGCTCTTGAATCCTTGCCTTTGTGGTATGAGATTGTTGTTTTTCTACCTAGTAGCAAGCCCCCATGTCTTCTGGCTGAATTCTCTTTTTATTAGAGTCCAAACGCACTAGCCAAACCCAACAAACCGAGCCCCAACAGAAGTCGAAACCAAACAGGAAAGCTCAGGAAACGGGACACCCGCCCCGGCGGGCTAGCCCACTGTCTTCAAGCTTTTAAAGTTCCAACATTTTTCCACTTTTGCTCCAAAAGGACCGCCTTTCCTCACCAATTGCATCCATGACCACCCTACACATAAAATATTATGAAACGAGTAAAAACGAACACAAAACATGAGACTAACTACGAATTTAAACTTAAAACGAATATTGATTCGCGTATATAAAATCCACTTATCAAAATCCCCCCAAACTTAATCTGTGCTAGTCCCCGAGCACAAAACAAACTACACGCAATGCAACGAAAAGCAATAACAATCTAAATGCCTAAAAATAAAATCCATTCACATCACATAAACTGATTTATCCCATCGGCCTCAAAGAAAACAAGCAACTTTACAATACAAATTATCAAAACCAATCTACACTTACATATTAATTCTCAGTTCTTGATCAACTATCACTGGTATAGCATGCGTGTGTGATCAACATCGAAGATAACTGATACAGACCCAAATTCAATACATAAACAACTTCTTAGAAGGAATCATACAATGCAAACTAAAAAAAAAATCTCAAAGATAGGCACGATTCAACTAAAATGAAACTCAACCAAATTCAAGGGTACATGCAGGATACTTATACTCTCTCTTCTTTTTTTTATACGGGGACTTTTTGCACTTTTCCCGTTTTATTCTTAATTTTTTTTATAGATGGTTGGTGAGTGCGTTTTACGCTCCATCTCACGCTTGTGTTTATGGGGAGTGCTTCACCTCAACCCACCACAAGACTCAACATATTTCATTCTCTTTTTTATTCAAAGCTTATATATCCCGCATATATTCCCCCAAACTTATGTTCTTGCCTAATTTAAGCCTTCACTGCCTATCCTTGTCATTTTCTAGTTCACGCTAGCACTATCCTTTAGAAACACTTTATGTATCAATTTGAACTAACCGGTCAACAAAGATGTCATTAGTGCTACCCTTTTTATAACAATTTCAAACAAGTCCAAGAATCAATTCATAATAGTAATTATATCACAGTTCTAATAATCCATACTATATTGGTTAACTTGTTCACAATCTCATCATTGGCCAGAATAACATGTAGAATGCAACACCATTGGACATATTCTTTATTATTATTATTATTTAGATATGAAAAGTCAATGTCCTAACTACAATGCAAATACCTATTCTATAATGCAACACCAAATATGACAACAAAAATTTTAAAAATGCATGTATGCAATGTATGCAACTAAACAACTAACTCCCCCAAACATAAATAAGACAATGCCCTCATTGGATAAAAATAAAAATGCACGAGGACTTCCCTGGAATTGTCTAAGTCTGGGGCGGTGGTTGGTGCTCTTCTTCATCAGAATCACTAGGAGGAAATCGAGGTAATGGACCGGATTGTTGATACGGAAATTGGGCTACCGGGTTGAAGCTTTGGAGCTTTGTGTTGAATGAAGCGAAAGACGCGTTCATGGCATCGAACATGTGATCTTGGCGGAGCGCCAAACGCCGCAGTTCCATCCTTGCTGATAAATTTATTGCATCATCTACCCATCATTCCCCTCGGGAGCCAACCCCCGCTCCGGTGTAAGAGCCTTGGTAACCATATAGTCGTACCGATCGGCGGCGGTGGCACTTCTAAATTTTTGGCAGTCATATGTTCGTGTCGGTGGAGCGGAACTTGAACCCTCTCCTCGTTGGCGTTTTGATGTTGGTTGTGAAGCCATTGATTTCTGGATGTTTGACTTGCTAGCACACACTTCCTTCTCTCACACTTGGTTCAGTCAATTTATCAAACACTTGGCGTGCACAGCTCGTTCGGTTACATAATTTTTAAATTTTGAACTTGGAAATTGGTGTATGTGGTATAGATGAGATGAAGCCTTGACACTATAGCCACTTACCCACAAATGTGTGTATCCCAATTGCATGAAGAATTAAAGTGTAATGTTATTGAATATGGGAAGTATGAGGTAGGGTTTATATAGAGTGATGTGGGGGAGATGAAGTGGTGGACGGGATTGAAGTTGTGTGAGTGGAGAGTGGGGGTGAAGGTGGGTTTAATTGATTTAGGTAGTGGTCGTGGTGGTAGTAGTTGTGTAGGGTCATGGGTTATGTTGAGGAGTTGAAGACAAAAATGGCAGCAGGTTATTAGTGAGGGGGAAATGGCTGGGACGTGCCGTTTAAATGAACACGTCTGCCCAGGATTTAGGACCCCCGCTCCGGCGGGGGGTGCTAGGCCAAAAAGGCCAGCCCCGGCGCGCTATCCCACTGTAAAACTTTTTGGTCAAAAAATTTTGAGATGCAAAAATTTCTAATTTTCCTCCATTTCGTAGACGTTGTTGCTCTAACTCACGTTGGACCTCTCCTGAAACCAAAAATATGCACTACGTTAGATTAATGACAACTTGTAGTTTCAATGAGATTTTTAGTACTTTTCAGAGATTTTTAGCAAAACTTATAATTGACAAGTCCTAACTGCTGCTTTATAAACTATATCCTAACAAATTAAACATGAACTATGGAAAATAAATAAATATTGGGTTGCCTCCCAATTAGCGCTTGATTTTAAGTCGTTTAGCCTGACTACTCCCTACTTTACTGTGTATCGACGAGGGTGATGTTGTTGGCGTTTCAGTTCGACTCGCCACCCCAGTAATGCTTAATACGTTGCCCATTGACTTTGAACGTGTCTAGCGGATTACGACTGTAAAGTTCAACGGCGCCATGATGAAATACTCGTTTTATAGTAAATGGTCCCGACCATGTCTACTTAAGCTTTCCGGGGAACAAACGCAGCCGTGAATTGAACAAGAGGACTGCTTGACCCGGCTCGAATGTTCGTTGCACAATTTTCTGGTCGTGCCATCTTTTAACTTTTTCTTTATATAACTTGGCATTCTCGTAGGCTTGGAGGCGGAATTCGTCGAGCTCATTTAGTTGGAGTAGCCACTTTTCTCCTACCGCAGCTTGATCAAAATTCAATTTCTGTATGGCCCAGTAAGCCTTGTGCTGTAGCTCCACCGGTAAATGACATGCCTTTCCGTACAAGAGTTGATACGGTGACATCCCGATTGGCGTTTTGAAGGCAGTCCGGTACGCCCATAATGCGTCGTCCAATCGAAGTGACCAATCTTTCCGACTCGGATTTACAACCTTCTCCAATATCCTCTTAACTTCTTTGTTCGATACCTCAGCTTGCCCATTAGTCTGAGGGTGATACGTTGTAGTCACCTTGTGATTGACCCCATACTTAGCCAAAAGAGCTGTAAACGACTTATTGCAGAAGTGACTGCCTTCATCACTAATTATTGCTCTTGGCGTGCCAAACCTCGTGAAAATGTTTTTCTGTAGAAACTTGAGGACCACCTTGGCATCATTAGATGGTAATGCTGCAGCTTTAACCCATTTCGAGACGTAATCCACTGCGAGCAGAATATATTAATTGCTCAAAGACGACGGGAATGGTCCCATGAAATCGATGCCCCATACATCAAAGATCTCCACTTCAAGGATTGTTTGTAGGGGCATCTCGTTCTGTTATGATATATTTCCCTCCCTTTGGCATCTATCACATGGTTTCACAAATTGGTGGGCGTCTTTGAACACTGTAGGCCAATAAAACCCAGATTGAAGAACTTTCGTCGTGGTGCGCTCACTCCCGTAATGTCCACCGTATGCCGATGAATGGCATTCTTGTAATATGTTGTGGAGCTCACTGTATGGGATACATCGTCGAATCATCTTATCGGCGCAATGTTTAAACAGATACGGCTCATCCCACATGTACCACTTGACGTCGTGAAGAAACTTCTTTTTCTGTTGTTGTGTAAGATTCGGGGGAAGAATCTTGCTTACCACATAATTTGTTAAGTTTGCATACCACGGAAATTCTGCATTCAACCCAAATAACTGCTCATCCGGAAATGTCTCATTGATCACGCATTTATCTTCATCCTTTTTCTCTGAATTTTCCAGTCTTAATAAGTGATCGACAACTTGATTCTCCGTACCCTTTCTATCTTTAGTTTATAAATTAAACTCTTGAAGTAAGAGAATCCATCGGATAAGGCGTGGCTTAGCATCTTTTTTTGCTATTAAGTACCGAATCGCCGAATGGTTCGTGTAATGTAAGACCCCGAATTTTATGAAATAAAATTATTCAATTTTTCTATTCAGTAAATGGTTAAATTGATAAATGTTAAAGTTAAGGGTGATATATAAATTTTTTTCAAAATACACAAGTGGTTATAAAATATTCATTGTTGTCGGGGAATATTCGTACGACAGCGCAGCTATTTTGGGCCCCATAACGAATAACTGTCGGGTGAAGAAAACGACAAATTTAAGTTTTTACAAATAACGGCGTAGTTGTTACCGTTAACACTGTTGGAATACCCGGTGGTTAAAATACAGTAATACGCGTTATTGCACAGTAGCACACGGTATTGCATAGTATTTTTAAAATTATTGATTCTTACGTAAGAAGGCACTACTCAATAATTGTTACAGTAATTACTGTTCAATATTTTATTTTATTGATTCAATAATTGCTACGTTGAAATTTTATATTATTGTTGTTCAATAATTGTCACTGCACAGTATTTCACATTATCAGATCAATAATTCATATTATTTGAATAATATTATTAGATAACATTATTGGCAATGACTAGAAAGTTCTGTCTAAGTAGAGGTTTGGTCACCTAATTGCGCGCCAGTAAGGAGAAATTCTTATTGGAAAGCCCCCTCTTTCCTGGGAACGGCCTGGTTGTCATAAATGTGATTCTGTAATATTATTTGTGAATAATTAATTATTGATTCATATGATAAGGAAATATTTATTTTGTGGATATAAATGAGGGATATATTTTTGTGGTTAAAAATGAAGGAGTTAATGTTGAGGTTTTTATCCATATTTTTGTCGGAATGGAGGTATTAAAAATCAGGGTTTTTGAGATATTTTGCGGGGGTTATAATTTTTAATCCGACCGTTGGATCGTGGTAATTTTTGGATATGTTATACATATATAAGTTGAGTATATGCCCACAAATTTTGAACCGTTAAAAATGAACGTATGATTTATTATGAATTTTACAATATGACTGGTTCAGAAATTGTTGAATTTTCGGAGTTTATCATTTTGATGGAAAATTCTAGAATTGGTGGGCCCCACTTGTGATTGCTGAAGAAATGTGCTGAATTATATTTCAAATGTGGTGGGTGGGAATAGTAGCAGGTAAAGTCATCAGGTTGCAGGTCAAACCTACCAAAATTTTCCTATAAATAGAGGGCTAAGTTAGAATTGAAAATCACACCAGAAACATAAGCTTTCTCTCTTTCTCTCTCTATATTATGAAGCATATTTTGTGAGTTTTTAGATACTTGGTTAGTTGCTATTCATCAGTGCAAGTTTTCTTCAGCATCATATCCGATATCCAGTCAGAAGTACTGCTCTTTTGAGGTAAGGGATTGTAAGGGATAGTAAGGGATATTAAGGGATTTTAAGGGTTGTTATGTTTTTCAGTTTCGTAATTTTTCTGAACTTCAAAACTTATGGAAAAATTTGAAATGATATTTTGATGAGTTTTCTTGATTGTGTCCAAAAATGGTTATTTTTGGATGTATAGATTGAGAGTTATGAATTTTATGAGAAAAGACTATTTTAGAAGTAACAGCTTATAATTCCTTGTGGTTAACTCCAAAATTGATGAAATTTTTATTGGGAGTACATGTATATGATAGGAGTATACTCTGTAAATTTCAGAATTTTTAGACAAAAGTACAATTTTTGATAAATGTCTAAATATTCGGCTATTTTGGCCATATGAAAAATAGTAAATGACTTTTACAAATTCTGAGAAAAATATATGTTCACTATGGGACTATATTATGCTAAATCTCAGAA
This sequence comes from Panax notoginseng, assembly GCA_016801055.1. Taxonomy (NCBI): domain Eukaryota; kingdom Viridiplantae; phylum Streptophyta; class Magnoliopsida; order Apiales; family Araliaceae; genus Panax; species Panax notoginseng. Next base: position 150,685,167 of record CM029018.1, on the reverse strand, counting down.
AAGAAATATTTTTGGAACTGATTTGGTATTTTTCATGAAAATGGTCTAGTTATGAGTAAATGAATTAAATATATTTTGTGAAGAAAGAAAATTGGAAAATAGGATTTTATGGCTTGAGAATCCTATATGAGGTATATGCAGATTTTTGATGAGGGTTTTGGTTATTGATGATGAAATTGTAAGAGTTGGCATTTTATGATGATTAAATGCATTAATTAGTAAAGTGTAAACAATTAAAATAAATTGTTTATAAATTTATGAAATGTTATTCTTTCAATATCATTATACCGAAATATTGGTATGTATTTTATTGTGGAATTTCTATCTTTTGTGTCGGGATTACTATTCATGAGTTACTATTCACGATTTACTATTCATGAGTTACGAATATTACTCTTGAGATTAAAACTATATGTTGATCATATTATTTTTATCATCATATATAATATTTTTATAACCCTGGTGTTGAAATTCTCTTTCACTGGAGTGTAAAGATGGGTAGATTATTGGTATGATCATGACTAGGGTTCTCTTTGGCCTGTAGTGCAAAGTTGAATTGTGACTGGTATGATCATGACCATTAAATTTATAATTGAATATCTTAAGCTTAAGTGCAAAGGTGAATTGATCAATATGGTTATAATTATTGTTTATATAAATTCTGAAATGATTATATATTTCTTTGAGATATGAATATATTTGGCCTGTAGTACAAATATGAATTGTTGATGAATATCTTTGGCATGTAGTGCAAAGATGGCCTGTTGATGAATATCTTTGGCCTGTAGTGCAAAGATGAACTGTTGTTGAATATCTTTGGCCCGTAGTGCAAAGATGGTTTGTTGATGAATATCTTTGGCCCGTAGTGCAAAGATGGATTTGTTAGTATGATTATAAACAGGAACTGTGATTTGGTATAACCATGATCTTTGATGTTTCAGGTAAAGACAAGTGATGAAAATATTCTTTGTCCTGGGTGCGAAGAAAAATTTATAGTCACAATTATGATTATGAGTTATTCATATGATTGTGGAAAGGAACTCTTGAGTGATGTTACATGGATAAAATATTGTTGGTGGATTTTTAACATGGAGAAGATAATAGACTTTATAGTCTATTTGACTCTTCTAATGGATTGCTCGTTCCGCTGCAACTATGGTTGAAATTTTTATCATTTACCATATGTTCTAAATCTCTGATTTATTGTTGATGAAGGCTATTGATAATTGAATTATCTTTAGTTATGATATACTTTACTGAGCTAGTTGTGCTCACCCTTTTGCTTCACAATTCCTTTCAGGTAATAAGAGTGTAGCTGGGTCGAGCGGGGGTAACAAGGGAATAGAACGGTGGTCATCATTTAGTAGTTATATTTGGTGAAGAAAATAGGGTGAGGCGAACCCAACGTTGGAAGGGTGTTTTGTCACTATCATACAAGATGTCTAATGACATACAACCTCGTGTCATCATAAGACAGGGTTGTGCTCATCCACTTGCTGAGTATCTTTACGAGCACTACCTATATAATCTTGGTGTTTGTTTGAAGTATAATTCTCAATTAGAGACAGTGGAGATAATGATAAGTCAAGAGAAGACTCACCATTGGGAAGAATATGATAGTAATCTTCTCGTTTTTCTTTGGGGTCTATTGGGTCAACCAAGGATAATTCTGTGGCCATATGATATCTATCATAACCTAGACGCGTGGCCTCCCATGTACGAAGGTTTCCTTGAGCACTTCCCAAAGATTCTAATTTCTAAAACAGTTTTTGACTATACCTTTATGTAAGGTGTTATTGTGAGGTGATGTCCACGGTTGGAACATGAGTCACATTTGGTATATATTTGTATCCAAACTCACAGCATATGTGTTGTTGTATTTTGCACGACAATTGCTGTAATAAAGTTGTAGTTGTTTTCTGTACCATGTATTTGACGACTCAGAATGGGTTGGGTGGAATGAACCTATTTTGGGGTCGTTACATTTGGTATCAGAGCTTAGGGATATGATCTCTGGCGGAGATCGGGAAATATAACTAGGAGGGGAGAGATGAGTAAATCCTTCGCTAGTGTGTCCTACCTAAGCTTATTTGTTGGTCAGTCATAATATCGAGATATTATGTGATATGTTAATTTGTTAAATTAACCATTGTTTTGAAGCTGTATTCTAGAAAGATATCTGAAATACAGAAGATGAGCAATGGAGAAATCATGATGATAAGGAAGATGGAATCTGAAATGAAAGCAAGGTATTCTCAACTCTTTGAAATACCAGGTACGTAAATTTCGGGGACGAAATTTCATAAGGAGGGGAGATTGTAAGACCCCGAATTTTATGAAATAGAATTATTCAATTTTTCTATTCAGTAAATGGTTAAATTGATAAATGTTAAAGTTAAGGGTGATATATAAATTTTTTTCAAAATACACAAGTGGTTATAAAATATTCATTGTTGTCGGGGAATATTCGTACGACAGCGCAGCTATTTTGGGCCCCATAACGAATAACTGTCGGGTGAAGAAAACGACAAATTTAAGTTTTTACAAATAACGGCGTAGTTGTTACCGTTAACACTGTTGGAATACCCGGTGGTTAAAATACAGTAATACGCGTTATTGCACAGTAGCACACGGTATTGCATAGTATTTTTGAAATTATTGATTCTTACGTAAGAAGGCACTACTCAATAATTGTTACAGTAATTACTGTTCAATATTTTATTTTATTGATTCAATAATTGCTACGTTGAAATTTTATATTATTGTTGTTCAATAATTGTCACTGCACAGTATTTCACATTATCAGATCAATAATTCATATTATTTGAATAATATTATTAGATAACATTATTGGCAATGACTAGAAAGTTCTGTCTAAGGAGAGGTTTGGTCACCTAATTGCGCGCCAGTAAGGAGAAATTTTTATTGGAAAGCCCCCTCTTTCCTGGGAACGGCCTGGTTGTCATAAATGTGATTCTGTAATATTATTTGTGAATAATTAATTATTGATTCATATGATAAGGAAATATTTATTTTATGTGGATATAAATGAGGGATATATTTTTGTGGTTAAAAATGAAGGAGTTAATGTTGAGGTTTTTATCCATATTTTTGTCGGAATGGAGGTATTAAAAATCAGGGTTTTTGAGATATTTTGCGGGGGTTATAATTTTTAATCCGACCGTTGGATCGTGGTAATTTTTGGATATGTTATACATATATAAGTTGAGTATATGCCCACAAATTTTGAACCGTTAAAAATGAACGTATGATTTATTATGAATTTTACAAGATGACTGGTTCAGAAATTGTTGAATTTTCGGAGTTTATCATTTTGATGGAAAATTCTAGAATTGGTGGGCCCCACTTGTGATTGGTGAAGAAATGTGCTGAATTATATTTCAAATGTGGTGGGTGGGAATAGTAGCAGGTAAAGCCATCAGGTTGCAGGTCAAACCTACCAAAATTTTCCTATAAATAGAGGGTTAAGTTAGAATTGAAAATCACACCAGAAACATAAGCTTTCTCTCTTTCTCTCTCTATATTATGAAGCATATTTTGTGAGTTTTTAGATACTTGGTTAGTTGCTATTCATCAGTGCAAGTTTTCTTCAGCATCATATCCGATATCCAGTCAGAAGTACTGCTCTTTTGAGGTAAGGGATTGTAAGGGATAGTAAGGGATATTAAGGGATTTTAAGGGTTGTTATGTTTTTCAGTTTCGTAATTTTTCTGAACTTCAAAACTTATGGAAAAATTTGAAATGATATTTTGATGAGTTTTCTTGATTGTGTCCAAAAATGGTTATTTTTGGATGTATAGATTGAGAGTTATGAATTTTATGAGAAAAGACTATTTTAGAAGTAACAGCTTATAATTCCTTGTGGTTAACTCCAAAATTGATGAAATTTTTATTGGGAGTACATGTATATGATAGGAGTATACTCTGTAAATTTCAGAATTTTTAGACAAAAGTACAATTTTTGATAAATGTCTAAATATTCGGCTATTTTGGCCATATGAAAAATAGTAAATGACTTTTACAAATTCTGAGAAAAATATATGTTCACTATGGGACTATATTATGCTAAATCTCAGAAAAGAAATATTTTTGGAACTGATTTGGTATTTTTCATGAAAATGGTCTAGTTATGAGTAAATGAATTAAATATGTTTTGTGAAGAAAGAAAATTGGAAAATAGGATTTTATGGCTTGAGAATCCTATATGAGGTATATGCAGATTTTTGATGAGGGTTTTGGTTATTGATGATGAAATTGTAAGAGTTGGCATTTTATGATGATTAAATGCATTAATTAGTAAAGTGTAAACAATTAAAATAAATTGTTTATAAATTTATGAAATGTTATTCTTTCAATATCATTATACCGAAATATTGGTATGTATTTTATTGTGGAATTTCTATCTTTTGTGTCGGGGTTACTATTCATGAGTTACTATTCACGATTTACTATTCATGAGTTACGAATATTACTCTTGAGATTAAAACTATATGTTGATCATATTATTTTTATCATCATATATAATATTTTTATAACCCTGATGTTGAAATTCTCTTTCACTGGAGTGTAAAGATGGGTAGATTATTGGTATGATCATGACTAGGGTTCTCTTTGGCCTGTAGTGCAAAGTTGAATTGTGACTGGTATGATCATGACCATTAAATTTATAATTGAATATCTTAAGCTTAAGTGCAAAGGTGAATTGATCAACATGGTTATAATTATTGTTTATATAAATTCTGAAATGATTATATATTTCTTTGAGATATGAATATATTTGGCCTGTAGTACAAATATGAATTGTTGATGAATATCTTTGGCATGTAGTGCAAAGATGGCCTGTTGATGAATATCTTTGGCCTGTAGTGCAAAGATGAACTGTTGTTGAATATCTTTGGCCCGTAGTGCAAAGATGGTTTGTTGATGAATATCTTTGGCCCGTAGTGCAAAGATGGATTTGTTAGTATGATTATAAACAGGAACTGTGATTTGGTATAACCATGATCTTTGATGTTTCAGGTAAAGACAAGTGATGAAAATATTCTTTGTCCTGGGTGCGAAGAAAAATTTATAGTCACAATTATGATTATGAGTTATTCATATGATTGTGGAAAGGAACTCTTGAGTGATGTTACATGGATAAAATATTATTGGTGGATTTTTAACATGGAGAAGATAATAGACTTTATAGTCTATTTGACTCTTCTAATGGATTGCTCGTTCCGCTGCAACTATGGTTGAAATTTTTATCATTTACCATATGTTCTAAATCTCTGATTTATTGTTGATGAAGGCTATTGATAATTAAATTATCTTTAGTTATGATATACTTTACTGAGCTAGTTGTGCTCACCCTTTTGCTTCACAATTCCTTTCAGGTAATAAGAGTGTAGATGGGTCGAGCGGGGGTAACAAGGGAATAGAACGGTGGTCATCATTTAGTAGTTATATTTGGTGAAGAAAATAGGGTGAGGCGAACCCAACGTTGGAAGGGTGTTTTGTCACTATCATACAAGATGTCTAATGACATACAACCTCGTGTCATCATAAGACAGGGTTGTGCTCATCCACTTGCTGAGTATCTTTACGAGCACTACCTATATAATCTTGGTGTTTGTTTGAAGTATAATTCTCAATTAGAGACAGTGGAGATAATGATAAGTCAAGAGAAGACTCACCATTGGGAAGAATATGATAGTAATCTTCTCGTTTTTCTTTGGGGTCTATTGGGTCAACCAAGGATAATTCTGTGGCCATATGATATCTATCATAACCTAGACGCGTGGCCTCCCATGTACGAAGGTTTCCTTGAGCACTTCCCAAAGATTCTAATTTCTAAAACAGTTTTTGACTATACCTTTATGTAAGGTGTTATTGTGAGGTGATGTCCACGGTTGGAACAAGAGTCACATTTGGTATATATTTGTATCCAAACTCACAGCATATGTGTTGTTGTATTTTGCACGACAATTGTTGTAATAAAGTTGTAGTTGTTTTCTGTACCATGTATTTGACGACTCAGAATGGGTTGGGTGGAATGAACCTATTTTGGGGTCGTTACATGTAAACTATTACCTTAGTCCCGATCAAATATGCCCGGAATTTGTCGAACGCGTATACTACTGCAAACAATTCCTTTTCCGTGGTAGTGTAGTTCATTTAAGTCTCTGTTAGTGTTTTGCTTGCGTAGTATATGGCGTGAAACACCTTGTCTCGTCTTTGGCCCAAAACAGCCCCGATTGCGTAGTCACTCGCGTCACACATCAGTTCGAATAGCAATTTCCAGTCCGATGTGACTATCACGGGGGCTGTAGTTAATTTCTATTTCAATAATTCAAACGCGGACTTACATTTCGCAGTAAAGCTGAAAGTGGCATCCTTCTCTAAAAGACTGCATAGAGGTTTTGCAATCTTAGAGAAGTCTTTTATGAACCTCCGGTAGAACCCAGTATGCCCTAGAAAATTGCGAATACCCTTAACTGAGCTCGGTGGAGGTAGTTTCTCGAGCGTGTCCAACTTTTCCTTATCCACCTCCAATTCTTGAGCCGACACCTTATGGCCCAATATTATGCCCTCTTCAACCATGAAGTGGCATTTTTCCCAATTCAGTATGAGGTTTGTGTCCTTACAACGTTGCAATACCATGACCAAATTTTCTAAACAAGTGTCAAAAGTGTCCCCATAGACCGAGAAATCATCCATGAAGACTTCAATGTTCTTCTCCACCATATCCGAGAAAATAGCCATTCTCCTGAATGCAAAGGTGCCGTAAGGGCAAGTGAATGTTGTCTTTTCTTGATCCTCAGGAGCAATAGCAATCTGATTATATCCCTAATATCAATCCAATAAGCAGTAAAACTTATGTCCCGCTAACCTGTCTAACATTTGATCGATAAAATGTAGCGAGAAATGATCCTTTCGGGTTGCCTTATTCAATCTTCTATAATCGATGCAGACCTTCCAACCTGTCACTGTCCTTGTCGTAATTAACTCGTTATCCTCATTCTAAATTACCTTCATTCCCCCTTTCATAGGCACACAATGAATCGGACTCGCCCATTTACTGTCTGAAATTGGGTATATGACACCGGCATCAAATAATTTCAAAATTTCCTTCTTGACCACTTCCTTTATAATTGGGTTAAGTCGGCGTTGATGCTCCACCGATGGACTTGCATCATCCTCTATCAGAATCTTGTGCGTGCAAAATGATGGGCTAATGCCTTTTATATCCGCAATTGTCCATCCAATTGCTGATTCATTATCCCTAAGCAGCCTCAGCAACTTTTCTTCCTGCAATTCGTTAAGTGCAGTAGAAATAATTACAGGTAAAGAATTCAAATTGCCTAAATACGCATACCTGAGATGTTTAGGGAGTGGTTTAAGTTCCAATGTCGGTGGCTCCTCCAATGATGGTTTCAATTTTTCTGCAATTATCTCCTCAGTGTGTAAAGGTTCAACCGGTGCTCTGAATCGGCGAACTCGTGGCAACGATTCTAGCATCTGTAATAAGTCCACAAATTCTGGGTCGTCTTTTTCCTCATTCCCCAGTAAAGTTATTTCTAACGAATCATTGATCAAACTCTTGTTAATATCTTTACTGGTAATCTGCTCAATTAAATCCATTCGATTACACTCTTCCTCGTCCGTAGGATATTTCATGGCCTTGAACACATTGAATTTTACTTCTTTATCTTGGACCGCCATTGTAAGTTCTCCTTTTTGCATGTCTATGAGTGTCTTTCCCGTAGCCAAGAAAGGTCTCTCTAGGATGATCGGGATGTTCTTATCTTCATCGAAATCCAGTATGATAAAGTCCGCAGGGAATATAAACTTATCCACCTTTACCAAAATGTCCTCTACAATGCCTCTCGGATATGTTACTGACTTATCCGCCAACTGTAATGAAATATTCGTAGGCTTTAGCACGGGCAAACCCAATTCTGAATATACTGATAATGGTATCAGGTTTATACTCGCCCCCAAATCACATAAGCACTTGTTAAAAGACATCTTTTCCGATCGTGCACGGGATAGTAAAGCTCCCCGGGTCTTTGAGTTTTGGTGGAAGCTTTTTTTGTAACACTGCACTACACTCCTCTGTTAGTGCCACTATTTCGAAGTCTTCCCATTTCTTCTTCCTTGACAAAATCCCCTTCATAAACTATGCATAACTCGGCATTTGCTCGAGGGCCTCTGCGAATGGGATGTTAATATGGAGTTTCTTGAACACATCTAAAAACCTTTCGAACTGCTTATATGATTTCTATTTTTGGACCGTCCGCTGAAACGGCGGTGGAGGATAGACAATCGGCTCACTGTTTAACTTGGGTTCCTCGGGTTTGTTCCCCTCCACTGCGTTACTGTCGTCGACCTTTTCCTTCGGAGTTGCTGAATTTTCTGCACTATTCCCACCGAGATGTTTTCCACTTCTCAACCTAACTGCTTTACATTGCTCCTGATTACCCTTAGGATTTCTCTCGGTGTCGCTAGTTAATGTTCCTTGTGGTCGATTATTCAATGCCAACGCAATTTGACCTATCTGATTCTCTATATTTTTGATAGCAATAGCTTGATTCTTTATAGCCAAATCATTGCTAGTCATGTACTTTGCCCATGTTTCCTCCCCATCAGATTTCCTGTCCTGATGTTGAACCGGCTGTTGGTGATTCTGAAAACCAGGGGGATATGATGGTCGTGGAGCTTGAGTTTACTGATTATTGCTCTATGAGAGGTTTGGGTGGTTCCTATTCCCCTGGTTGTAGGTATTTTGGTAGGTATTTTGCGGAATTCTATTGTAGTTGCCTACGAACTGAACGGATGCTGGATTTATTGCACACTACTCTGTCGAATGATCACCCACACACAATTCACATACTACCATAACCTGCTGAACTTGTTGAGCTTGAGCCTCTGCTATCGTATTTACCCTCTCATTCATCGTATCAAACTTCATGGATAGTGCAGAAATAGTTGCTTGTATAGCTGTTACTCCATCTAATTCCAAGTTCCCAGCCGCCTTTGTATGTGTCATTCTTGCTGTGGGCCACTGGTAGTTATTTGCTGACATTATTTCTATCAAATTGTAGGCATCCTCGTAACTCTTAGCCATGAATGCACCGCCCGATGCCGCATCAATATTGGTTCTGACATTTCCATATAGCCCGTTGTAGAAGGTGTTCATTTGTAACCACTTGGGCAATCCATGATGTGGGCACTTTCTGAGTAATTCCTTGTATCTCTTCCATGACTCATATAGTGACTCTCCATTCTGCTGCTAAAACATTGTGATGTCATTCCTCATTTTCGCAGTCTTCGCCGGTGGGAAAAATTTGGCAAGAAATTTTTGAGCCAAATCCTCCCATGTAGTGATCGAACCCGGCGGTAGAGAATGTAACCAACTCTTCGCCTTGTCCCGTAAAGTGAATGGGAACAAGCGAAGTCTCACTGCCTCATCTGACACCAAATTGTACTTGAACGTGTCACACATCTCTAGAAAACTGACCAAATGCTCATTCGGATCGTCGTTCGCCATTCCCCCAAATTGACATGAGTTCTGCATCATCTGAATAGTCCCAGGCTTTATTTCAAAAGTATTCGCAGCAATTGCAGGCCTAGTAATGCTCGACTGCAGATCAGTCACCTTAGGTGTGGCAAAATCCCTCAACGCTTTCTGGTCTTCGGCAGCCATCGTTTCTTCCTTATCAGAATTTTCGAATTCACTCCTTGTTTCGTCAATCCACTTACTCAACTTTTGAAATCTTCTGTCAATGTCGTCCTCAAAAGGAAGCAAGTCTGGATGTTTAGATCGTGTTTGCATAAACCAATGTCGAAAACCTGAAATAGAGAAAATAAAAATAAAATGTTTAAGTAAAACTGGACTAATTAAACTGATATTGTAAAAACAAATATTAAAATCTCGGCTAAATTGTCCCCGACAGCGGTGCCAAAAACTTGTTGAGTAAAATCAATACGCTTAAAAATACGCAAGTGCACGTGGTCAACAAATAATATAGTAGTAAATAGAGTATCATTCCCACAAGGACAAAATATCAAGAATCTTAACTTCACAATTATCAATCTTGTATTAACCCTGATTTTATTAAACTAATCAATTCAATGGTTTTTAAAATGAATAAAAGTAACTAAATTAATAAATAATTAAATTATCACAAAACAGTCACCGATAACGAAATTCAGAATTTCAAACAATTAATGAAGAATTAGACTTATGATTTCACCCTAAGCTTCACTCTGATTTTCAAACCTTTATTCCAACTCAATTTAATATTCTAGTTTATTAATCAAGAACACGAACGCAGTAAGAGCCACATCTCGGTGCACTAATACCATATTAACATCAATCCACAATTAAGATAGAAATCTCTTAAACACCTAAATTAACCAACTCACTATATCTTTATATGAACTGCAATAAAAAAGGTTGAAGTTTAAGCTCTCTATACGATTACATACGATGTCAAGTGTATCTCTACCTTAACAATAATCACAAATATGCTATCGACATGATTCATGACACATGCTATATTAACTAAGTCTAGATTCAAATCTCCTCTCTCGATTCCTTTCAAATCCACAAAGAACTGTTGATCAGGCAATTCATAAATTAACACACAAATTAATATAGATAAACTAAAAATATCTTATTGAATTGGAAATCAAAGTTATAGAATCATCGTTTCACCCAAAGATCCATCACAAGTCTAATTAGTAAATTAGTTCATAACGAATGAATTAAAAACTGAATAATTTGTTGAAAACATAATCCCAAGTACAAATAGATGAAAGAAAAGAGGAATTATGGAAAACCCCTTCACGTAGCCTCGATTTGCAACTGTCATGACAATTTCTGAAAATTACTCCTCCAACGTTCGCTCTTCAATCCTTTAAATCGCTCTTGAATCCTTGCCTTTGTGTTATGAGATTGTTGTTTTTCTACCTAGTAGCAAGCCCCCATGTCTTCTGGCCGAATTCTCATTTTATTAGAGTCCAAATGCATTAGCCAAACCCAATAAACTGAGCCCCAATAGAAGTCGAAACCAAACAGGAAAGCTCAGGAAATGGCACCCCCGCCCCGGCGGGGGGTACAGGCACAAAAAGGCCCGCCCCGGCGGGCTAGCCCACTATCTTCAAGATTTTAAAGTTCCAACTTTTTTCCACTTTTGCTCCAAAAGGACCAACTTTCCTCACCAATTACATCCATGACCACCCTACACATAAAATATCATGAAACGAGTACAAACGAACACAAAACATGAGACTAACTACGAATTTAAACTTGAAACGATTATTGATTCGCGTATATAAAATCCACTTATCATTTACGTCTATGTTCCTCTTCTTCCACTTTGGGGTCTAGAACTAGGACTTCTTTCTCCTTTATCGATTTCGATTTAGGAAATAACATGGCCATTATATGGGCCGACACCTTTACCGGAGACCGTACATGCTCAGGAACTGTAGGTGGAGATAATCGCTGTGTGGCTAAAGCTGAAGGAATCTGTTTGTGCTTATAAAGATTCTTGCGACTGGAAATAGCACTATAGCCTAGTCCGTGCTTGATTGGGACATTGAATGGGATGCTTGATGCCCTGATTGTCATTGCCTAACCCCTGTCCAAGTTGATATCCCAACGACATCATTTCTTAAGTGGCCGACATTACTTCGACAGAAATTTGGGGTATGAGATGTGGCGCCCCAACAGGATGGTAGTGAGTGTTGCTCACGTCCAGGGCATGAAAATTGACTGGCTTAACTTCTGAATTGAAGTTGATGAGTGGTATGTCACCTTGTTCAGGACATTTCGGCTCAGCGTTGACAGTGACTAGGCTGTTGTTGATAATGTATTTAAGTTGTTGGTGAAGAGTGGAGGGGACTACCCCAGCCATGTGAATCAACGGTCTTCCCAGAAGCAGGTTGTATCTTTTATATATTTTGAGGACGTGAGAAGACAAACAGAATGTATGTGTACCAATCTCCACTGGCGGTTCAATCTCTCCGATAGAGTTTCGTCGGGATCAATCAAAAGCTCTGATAACCGTATGGCTGTTTCAGATCCGATTGAGATTGATGTTCATCTTCACCAAAGTGGTATAAGGACAGATATTCAGAGATAAACCTCCATCTATCAAGACTCCCCCCACCATATATCTAGAGGACAAAATCGTAATGTATAACGACTTGCAATGATTGGTCCCTTCGGGAGGTATATCATCGTCAGTGAAAGATATCACATTGTTGTTAAAAATGTGATCCACCAGATGCTGGAATTTCTCAAAATCTATTGACTTAGGTAGTTGGGCTTCTTCCAAAACCTTGAGCAAGACCTTCCTATGATCTTCAAAAGAGAAAACTAAGTCCAGTATGAAAACTTGATGTGGAGCTTCTCTTAAGCTTAAAACCACCTCGGCTTCATTATGGCCAATAGTACAAAGAAATTTTTCCACTTTCTCTATGGGAATCTTCCCCTTTGACTTGATGGTAGGCTTCATCACCCATTGGGGAAGATACAGTGGATTATCCCTCAACACTGCAACAGTTATGTGCGATGTGGATCCTTCAGCCCCTCCAACTTTCTTTAGGCTGACAATAGGATATTGTGGCTTGCATGGCAATATAATGGGCTCTAGCGCAACCACTTTCAAAGGATTGTCAACCCCCTAGAGTTGAATTGGTTGGATTATAGGTGAGCGAGTAGCTGAATCTGTCTCATTAAATATGACTACTATGACTTCCTTCCACTTCGTAGGAAACACATCCTCACTCTCCAGTACTACAACATCATCGTCTGCCATCTACAGGACACCGCTGTCAATTAAATTCTGAATAAGGTGGCGGAGTGCCCAGCATTCTTATGTGTTGTGACCGCAAGATTGGGAGTGATATTGGCACACTCCATGGAAATCAAACCTTCTTGAATGCGAGCTGATTTGAGGTAGCAGATTTGTGATTCTTCCTTCAATTATCAGTATCTGTAGTATTTCTTCCATCGTTGGCCTAGGTATGTAAAATCCCTTTAGTGGGTAAAATCCCGACGGACTTTAGCACTTGTTCTTTTTGCAATTTTATCCTCCAGTGTTTATTTTTCTGGAGTATGCAGTGGAGTGTTCGTAACAAGAGGAAGTAGACTGGCATGCTCCTTACTAAATAATTGGCATGTGACTTGGTGCTGATGGACCACCAGTTCTGCTAATTGGTTAAGTTGCTCATGCAGAGCATTCATTTTTTTTCCATTGTAAACTGGAACTTTGCATAGTCCCACTTGTCAACACCATCCATTCTGGCCTGGGAAGATCCACCATTAAAATTGGAACTATGTCCATTGCTCCAATTAATCATATTGAGCTCTTCTTCTTTGTATTGAGGAAGAGGGTTGTCTTGCACATGGGGTTGATCAGACTTGGTGACCACAATCTCCCCGTTATCAATCAAATCCTTGATCTTATATTTCAAGGCCCAGCAATCTTGAGTATCATGTCCCGGTGCCCCGACATGATAAACACACTTCCGAGTAGCATTGAAACCCCTCCCATTTGGGTTGGCTGGTGGAAAAAGATGAGTAATTTTCTTCTAAGTGGTCAGAAGATTGAGAATGTTCTCGAGTGAGTCCCCCAGGGGTGTGAACACTTGAGTTCGTCTGACTTCTCCACCTTTAGGTAATGGAGGGTTTGAAGACTGTGCTTGAAAGGGAGTGTAATTTCTCCTTTGGATAGGCATATTATGACTGCTTTTCTGACCTTGTAGTATTAAGGAAACATCCTCCTCTTTCTTTTTATGGATCCTCTGGGGGTTGTTTCCATAATTTTCGGACTGGATGTGTTCTGTAATAGATTTGAGGGCAGCTATGTCTTGAATTTTTACTGACTTCAGTCCCATCTTAGTCATCTCCCCATGATTAATCATTTCAGAGAATGGTTTGCCAATACTGGCTAAAACTTTCTCATAGAAAGGAGCTTCGTGTATGTCTATAAAGGTCATAACCATTTCTGACACATTCATAGAGGGAATAACTTAAGAAGCAAGGCGCCTCTACCTTTGAGCATACTCTCTGAAAGATTCATTGGTTTATTTCCTGACTTTAGTAATTTGGTACTAGTCAGGGGCCATCTGAGACTGGAAGCTGTACTGAGTGAGGAAGGCATGAGCTAGCTCCTCCCAGCTATGGATCTTTAAGTTGCCTAATCTGGTATACTATGAGCGGGCTTCTCTAGTTGAAGTCTTCTAGAACAGCTGCATTCTGAGCTTCTCGTCCTCTGCATAGGATCCGAGTTCTCCAATGAATACCTTCAAATGTGTGTAAGGATCTCCTAACTCGTCATACTTTTCAAAGTTAGGAGTCTTGAACTTCTCTGGATAATGCACACCAGGGAATATTCAAAGGTCTGCATATGAAACACTCCCATGTGCTCCAATCCCTTTGATAGAATGGATGGACTCTTCCATTTGAAGGACCTTCTTTCTGATATCACCGGTGTCTAGATCTTCTTTGAGAAGGGTGGTATCATGAATTTTGTTGGTTGTATCCAATTGAAGCTCAGGTACTGGAATGGCTTTATCCGGATCTTGGGTTCCTCCTTGTGTAGAGGATTCAGTATGTATGAGTATCCTTGTACCATGAGTAGATTGGCGTAGTTCTTTAAGTAGAACAACCAAATCTGTGATTTGCTTACTTAATCCGTCGAACCCTTCGTGGGAGACAGGATTAAGATTAGCCTGGCCAGATTAAGACATAATTGGCTGTAGGCTCGTGGCCTTTTTGGACTCTGACTGGGTAATAGGTCCGATCGTTTCCCTATGAAAAACTAACGTAGTTTAGTTTTAGGAAATGTATAAATGTGTACATGCTATATAACGTGTCTATTTTAGGAGTATTATCCTATAAAATGGATGTTAGCTGTTTGTAATACAGGATAACACGTTAATCCTTTGTAAATATGCGTGTGCACATATTTCTTCATATTTCCAATTATATTGAGATTGATATGGAATGAAATTACAAGTGAATGAATTTACGAGTAATTTAAAATGGAAAAGTATGAAGAGACTTTCCTCCGCGTTTGGTTTATCAGAGGCTGACCTATCTTAGGCGACTCTCGCGGCTTTTTGGCATGAAGGTTCTCAAATCATCGCAATTTACTCAATGGGAAGTTAATCCGGCCTTTCAACTGGAGCGAATTTGGGTGGTGCCTTTCCTGAGCCTCGTTGGAATTAGTCTTCCTACAAGTCCAGTAATCAAACACCGACAGTATAGCCTCCTGATGGAGGAACCACACAACATACATTCACATACAACGCGTCTCACCGTTTATGAAAATGATGACATGTGCAAAGCACTAATATCACAAGCAGATATAGTGTAAAGAATTAAGTACAGTAAGTAAATGCATTCGTGCACATCCATCAAATGTAAATGCAACATCCACACATAAGCACATAATAGTTTTGAAAAGCTTGTAATAGCGGCTTAAGTCCTCTTATTGGTGTCCCCAGCAGAGTCTCCATATATCGACGTCGGGATTTTATTTGTCCCTTTTCTGTTCTTGTCTTTTGGTGTTCTCATGTAAGGTGAGATTTGTTTGAAAAAATAAGTTGTGAAAAGGTCCGACATTTATATGTCGACGATTTGACTGTAAGAGTCACCGGTTGGTTTTTTAAATGGTTGTACCAACACAACCGAGAAAAGGTTTGCACATTGACCTAGTGATGTGGCACTGCTTAACGGGTCTGCGAAATCGAGATTCATTAGGGTCCGAGGACTTGCTTATGCAGAGGGAAGGTGTTAGGCACCCCCCGACATTCGTGTTGCCACGGTGACCGCCACTTTTCAATTAAACTGTTATATGAATGTGTGTGTGTGTGTGTGTGTGTGTGTATGTGGGTCAATGTGTAATTATTTGGAAGTAGTGTTATGCCTCGTTTGCACCTATATACAAAGGGTTTGAATTTGTGTAAAAATTCTATTTTAAACAAGATATAGCAATGATGTTTTGTAAAAAGAGGTTTTCCAAACCCTTATGCTCAATACTAATTGAGGCATTTGATACTTCCATTTTATTATGTGTTTGGCTTAATTACTTTTATTTTTCGAGACGCAAAGCATCTTCGAGAAAAAAATGTACAACGCAGTGCCGAACTCCTTGTGGGAATGAGAGCCATCTAAGGAAATTCAAACACCGTGAATAATTTACAAGCTGCTTACAGCAGAAAATGTCCATCACGGGAACCGAATCTAGATTCAGTAGATTGAATCTGTGATCACATGATTCTTAGGCTCATATGATGCCACAATTTATATGAAAGCAGTAAGCAGTCATATATATAAAAGCTGTAAATATATATACCGACTTGATCAACCACCACGAAGCACCTCCATGGGGGATCGAAAAATATAAATATATAAAAGCGGTAAATATATATAGAGAGAGAGAGATGATCAGCCACCATGAAGCACCTCTATGGGGGATCAGAAATGTACATAAAGTAGTAAAGACGATTAACCGCCACGAAGTAAACTCCAGGCGGGACAAAATATAAAGAAAGCAGTAAAAACGATCAACCGTCACGAAGTAAACTCCAGGCCTACTAGAAATGTATATATATATATATATATATATATATATATATACGGTCCGGATCTTAAGCTCACCCTTTATTCAACTCACCCGAGCTCACCCCTCCTTTAGCGACGGACCCGGCGACGGTTCGGTCATATAACCGTCGTCTATATTTTTAGCGACGCTATATGTTGTCCGTCGTTAAAAGTATAGACGATGATTGTATAACCGAATCGTCATCGGGTCCGTCGCTAAAGGGGGGTGAGCTCGGGTGAGTTGGATAAGGGGTGAGCTTAAGATCCGGACTCTATATATATAAGCAATAAATGCACAAGATATATATCGATCCCGACTCGGTTTATCATTTTAGCGATTTGTCGCTATATATATATATATATATATATATATATATATATATATATATATATATATATATATATATATATATATATCAATATAAAAATCAGCCTATAGCGACGGTCGGCGACCGTCGCTATAGGCCAAAAGACCGTCGATAAAAGTTTTAGCGACGGTCGCCGACCGTTGCCATAGAACCCGTCGGTAAAGCCTATAGCGACGGTCTTTTGGCCTATAGCGACGGTCACCGACCCTAGCTATAGGTCATGGCAAAATCGTGTATTTGCTCTTTACTAACGGTCGCTGAGAGTTATTATTACGGTCATGACCGTAGCTATAGATGTCTATAGCGACGCTCGGTGACCGTCGCTATAGGGATGTGTTTTATAGAACACTATAGCTACGGTCGATTACCGTGGCTATAGCCTTTTCATATTTAAAAAAAATTAATAATGCACATTTATTCAATAAACACGAATACAATATAAAATAAAATATAAAAAATATTATATACATCATTTAAAATCATTCACATTACAACATTACAAGCATCACAAACAAGTACATTGTCCACCTCATTAACTATAAACTTGCATATTTGACAGGCCAAAGCCTTGTTCATGTAATCCCTTGAAGGAAGAGTCCAGATGGGGTGCTCCATAAGCTGTGGTTGTAATAACTTCTGAATAATTTACTTCTAAATGATTTACTTCGTTGGTGGGCAACTGATATTCTTCTGATATTCCTGGCATGCTTCTGTTGATATTGTCAACCCATGGGGAACTGATAAACCAATACTTGCAATTTCAGCCAAGTTTTCTCCTTTGCCTCCAAGCTACATGCAATATATACACATACAAAAGCACATTATTATAAACATAGATGTATCAACTAACAAACCCCAAACTATAATACTATAATAATGACTTGCAAATTATTATATATGGAGTCTTTTCTATTGATATCCAAGTGCACCCTCATAAAAAAGCCAAAAAGATGCAAAAAATGAAGATCAACTAACAAAACAAAAAGTGTTGAAAAGAAAAGATATATAGATATATAATTCATGTGTTTATACACATAAAAAGATTTGGAAGCAAAATTACTTACTAAGGACTTCATGCCCTTGTTACCATCACTCTATCCTTTTCCAAATGTGAATACCCTCTAAAACATAACAGAAAGTGTAGTTATTTTAAGAAAGAAAAGATCAAACAGTCTCATGAATATGCATTTTAAAATGGTTTATCAATCCTACAGCAACACAAAAAACAATTTACGGCTAAAAATATTTAAGTTTTTGACTTTGTGGAACGTTCTTGACATAGTTGGTGTTTATTGTGAAGCAGTGGACAATTGAGCTTGAGGATGCATCATTATGAGATTGCTAGAATTCATTATGCTAGTCATTCACAAAAGATAATGATAATAATGTAGAAGAAAAAGAACAGACACTACTCGAAAGTGTAGTAGTAGAGATCATCAATTATGTATATTATTTAAATTATAAATAAAGTTATATTGTATGTATGTATATAATCATAATAGTAATAAACGGCTGCTAAATCAAATTAAGGTGAAGCAGCAGGTGAATAAAAAGTTGATATTATTATACATATCTAGATAATGAACAGTTGAGTTGATATTAGCATGGTTAGTTTGAGTGGCAATATTTTATGTATTCTTAGAAGCTTAAATGTATGTATGTATGTATGTATTATTATTTAGATTTAATAAAAGTATTATTGGTAATTACATATGTAATAGCCAGCACAAGAAAGTTTATGGTATACATCAAACACACGAACACCACCAGTCTTTTGTGTTTTCCCGTAGTAGTGAAAGTAACTAGAGAGTTCTTCTAGGCCCACTTCCTGAACCTCACCATCAATTATCAAATATTACAAGTTAAGTAGTAGGTCCTTGCTTGCTAAGTTGTAACATGTGCAGAACATTTCTTTGGAGCTAATATGCATTGGTGATAATAATAGTTTGTGGCGTTGGGGGTACTGACAGTGACATCTTTAGTTTTGATTTTTATCTAGGAACTCATTTTCAAGGCGGAATTAGGTGCAAACATTTTACATTAAAAACTTAAAAACATAGCAATAGCAGTTCTCACGAAAGTGAATCAATGATTTCCTATCCTAACTTTGATTACTATTGATGTTTTCCTCTTTTAGCAACACTGAGTCAGGTTCCTCTTATGATCCTGAAAACTATTGATTTTACCTCCCCAACATCTAAATCACCCCTTGCCCGTCAAAAAAAAAAACAAAACAAAACTAAGAGGACTTTTACAAACTCTATATTGTTTGGAGTGTTTATATTTATTTACTGTGAGTATATTGCTATGTCTGGGTGCAGCAAAGGGGAAAATGGACATGTACCTTACAGAAATTCCAAGCTGACACGCATACTATAAAACTCTCTAGGAGGTAATGCAAGAAATGCCATAATTTGCACTATGAGCCCAGCACACAGTCATGTTGAGCAGTCAAGAAATACCCTATTGTTTGTCGTCTGTGCGAAGGAAGTCAGAACAAATGCACAGGTCAATGTAGTGATGTCAGAGAAGGCGTTAGTAAAGCAGTTGCAAATAGAATTGGCTAGATTGGAGAGTGAATTGAGGAGTTTACAATCAATTTCTACCATGGGAAATCCTGCATCATTACTAGAAGAGAAGGAATGTCTCATTGAAAAGGTGACGAAGTAGATTCCTGACATGCAACCTAAATTCATAAAGTGATATTTCATAAAGTGATATTTTATGTTAAGTTCTACAACCAGGTGATATTTAGCTACACAAACACAATGATTATTAGCCCCAAAAAGAACTCCAGCCATGGCCCAACATGCCTACTGCTGCTGTGACATGCTGCTGCCACTGGGCAGTAGCTATTCCCCTCACTCTTGACCCTTTTGTGCTAAGTGTTGAGTATTACATGAGTCATAAGTATTCGTATTGCAGAGAAGTACTACATAAACATATTTAGTAGTTTAATGTTTGCCCAACTAGAGCTCAAAAAGAGTCTCAACTGATGCACACGACTGCTGCTACCGTGGGTAGCAGCTGAACCACTAATTTCATACCATCTTTGGCTTAAATTTGAGTTTTCATTACCATTATATACTTTTAAACTCTTCATTTGTCAATATATGTAAGATGTTCAGTCATCCCAATCTTAAGTTTTGCCAAATAACTGACTTTAATCTAAAATAGTCCACTTGGGACTTCTATCAAGCATGTGGTGTGTAAAATTTTATATTACCAATTTCAAAACTATTGGTTTATATCATAAACCCATATTATTCTCCTTATTACTCCACAACCACTTATCTCCTTATGCCTAAATTCAATTCATAATAGTCAATTATACAGTCACATGCATGTATAATTAAGTAATTGACAATCTAATTATTTTATTTTCTTCATAACATGCAATTCTTTTGATAACCACATATTTATTAGTGTATATTTAACATCCTAAAGTAAATACTTAGCAAAGATGCATTACCTTTCTAAGCTTTGATTTCCGAATTAGTTGGTTGCAACCCAAATACTTCTGAGTTTCTCCTTACTTGATAGTGTATCCTTCCTCAATTATCAATTAGGAAAACAATCTAACAAGCATCTAACAATCAAGAAAACTAAAAATTCTTCCCATTAAAATATCATGAAATAAGGACTTGAATGTGATGGTAAAATGCATATTTTACCTCAACTCAATTGGAGTAGCAATAAAATTAGAATCGAATGAAATTGAATGAAATTCATACAATAAGGGGTTATCTTAATCCTAAGTCTCCACCATACAAAACCCACATAAGCTAGAATCGAATGAAATTGGAATAATTCAACAATAAGGGGTTATCTTAATCCTAAGTCTCCAGCAAAGAAAGTAAATTACCACAAAGAAATCATCAAAAACAATTATGACAAAGCTGAACTCTGAACCAGTAGCATATTGGTTGTGATAAACTATATCACTGATATAAACAGTAAAATGAATTGATAAATTAATTACCCATTTTATACTTAGATACCAAGGAAATTTTGACGAGGTCAAGTGTAAACAGGATATTAAATCCAATGTATCTCAAAAGACGAGGCATTTTACTCTACAGAATTTGATTTTTCAAAAACTATATCAATTAAAAAATTCATTTCCTAAAATAAATGTTGTTAAAGAGATAAGGTATCATACACTGAACTCGGTGTTAGATTTTCGTGAAAGCAACTCCACAAAACTCCCTAGTCCTGCAACTGTTCCAAACAAGTTAATTTTAAAACTTCTGTTAGGAAAAAATTTCAGATTCCATTTATGCTTGGCCTCAGATCAATAACAAAAAAAAATAAAACAGAAAAAATCTTTGACCAAAAGAAAGCAGTTTAACCAAAAGGCGAAACAAAGAAATCTTTCCTTCATTTTGTGGTACTTTTTCTGGTCGGTCTTCAACCCATCTCGTATAATAGTCAATACAATCTAAAACTCAGCATTATCAGTGGAAGCCGGGTTGGGAACATCATCGATCTTGCATACTCCTCCTCGGCCTTCACTCCCTCATGAATCAATAAAGTTGCATCACCACCATCATCCACAATCAGATTCGGCCCTTGAACGGCTGTGAAGGTCTGAACTCACATCTAATCCAAAGCTTTTTCTAGTCGAGGAGATTTTCGCTCCCTTGAACGGCTGTGAAGGTCTGAACTCAGTCCGACAGGACATGAGTTCGGGGCATACAAAGCTTAAAATTTTATTTGGGTTAGAGAGGAGATCGAGCGGTAGAGGAAGAGTAACGAGAAAGGAGGGAGACGAATGATTCAGGGCAAAAGTGAAATTATTTTGGGGAAAATGGTAGGGTTTTTTCTTTAAAAAACATCTATACCAACGGTCAGACGATGATTGTTGCTATATATACCCTATAGCAAGCGTTTCGTGCTGACCATCGCTATAGCTCGTCGCTATATGTCAAATTTCTAGTAGTGTATATATATATATATATATATATATATATATATATATATATATATATATATATATATATATATATGTATGTATGTATGTATAAAAGTAGTAAACGCACCGGATGTGAAATCCAGGCTCAATCAAACAGAATTTCATAGCAACAACATATATATAAGTATTTATATATATATATATATATATATATATATATATATATATATATATAAGCAGTAAACGCTCTAGATGTAAATCCAGGCTCATCGAACAAAGTTCGACAACAGTTTATATATAAATATATATATATAAAAACAAATAAACGCTCCGGACGTGAGTCCAGGCTCAATCGAGGCAAAACTAGATAATGTTAGTTCATATATATATAAATATATATATATATATATATATATATATATATATATATATATATATATATATATATATATACACACACACACACAAAGGAAAATAAAAGCCACAGACCAAAGTTTGGGAATACACACGCAACACGACTCTCAACGTGAAGAACGGTGTGTGCAAAAACGAAGATAAAGGCTTTAAAGTGTGTAAGAAGGCTTACAATGGACTGTCAAAGAAAACTTTAATGACTTTAAATGGAAGAACACTCAGCTCCCGCCGGTAAAAATATAACAATATATAAGCTCACAAGTGTTTAAAATGAGAAAGCACTACGTTTATAGTGTGTACAGTGCAAATTGGACAGGGATTCCTCGCCTTTTCACTTTTTAAAATGGCTGCCCCAAGCCCTCTATTTATAGAGGGGGGGAGCCGCAGGTGTACTTGTGGCAATCGTAAATGCACTTGCGACTGCCTGGGGTGCCCCGGGTTCGCAGGCCCTGCCATCTCGAAGTACGTGCACGCGTACAACGTGATGTCTGCTCAAACTTTTAGAACTTTAATTCGGGCATCTGATCGAGGTGTATAAGATCTTTTTCGGCATGTTGTCGTCGAGAGCTACACAATGACATGGGATTAGAGGTTGTACGAAGTCAGGAAGATAGGATCACGCCCTTGGTCTTTAAGCTTTAAATTCTATCTGGTGTTCTGTCTTGTCCAGTAGTCACTCGGGATTAGCACTCTTTGGTTCTTGTAGGACATTGCTGTGTATGTATGTATGAATGTGAGATGGCACAAAGTGGGATTGGGATGGCAAAATAACGGTTCTTCCCTTCACCGGGATTATCTCCGGCTTGAGCTGATTTAGCAGTCGTTGCTCAGGGTTATCTCTGAGATTGGACTGCTGCAGGTGTTGACCTTCCTCAGTGTTATTTCCGAGATGTGCCTGACTTCTCGGGGTTATCTTCGGACTAGGGAAATGAGTGCCTTGGGGCCATTGCCGAGTGTTTGAAGCTGATTGCATGGGTTTGAAACAAGCATTTCTGGGGTTATCTCCGGAATTGCAACTGCAACTGCATGCCTCGGGGTTATCTCTAAGGTTGACGTTGTCTTTCTCGGTGTTGTTTTCGGGACTGATACTGAGTATCTCGGGGTTATCTTTGACATGATATGGTCTTCTCCGGTGTGATTTTCGATATTTGAACTGCAGTCCTCGGGGTTATCTCTGAGATGGTAATACTAAATATCCCAGGATTATTTCTAGGATTGAACTGAGCTATCTTCTAGGGTTATCTCTGAAACACGATTCTGCCCTCCTGCAATGTTAGTAACAGGTATGCAAAAAATTTCGAGTGTCTACAGGATGCTTAGTTTAGAAATGAAAATCACACCAGAATTAGAGAATTCTTCTTCTATAATATTGACCGTATTTCTTTTGAACTTAAGAAAACTTTGAGTGAAGCAAATAAAGCAAGTTTTCTTCAAGAATATCACCGCAATACCAGTCAGAATTACTTTCCTTTTAAGGTAAGGGATATTATTTTGTTCAATATTCGTAAGAAATATTATTTTATTCCATACTCTATAGTATATAAGTAATAATATTTCACTTCACATTCCTAAATCTACACTTATTTTGATAAGTATTGCTTCTATACTCCTTGAAATTAGTAGAATATCCTTGAATTTTGCACTTCATCTATTATCGTTTCACAAAAATATTTTTCTAAACTTTCTTGTTAACTTTTAATCTTTTCATGTCGGAGTACTATTCATGGACACTATTTATACATACGACACTATTCATACATATTGTACTATTCATACGGTACTATTCACGGGGTACAATTCACGAAGTACTATTCAAGGGGTACTATTTACAACAAAAATTAATTTCTTTTATGTTCAAATTATTTTTGATATATGAATATCATTCTTGAATTTTACTCCAAAAATTAGTTATCATATTGACAATTTGGATATTCTTAAACTCTAGATAAATTGAATTATAAATTTTTAATATTTATCCTTAATCTCACTTGATTGATTTCTTATATCATTGTCATCATCCTCATGCTTATATTGTGGTGAAAGTCATCTTTGGCCCGTAGTGCATTGATGGACAGTTGTTCGACATGATCATGATCACTTGTGATAATAACGAATACACTTGACCCATAGTGCATGGATAATTCGTGGATGTGATACTAACGAATATCCTTGGCCCGTACTGCATGGATACTTTGTGGATGTGATACTAACGAATATCATTGGCCTATAGTGTATGGATAATTTGGTGATGTGGATTATTTATTGAGATGTGTTACAAAGATAAAATATTGATGATGAACTTTTAAATCGTAGAAGATAGTATAAATCATGCTCTACTTGTCTCTTCTAATGGATTACTTGTTCTGCTGCAGTTAAACTTGTTGTCTATTAAATTCTATTAGTTTTTACACTGTTAAAGAGTAAGGATAATTTATTATACATTATCTTAGTCATAATATTCTTTACTGAGCTAGTTGAGCTCACTCTTTTCTTTAATTGTTCTCTTTAGGAAATGATAATATAGTTGGGACTAGTCGGGGAATGAAGTGACGGTCCAAGATGGTTGTTATAGTAGTCCTCACTATTCTATAAAATAGTGTGATAATAATTATAATGAGGACTTATTTGAGTTTGGATATTGTCGACGAGATAATATTCGTATCGAAACTCAGCTATTGTGTTGTCATATTTTGCACGACAGTTGTATAAATTAAGTTTGTATTTAAATTATGTACCATGTATTTGGCAACTAAGAATGGGTTGTATGGACCTATTTTGGGGGGCATCATAGTTGGTATCAGAGCTTAGGGATATAATCCATGGCAGAAATCTGAGGCTAGAACTAGGAGGGGAGAGACGTGTAAATCCTTCGCTAGTATGACCTACCTAAGCTTATTTGTTGTTTAATTGGTCGGTTAGAATATAGGGATAATATATGGCATGTCAATTAACCATTGTTTTGTGATAGTTTGAAAATGACATTTGAAAATCAAGAGATGAACTCATATAAAGTTTTAAGTGATGAATCGAGGAGATTCATTTAAAGAATAAATATTGGAGTATAATATTTTGTTATAACAAATATTTTTATTGGAGAGTACTAATTAAGTTATTATACTTGATTGTAGGATGTCAGACAGAGAAGAAATTAGAGATATGCATGTGATGAGTGAAGAATTAATAGTTGCACCTGAGCTAGTCACAGAGGTAACAACTGAGAGTGAGGAAGAAGAGGAACCTGAGGAGGATTTATTAGGAGAATTTTATGATCGAAATATAGAACTGCAAGATCGTATTCGTGAGTTAGAAGAGCAGAGTGAAGAATGGCAGGCGGTCATGGAAGAATGGGATGCAACAATTCAGGATTTTACTACCCGATATGCGATGCTTGAACAGAAGCTCTCTTTGGCAGAGTCTATGATAATAGAGCTGAAATCTGAGAATAAAAATGTCAAAGATCATCTGAAAGAAGAAACAACTAAACGAGTAAGAATAGAGGATGCATAGGTAAAAGCCGCACAACACGTTGATATTGTAGAAAGAAAAGCCTGATCCAAGAAGGCTAAAATAGATGATATATATTTCTCTTTCTGGACAGCATTTGGGAGAACCCAACATCGAGTATTGAATTACCCTGTACAGAGTGGTCAACCCCATTTTGATATGGATCGAAGATTAATGATTCAGATCTTAGATCAAGAGTACGAGGAAGCAGTTGAGGGTGGAATATGCCCTATAGCGAAGTTAATTCCAGCGATAATGATAACACCAAAGGCTGTCCCGGACAAGTTAAAGCTGGTAGTTCAAGGGAGAGTGTTTGTCGTAACCTCCCAAAAAATAAGGAACCCGAACGAAGTTATCACGGGTAAGCTAATCATAAACACTTACAAAGTCTATACCTTATTAGATATCAGCTATACCCACTCTTTTATTTCATCTAATTGTGCTCCACATTTGAACTTAACCCCTGAGAAAATTAGACTTTGACTTATCTATTCAAACTCCATTGGAAGAAACCTTCGTTACATCTGTAACACCCTAGAAAATATAGCAAATTGTAAAATAATTTTTTTATTGAATAAAATTATATTATATGTGATAATAAGATGAAGGTTGTTCTATAACCTAACAATATTGGAACGTCGTAGTATTTCAGCTACGTGAATGAATTAAAGTGTTTGAATTTCCTAGACGAAAATAAAAACTTTTCGAGAAATTTTTCAAAAAATACTATTCAAGCATTTCTACTCGGGAATTATTTTTGAAATTCCGAGAAATACGTAACGATAGAATATCGAGGTGGGATAGAATATCCAATAATATTTCAGTTATGAAAAATGTCGTTTTTTCCTGCGGACTTAAACCTAACGGGTTGGGGAAAGTGATTTCCGAGAAGGAATTTTAATGTGTATAATGAATTAAAGCGATGATCGTATAATACGTAGGCATTGTACGAGGTAATGAATATGAGTATGATACGAGGTATTATACAAGTATGTATGAATGATGGTATATCATATATCATAAATTGGTATACGAGTTAGAATACGAGATTAATACGTATATAATACGTTCTAAGGCTTTACGCCATTTGTGGATGGACTTGTGGATTATGTAGGATGTACAAGTCCAACATGATTTAATATGAAAGTCCAATAGAATTAATGTGCAAGCCCAAGTGTTTGTAATGTGAAGCCCAAAGTAATTTAATGTGCAAGCCCAATGTATAAGTAGGGTAATTAAACCCTAAGCCCAAACTATTAATCCAATAGGTTAGGGTGACCCATGGGGCAACCCATAATCACATGGGTGATCTTGGTGGCCAAGAAACAAGTGTGATGAGCAAGTAGACCTAATGGTTAAGTAAAGGATAAGTTATGTGATAAGTAATTAAAGTGCTTATGTGTGATAAGTAAGCTTAAGGGCTAAGTAAATGTGATGACCAAACAAACTTAAAGGCTAAGTGTTGTGGTGGCCAAGTAAAGTAACTCAAGGGCTAAGTGTTGTGATGGCTAAGTAATTAATTTGATAAGCAAGTAGCTTAATGGCTAAGTAAGTGTGGTGATCATGTAAGTTTAATGACCAAGCAAAAGAAGTAGGGAGCAAGTTAACTTAATGCTTAAGAAATGAATAGTAAGGAGGTGATTAAGGAGGTGGAGTGGCTTTATGACCATTATACCCTCAGTTTGAGATTCCTATAAATACCAAGCTTAGGATTAATTTGTTGGTTGTTTCATTTCATCCAACTTATAAGGTGCTTATTGGCTTGAGAGAAAAAGCTATAAAAGATAGAAAGTTAGACTTTGTAATCTAAGAAGCAAGAAGGAAGAACAAAGCTTAAACCAAGTGATCTTCAAGGGTAAGAACTTAAACCATGATTCTCTTTCTCTTCCATTGTTAGAGATGTGAGTAGTAGTAGAACATGTTTGCTAAGGAATGATAAGAATGATTAATCAAAGGACTTAAGCTGTATAAGTCATGAATAAGTAATTCAAACCTTAATAAGTTATGAACTCATGAGGAACCTATATGAACTTCTCATATGTTTACCTTAATAAGATGGTATGATAAGAAGATGCAAGGATGATGGTTAAAAGACTTAATCTATCCTAAGTCATGAGAAAAGAAATTATAAGTAGTTTTTACTTTTATAAGTTATAAATTCACAAAGAACAAGCAAGAACTTAGCATGTGTATAAGTAAATGAAGTATGTATGTCAAGATGTTAGTATGATAGAATGAATCCTTTTGAAACGAAGAACAAATTTTAAGAAATGAAGTTATGCTAGAACTCACACGATTAGACTCGTCGAATTTGTGAAATTCTCGAAATGGAAGTCAAATTTTGATATTGAGCTTGGAAACATTGGTTTTCAATGGAGACATGTCATATTTGGCATTATAGAGTTGCGAACTCGAGAATGACCGAATTCTGACTTAGAACGAAGAAACGAGCATTGAACGTTCACAAACGTTTATAGTTTTTGTTAAAAATGGACTAATATATAAATTTTTAGTTAACAAACTCAAATAGATAAAATTCTTGTATGAACACGTAGAGTATGTAATTTGTGAACTGTAGGCTCTTGAACGAGCCAATTCGAACTTATAACGAAGAAGTTACGAGCCCGGGAATCTCACAAAGTCAAAAATCTGTCAAAATTTTCTGTGGCACAGAGTCCGCGCCGCGGCGCCACTCAAAGAAGAAAGGTCGGCGTCGCAACGTGAGGCCAAACCATAGCGCGCTGTTAGTTGGCACCGCAGCGTGGCTAAGAAAGAAGGAAATGGCGCCGCAGCGCCGTGGCCGAGTTTTAGGAACAAGAAGCACGCGCCACAGCACGACATAGAGAAGGGAAGCTGGCACTAGAATGCGAATAGAAAAGAAAGGTTTTGAATGTAAAGTGAAGGAGAAGCGAATAAAGATTGAATTAAATTCTTAATCAACTTAATGTAACATCATTTAGGATGTATAACCTTAAGCAATACACTAGAGATTGAAAGAAAGAATAATTTAAACGAAGAACGTGAAGGGTAATTAAGTAAACCATAAATGGTATTCAATGTTGGTACTTCACCAATGACGATCAAGTTTCGATTAATAATGTAAGGACGTTAGTAAGCCGTGAGGAAGGATGATTAACTCGAACTAAGTTGTATTAATGAAATAATTTTGATTAAGTTATAGAAAAGAAAGAAATTGGTAAGAACGATGTAAAAGAACGACAGCAAGCCGGAACCAATAATAACAAATCTAATACATTATTAGATTGAGAAGAAGGGAAAGATTCATTAGGAACCATGTATGTTCATTCATGACCTAATGTGGTATGTTATGTGATTATGTGTTGTAGAGACCGTAAAGACTGAAAGGAAAAGTAATTATACTGTAGCAGACGCAGAAGGCAAGTTTCTCTAAACGTTTGCCTAACCTTCGTGTTAGCCAAGTATTCAATGATTCATGTTATGAGATGCATGAATGGTTTTAAAGAAAGAGTCGACGCCAGTTTTAACTCGGCTAGATTAATCTTAAAGATTGATTGATTTATTTACAAGTCTTTCTATATAGAACTATTAACGCTATCCTATGCCAAGTATTTGGTATGGATTTAAGGTAAGCTTGAGTATGAATAAACAAATGTATTTTTCATCGATTATTTGATGGGCACGCGAGGTTGCCAAAACTTAAACATACATACGTTTAATGGATGTAGTGTTGATCAACATAGAGTACTATAAGTTGATCACCTAGAAGTGCTCATAAGCTATGCCGAACTTACGGACTTAGTGCCGGGTTGTCCTTTTCAAAGAAATTATGAAGCGCTTATGGTCTTGGACCAAAATTGATGTTTTACTGAATAATGTCATTGTAAAACGTTTTGAAGAAAAAGAAGTGCTATTTTGAATTATCAATAGTACTTCGTAACTATTATCCAGTTATTGAAGATATACGATTCCTAAGTTTCAAGCATGTTATTTAAATGAAATTATTGTACTTGCTGAGCTTGTTATGCTCATTCTTGCTTGAACCATATGAATGCAGCTAAGGACGAGCGAATTGAGGTTTTTAGTAACAATAAAGGCAAGGCGAAGATGAATGATTATTTTATCTTGTAATAGACTAGTAAGTATATGTATTATATTATGATGAACAAAGAATGTAATGGTTTAAGAACCTGGGAACGGGATTTATTATTATTAATGTAATACGAATGTAGTTGGAACACACATTTTGATGTCGTTTCAGTAGAATGAATGTACAGTTATGAGTACCATGTAGCACTAATTGTCGGGTTGGAATATACCTGGATTTGGGGGCGTCACAGGTAGGTATCAATGCATTAGGTTATAAAACTTAAAAGGGGAAGAACCCTAGGCTAATAACCTCGTTAAGGAAGGAAAAGTCCGAAGAAAGTAAACTTGAGTCGAATGAGTTAATAAGGTATTAAGGAAACTCAGTACCAAAATATTTAAAAGGTGAAAATTAACCCTAAATAAATTAAATGTGATTTGTGCTTATACAATTGTGTGTTATGTACTAATCAACATGTTATGTGTTATTATAGGATATCGATCGATAGCTTGATGTATAAAGATATACACGTGGTGAGTGAAGAGTTGGTGAACGGAGTAGAGCCTGTACCCATGCCAGTGGCGGAGGTACCATTAGTGATTCCAGAGGAGTCAGAGTCAGAGTCAGATGAGTACTTTTCTAAGGAGAACTAGTCTGAGGGAGAGATGGATATAGCATCATATCTTAATATGATGAGAGATGTGGAGGAAGAAAGAGAGGTAACATCGGTTACTACGGTGGTACCTACACAAGAGTCATCACCTCCAGACGCAATGAGAGCATTGTATCTGGCAGTGCTTGATAGGAATGTGCAACTGAGTACAGTTGTGCAGAATCAGAATATAGAGATTAGTGCTCTTTATGTAGCGAAGGAGTCTGCAGAAGCAGATTTTGAGTCCGAGCATGATAAGAAGGTGCTCATGATAAATAAGGCTAGGGATTTTAAGAAGGAGGTCGATGAACTTTGTAAAGAATTGGGGGAGAAGGACCGGAAGATAGCACGGATGCCTTACATCCATAAGAGTGCTCATAAGGATTTCAAGCTGAAAGTTGCTTGTCATCCCATGGAGTTAGGATAAACCAGTCACACTATTAGTCGGGATACTGTAGTGATGATTGTGAATAAGAAGCACAAGGACGTTGTTATGCATTATTAGAATGTTAGAATTATAAATATGTGTGTAGTGACATAAAACCCTCTTTTGTATAAAAAGGGTAGTCTTTTTGTAAATCCCAATTTTTATGGATTTCAATTACGGAATAGAAAAGTAAAAGCTTTTGACTATGAAAGCAAGTTGTAAATAGTTTTGACTATGAAGAAGCATATGAATATAATGAAGTTTCATTTAATATGCTTTGTTATGGTAAGAGTTGGTATGTGGCGAATAATAACGAAGTAAGTAAATAGATAAAAATGAATTTTTTTTATCAGCACAGTGCCGCCAAGGAGAAGATAACGTAATCAGGAAGCAGAATCATGTAGTGATAACTAAGGGGGTCATAACAACCCTATGCAAGAGTTCGTTAATTTATTAACGGCTGCAGTTAACCAAATCGGGGGTAGAGTACCCGCAGGACCTAGGATTGCAAGAATGACTATCTTTAAAGAGTTTAAAAGCGTAGGACCACCGAAGTTCAAAGGAACGACGGACCCAATAGTGGCCCAGACCTGGTAAAAAGAAATAGAGAAGGCGTTTGTTATTACAAGCGTAGGTGAGGCGCAAATGACTTCTTTTGTGACTTACATAATGAAAGGGGAAGCCAACTTTTAGTGGGAGGCTCACCGAGGTGGGGCTAGAACAGATGTGGTAACGTTGGAACAATTCAAGAAGGTTTTCTTCGAGAATTATTTCCCTACAAACATGCAAGGGAGAGGGAGGAACCAAGGCAGAGGATGCCAGTGGCAGTATGCCAAAAAGAAAGAATTTTAACTCCGGGAATATTGGAGAGGGGCAAGGAAATCCTAAGCGTAGAATCGAAGCGTGTAAAGACATATGGAAAGACTCATTTAGGAGTCTGTCTAAAAGAGAAATCGGTTTGTTATACCTATGGACAGGAGGGTCATATATCACCGAATTGTCCTAATCATAAGAAAAACCATGGTTGTTTTGTTGTGGGTCATTGGACCACATGGCAAGAAATTGCCCAAAGAAGGGGTCGAAGGAGAGTAAGGGTGTTAGTAGTGGTAAGGGGTCAGGTAGACCTATGGCCCGTACTTTTAATATAACGGTCCAAGATGCGGTTGCATCAGCGAATTTAGTAGCGGGTATCATTCTAGTCAATACAATGAATGCTTATGTGCTGTGTGATTGGAGTGCTACTTTTCTATTATAGCATGTAAATTTGCTAAGTGATTAAGTTCATTCCCGAAGGGGATTATAAATATATTTAAGCGTTAAAGTTGAAAAGGAGAAAATAATTCTCATTGAATATATTGTGGAAATGATTTTATGAATAAGAAAGGTAAGCAAGTATCGGTAGATAAGTACCGATAAAGTTAAGAGAATTTGAAGTAATTCTCAGTATGAATGGGTTGATTAACCATAGAACTTTAATAAATTGTCTAATGAAAAGTATGAATCTTCAGTTTTCTAATAAACCCAAGATAGTAATTTATGGTAATAAATTATCGAAATTTCCTTGTTGTTTAATCATGACGCAATTTAGAAGGATGTTAAGATAAGTTTAGGTTGTGGTACAATCGTAACCTTTGATGGTTGACATATGGGAGCTGGGCTAAACAATTCCTTCAGAGAGCGAAGGTATATACGAAACTGGCAACTGATCTAACTCACTGTGATGGCAGTGTAGATGAGACGGGAACTTGTTTGTTGGCTGTTTGTGGGAAACCAATCAGAGTACCTTATGAACTACTAGAAGAGAAGCGATGTGTGCTGAGTCCTAGAGAAGTAATAAGAAGAAGATAAGAATATAAATCATCAAAGATGAGGAATGTATTAAGTAAGACATCTCCGTATGTCATGAAGCTGTAAGCCAGTAATAAAAGTAGGTCGCGTAAACTTAGGTCAAAAGAACGCGAACCCTAAGAAGTAAAGTTATGTAAACCAATGCGTAAGTCAAATATATGACTAATTGGTTAGCTGTTAAGAATAAATAATCGTTTTCCAGGATCGATGATCTAATTGATCAGTTGAAAGGGGCAAATTATTTTTCCTAGATATATTTGTGTATGGGGGTATCGTTTGGGCTGACTGATGTACTGAAGTTAGATTTTTCGTAAGGGGCGATGAGCAAGTCAGTGGCAAATTGATAGTTATGTTGGGAATGAGACTTGAGAAAGGAAAGATAAGTAAAACACCTGTATTGTCTTTATCAGATAATACAGGGAATTTTGTAGTGTATTTTGATGCTTCGCATAGATGACGAGATTGCGTACTCATGTAGCATGGCAAGGTCATTATGTATGCAACACGCCAGTTAAAGGATTATGAGAAGGTCTATCTTACTTATGATCTATAATTGGCAATGGTAGTTTTGAATTAAAAATCTGAAGATAGTATTTATATAGGGAGAACTGTGAGATATACACGGACTCTAAGAGTCTGAAATATATCTCCACATAGAAGTAGTTGAAAATGAAGTACAGAAGGTGATTAGAATGGATAAGAGATTACGACTGTGATATGTTATATCATACAGGGAATGTGACACCCCCAAATCCTGGTACTTTATTACCTCAAGATTTGGTGTTCACGTAATCAAAACATTCATATCTAATTACCCAATCGTAATAAATTGAATAATAAAACCTGCCCATATAGGATTACATTAATAAAAAATTATCTCCTAGGTTCTCTAACCTTTAATACAATCATTCAAGTGCGGAATTTAATTATTTCATTACACCATTATTGAAAAGTCTAGGATCATAACAGTAAACAAAAGTACAAATCAGCATCACTTGTATATTTTTCCCTTTCCTTTGCTAGTTGAAGGCTCATCTACCTTCTCAACTTTAGCTGCAATGAGTGTGTAAATATACAAGAGTGAGCAAAACAATTGTTCACTTGATATAACAATAAATCAACAGGAAAGTAATAATAATAATTGCCAACAAATAGACTCATCAAGTCTGAATAATACTCCAACAATGATAATCAAAAACTGGAATCCAAAATATGGAATATATGTAACTGAGGGTCATAAGACCATGAACTATGTCCACAGTTGTGAGTAATCTTTCAACTCCAACTTTAACAGTCATAAGACTATAAGGACTCCTCATACTTAGGGGGATCAGCCCTTCGTACAATGTATTGTGCACAAATATTTTAACACTACGCGTAAATTATCCCCTAATAATAATAGGGTTGTTCATTCCAGTATTTAGAGTACAAGTCCGCACCAAAGAAAGTTTGGTTTGGATAAGCTTTCAAGGGAAATTGAAGTTTAACGAACATCAACTAGAGGACTAGTTGAATCAATAGTGTTTAATAATCACAACAGATGTTTAATAATAACATAACATAGAACAATTGTGAATCATAAATGAACTGATTATACATATTAAACTCATGCTTGAAATAACTATAGAGCATAAGTATTCAACAAAATGAATAAAATGGTAAACCTTTGCTTGAACAATAAATAAGCTAAGTTTAGAGTCTTATAACATTTGAAATGAAATTACTGAACGTACATTAACTGATAGCAAGCTGGAAACTAAAAACTTTCCCAACATGGTATTAACTCATGCAAAGAATTAAAACAGTTCAATAATAGAGGTGAGAGTTCAAAAGCTACGGTCATTATACAATAATAGAACTTAAGAAACTTGCTTAACTATAAACAAGTTAGAATGAATCAATCAAATGAGAATTTCAAATAACATTAGTGTTAAAGTTTGCTCGAATGAATTTTAGGAACAATTGAATTATTCAATAACAGTTAAAATAAGAAGCTTGCTCAATCAAAAGAATAAAGTTACACAATGTAATAATAGAACTAACTCAATGAAAGTGTAGAGTTAGAAAACTTTCTCAATGTAAAAAGATAGGATTTAGAAACTTGCCTTGAGCGTAAGCTATAAAATTAAACTCACGATCACCTACACATAATTTTAGAACCACAATACATATTAGATATGCTAACATACCATAACATTTTCATTACCATTTACATTTCAGAAACTCTAAGTGTTTTACTTCGCAACACTTGTCTAACTTTCATTATGTATACTAAATTATCACATAACACGTTCTTGATTTACTAATCATTTTTGCAACTTTGAACCTACTAACCACAATTCACTATGTTATGTTAACCTTAACATTATCCATTTATTATGCTAACATAATTTCAGACCATGTTATGATGCTTTCACAAATCTATAGCAACAGCAGAAGCCAGAATCTCAAACTAGGGTATGGCGCAGCTGCGCTATACAAAGGCCTGGGACCGGTGCAGCTGCACCGTTTTTTGCCTTGTCACCGGAGCAGCTACACCGGTGCTCAGACAGATACAGAGAAGGCTAAGAACAGTAGCCGACTTTAGCCCAACAAACACAAATTTCACCCTCCAAAGAGTGATAACAACACGTGAAGTAAATATACAACTATCATAAACATGATTGCTAACATATTCAGCCACTTAGCATAATTTAACAACAACTAAAATCATTTTAATTTCTCAATTTTCATGTTTTCCCTATAAAACTCCATTTTTGATATTCATCCCAAAAACCATCACTATGAATTCATTATTTATTAAAATCACTCTATTCAAATTATGTTATGCTCGTATCTCAATGAACTAACATATACAAACTACAATTTATAACTTCACATACTAATTGGCCACTAAAATTGATACTTACATAGTTACATATGAAAACATATATACTGACAAAATTTTTGCTACTATTAACTGTAATTAGCATACGATTATTGTTTAAACATAATCTCTAATCATCATAAACATATAATCACAAGTAATCCCATTGTATAGCAACAATTCAACAATTTGAAATTTACATATTATATAAAAGTGTGACGTAGCCTCATACATACATACATATATATAGATATATAAAACTAAGGTTGTGAACATACCTTCAATTTCTAATACAAATGCTGCTAATCACTGGAATTTGCTGTGAAAATTCGTAACTCTCTCTCATTTTTCTCTGAAGCTCTCAAACTCACTCAATTCTCTCTGTTTTAGCAAATAGAATGCGTAAAAGAAAACCAACTGGTATGCATAATGATATAATACAAAACTGATAACCCTTAATAATACTACTAAATGTTTTATCAGTTACTAACGTATATAACATAAATATATTTTATTATTTTAATTTATTTTATTAGTTTATTTTAAATTTCAAAAATTAGAAATACCAAAAGCCATAAGGCTTGTTCGGCAAAACCATTTAATTTTAAAGAATTAAAATATTTAAGCCTTGATTAATAAAAACTAAATTAAACCCTTTTTAATTTATTTTAATAAACACTTTAGTTTATAATTATAATCATATACTATATTTTAATTAAATATAGCATTTTAGCAAATATCACAAAATTATAATTTCCATTATAACTTTATTTAATAATTTAATATACCATCTAAATTATTAAATCAAAACAACAATAGACACATCAAATAAATATTTATATTATTCGATAAATATTTAATTTTAAAATTTAAAATTTCGGATCGTTAAATCCTTCCCTCCATACAAGGATTATGTCCCCCAGAATCACAATTCAAACAATCAAATCGTCACATTCTCCCCTACTTACAAAGATTATGTCCCCAGAATCGAAGACACAGACTAAACAAATAACTCAGGGAAATTTTTTATCATATCAGCTTCGAGTTCCCACGTAGCCTCTTCGACATTGTGGTTCCTCCATATCACCTTCACAGAAGGTATCACTTTATTCCTGAGCACTTTTTCTTTCCTGTCGACTACCTGGATAGGAATCTCTTCGTAAGATATATCCTTACTGAACTGTAACGGTTCATACTCGATCACATACTTGTAATTAGGTTTATACGGTCGCAACACTGACACATGGAAAATGTTGTGCACATGCTCCAATTCTGGAGGTAAAGCTACCTCATAAGCTACTTCTCCCACTCGTCGCAAAATTTTGAAAGGTCCAATAAATCTTGGGTTGAGCTTTCCTTTCTTACCAAAACGAATTTTCCCCTTCTAAGGAAAAACTTTTAGGAACACAAAACTTCCTGCTTCAAATTCACGATTCTGCTGGTGCTGATCAGCATACTTTTTCTGTCGATCTTGAGCAGCTACCAATCTTGCTCTGATGAGTTTGATAACTTCAGCGGTCTGCTATACCTGTTCTGGGCCTAACAGTTGACGCTCACCAACTTCATTCCAGCATAGTGGAGTTCTGCACTTTTTGCCGTATAACGCCTCGTACGGTGGCATACCAATGCTTGCATGGTAACTGTTATTGTATGCAAATTCTACCAACGGTAGATGATCATCCCAGTTTCCTTTGAAATCCGTTATGCACACTCTAAGCATATCTTCTAGCATCCAGATTGTCCGTTCGCTTTGCCCATCAGTTTGCGGATGATATGTGGTGCTCATCTTCAGTTGCGTTCCCATGCATTCTTGTAGTCTATTTCAGAAATTTGATGTGAACCTTGGATCTCTATTTGATGCAATTGACACTGGAACTCCATGTCTTGAGAGGATCTCCTTAACGCATAGCTTTGCCAGCTGATCAAGATTAAATTTAATCTTTATTAGTAAAAAGTGTTGAAATTTTGTCAATCTGTCCACTATCACCCATATCACATTGTATCCTTTTTGAGTCGTTGGAAGACCTACCACAAAATCCATTGTGATATGCTCTCACTTCCATTTCGATATTTCCAACGGTTGAAGTAATTCGCTTGGTCGTTGCTGCTCGGCCTTCACTTTTTGACATGTCAAGCATTTTGCAACGCATTCTGTAACATCTCTTTTCATGTTCGGCCACCAAAAATGACGCCAAAATCTTGATACATTTTTGTACTTCCTGGATGAATCGAGTATCTTGAGCTATGAGCTTCCGTCAAGACGTCTTCCTTAATATCTTGTACTGGTGGAACCCAAATTTGTCCCTCAAATCTTAGCATTCCCTCAGTATCGACCTTGTACTTCACTTCTTTACCCTCAACCACACTTTCCTTTATTTTCTTGCATTCTTCATCATGTAGTTGTGCGTTCTTCACTATGTCCACTATAGTTGGATTAGCTTCTATCTGGAATAAATTTTCACTGGATTCTTCTGGAAATTTGATTTCTAGCTCTAGCTTTGCCATTGCTGAAATGAGCTCCTCCTTATCAGTTAAGAACATCAACTTTTCTTTGCCTTTCCTGCTTAAAGCATCTGCAACCACATTCGCTTTTCCCGGATGATAAAAGATCTCACAATCATAATCCTTTATCAATTCCATCCATCTCCTTTGCCGCATGTTCAGGTCTTTCTGTGTGAAAATATACTTCAGACTTTTATGGTATATGCAGATCTCATATTTTTCTCCGTAGAGATAGTGTCTCCATATCTTTAATGCAAATACAACCGCCGCTAACTATAAATCATGAGTTGGATACCCTTTCTCGTAGTCTTTCAGTTGCCTTGATGCATACGCAATAACCTTACCGTTTTGCATAAGGACACAACACAACCCTTTGTGTGAAGCATCACTATACACCACAAAGTTTCCTATATTATCTACTAACGACAGCATATGTGCCACACTTAACTTCTTCTTTATTTCTTAAAAACTTTCATCACACTTCTCCGTCCAAACAAATTTTACAGATCTCCTTGTCAAATTTGTCAACGGAGTGGAAATCTTGGAAAAATCCTGGACAAACCGTCTATAATAGCCTACCAATCCCAAGAAACTTCTCACTTCTGATGGATTTCTTGGCTGTTCCCAACTTATCACAGCTTCGACTTTTGATGGATCCACTGAAATACCATCCTTATCGATTACATGACTAAGAAATTGTACACGTTCCAGCCAAAATTCACATTTAGAGAATTTTGCGTACAACTTTTCTTTTCTTAACGTCTCCAACGTCAAACGTAAGTGTTCCATGTGTTCCTCTTGAGTTTTAGAGTACACCAAAATATCATCGATAAATACCATCACAAACTTGTCTAAAAATGGTTTAAACACCCTGTTCATCTAATCCATGAATGCTGCAGGGGCGTTTGTCAAACCAAATGACATCACTTAAAAGTCGTAATGCCCATACCGAGTTCAAAATGTCGTCTTCGGTACATCCTCCTTCCTCACTTTCAATTGGTGATACCCACTTCTCAAATCTATTTTTGAGAAATATCTAGCACCCTTCAATTGATCAAACAAGTCATTTATTCTTGGTAATGGATATTTGTTTTTAATAGTGACCTTGTTTAATTCTCTATAATCAATGCAAAGACGCATTGACCCATCCTTCCTCTTCACGAATAATACTGGTGCTCCCCACGGTACACTCGATTGAATGTACTTCTTATCCAGCAGTTCTTGCAGTTGCACCATTAGTTCCTTCATTTCCACCGGAGCCATTCTGTACGGGGCCTTCGATATTGGAGCGGTTCCTAATGCTAAGTCGATCACGAACTCGATTTCTCTATCAGGTGGAAGTCCTGGCAAATCTTCTGGAAACACATCCCCGAATTCCCTAACCACTGGTCTTTCCTCTAATTTCACACCCTTCTCCTTTTGAGTATCGACTATGTAAGCTAAATACCCTACACAGCCCTGGCTCAATAACTTCTTGGCTTGCATTATCGTCAGACATTTCATTTGTCTAGGAGATTTGCTACCATGAAAAACTACCTTTGAAATAGTCATAAGGTTTATACATTTCTTTTGGCAGTCAATTATCGCTCCATAATTGAATAGCCAATCTATTCCCAAAATCACGTCAAACTCTCCAAGTTTTATCGGAATTAAATCTACTGTCATGATATTTCCCTTAATATTCACCCTACAATTTTTGTATGCGAACCTAGCAGGAATCACTTCCCTATTCACAATTTCTATGTTTAAAGGGAAATTTAACTCTTCACTAGGTATTTCTAACTTCTTAGCAAAATCATCAGATATAAACGAGCAAGTAGCACCCGAATCAAATAATACATATGCATTTATATTATTGATTGGGATAATACCTGACACGACATCTTTTGATTGCACTGCGTCCTGCACTGTCATGTTGAAGGTTCTTGTTGTAGGCTTATTTATTGACGTCGGTTCAGTAATAGTCAGTGTACCTCCACTAGCATTTCCCTTGCTTCTAGCTGTCTCACCAGATTTCTTCTTTGGACACTCGCGAGCAAAATTATCCTTTGACCCGCAGGTGTAGCAAACATTCTTCTTGGGTTGATTGCAATTTGGGGCGATGTGACCCTCCTGGCCACAGTTGAAGCATACTCGTTTTACCATCAAGCACACACCCTTGTGAAACTTTCCACATATAGCACATGCTTCAAAATTCTTCTTTTGCTGGCTTCCTTGCTGATTTACAGCTCTCCCATTCGCATTCCACTTCCTCTTCAAACTGTTATTGCCATTTCCACCATTATTACTTCCACCATTCTTAACTTCACCTTCACTCTTCTTCTTCCTCTGCTCTTGGTTATGTTTTGTTACAGCCTCGCCTCCACTCTCAGTAAGAATTGCCTTCTCCATCACCGCTGTAAATGTTTTCAACTGGAACAAGGAGACCCTACTGTATAACCAGGGCTTCAATCCTTGTTCAAACCTCTTCGCCTTGCACTCATCTGTGCTAACTTGATATGGCGCAAACCTCGCCAACTCTTTGAATCTAGCGGCATACTCAGATACCGAAATCGTTCCATTCTTCAGTTCCAAAAATTGCACTTCTAGCTGACTCTTCGAACTCTCTAGGAAATAGTTCTCAAAGAATATCTCCTTAAACCTATCCCATGTCATAATCCCTTGACCTCCTCGGGTTCTATTGGCTTGCCACTAATAACTCGCCTATGCTTTCAACATGAATATTGCAAAAGCAGTCTTCTGATCATCCCTTACCCTAGCGACATCAAACACCTTTTCTATCTCCATAATCCAGGTTTGTGCCTCCACTGGATTCATGGACCCACAGAATTCAGGTGGTCCAATCGCCTTGAAATCCTTAAACGTTGTACCTTGGTTCTGAGGTTGATTATGCAAAGCACCAGTCAGTAACGTCATTAGCTGCTGAACTGGATTGTCTTCCACATTTTTATTATTGGTTTCCTCAGTGGTTCTCTGCCATAGTTGGCGTCTTGGAGGAATTTTCTGTTAAAATACACCCATTAGATACTATTCAACCTTTAAAGTATTATATATTTAAATTGCACATCATAAAAGATTATCACGTAACACATAACACTTTGAATAAAATAATAACTTTTATTCCTTAATAATCTTTTTGAAAACATCATAACAATAGCATCACTGCTATTTATATTACTTCCCTGAACTACTAAAGTTCCGGGATAACATCATCATCATATCCCATAGGTTACATCACACTTAGGATTTACATATTATTTAACATTTTATTAGTCTCACCACAGACACATTCTCAACGATGTCCTACTAAGATAGTCCGTAGCCTTTTGACGTTCTTCTTCTATAATTCGGAACATTGTTCGACGATCTAACACGTACGATGGCAGAGTCTCGAACTGAATAGGATAACCTATGACCTGATCTTGAGCTCGATTGATCACAGTGTTGAATACGTTATTCATCTCCTCCATCTTCATCCTCTTTACTTGTGCATCTCTTACTGCCATCCCAGCTCATTGAAAAGCTTCTTCGTACGCATCTTCAGCTCTTGCCCTCTTAGTAGACTCTTCTCTCAGCTTGTTCTTCAGTTCTACGATCTCCGCTATCATTTGTTCCTTCTCTTCTTCATTGTGAACCAGCTTCTCTTCAACGTTATTCAGACGTTCCTCTCGATCTAGAATCTCATTGTCATTCTGTGCCATCGATGTCTGTTTCTCAGCTACTATCTCTTGCAAATCCTCAATGGTATCTTGAAGTTCCACATTGCGATTATAGACTTCACCGTACATACGAGCAGCTATCGAGTTAAGAGGAAGTTCTTCCTCCTCATTCTCCTCATCCAACTGTGGCAGCTCAGCAGGGTCGTCCTCATCTGTCTCTATCTTGTCATCCTCATCAGGTATCCTCTCTTGCTCAACTACTGTGATCGACGGAACTGTTTCCCATGGCAGTAGTTGTTCCCAAATTACCTGAACATCACGAGGCTTCTCCTCTATAGCCTGACTGGATCCTCCTATATTAGCCATCTTGTCAACCAAATTTTAAGTTTTAATTACTAATCATTACTACTCGACACTCACGAGCACATAAGTTGTAATCACATAAGCACATAAGTATTTTATTACTTCTTCCTTAACAACTCGATAAGAGTTTATCATCACTATCTTTTCAAAGGTTACTTCCTAAGGCTTTTCCCCCACTTAAGGTTCATAACCTAAAGCTTTGATACCAACCTGTGACACCCCCAAATCCAGGTACTTTATTATCTCAAGATTTGGTGTTCACGTAATTAAAACATTCATATCTAATTACCCAATCGTAATAAATTGAATATTAAAACCTGCCCATACAGGATTACATTAATAAAACATTATCTCCCAGGTTCTCTAACCTTTAATACAATTATTCAAGTGCAGAATTTAATTATTTCATTACACCATTATTGAAAAGTCTATGATCATAACAGTAAACAAAAGCACAAATCAGCATCACTTGTACATTTTTCCCTTTCCTTTGCTAGTTGAAGGCTCATCTACCTTCTCAACTTTAGCTGCAATGAGTGTATAAATATGCAAGAGGGAGCAAAACAATTGCTCACTTGATATAACAATAAATCAACAGGAAAGTAATAATAATAATTGCCAACAAATAGACTCATCAAGTCTGAATAATACTCCAAGAATGATAATCAAAAACTGGAATCCAAAATATAAAATATATGTAACTGAGGGTCATAAGACCATGAACTATGTCCACAGTTGTGAGTAATCTTTCAACTTCAACTTTAACAGTCATAAGACTATAAGGACTCTTCGTAGTTAGGGGGATCTGTCCTTCGTACAATGTATTGTACACAAACATTTTAACGCTATGCGTAAATTATCCCCTAATAATAATAGGGTTGTTTATCCCAGTATTTAGAATACAAGTCCGTACCAAAGAAAGTTTGGTTTGGATAAACTTTCAAGGGAAATTGAAGTTTAACGAACATCAACTAGAGGACTAGTTGAATTAATAGTGTTTGATAATCACAATAGATGTTTAATAATAACATAACATAGAACAATTGAGAATCATAAATGAACTGATTATACATATTAAACTCATGCTTGAAATAACTATAGAGCATAAGTATTCAATAAAATGAATAAAATGGTAGACCTTTGCTTGAACAATAAATAAGCTAAGGTTAGAGTCTTATAATATTAGAAATGAAATTACTGAACGCATATTAACTGATAGCAAGTTGGAAACTAAAAACTTGCCCAACATGGTATTAACTCATGCAAAGAATTAAAACAGTTCAATAATAGAGACGAGAGTTCAAAAACTACGTTCATTATACAATTATAGGACTTAAGAAACTTGCTTAACTATAAACAAGTTAGAATGAATCAATCAAATGAGAA
Source organism: Panax notoginseng (assembly GCA_016801055.1). Classification (NCBI taxonomy): domain Eukaryota; kingdom Viridiplantae; phylum Streptophyta; class Magnoliopsida; order Apiales; family Araliaceae; genus Panax; species Panax notoginseng. Next base: position 150,641,567 of record CM029018.1, on the reverse strand, counting down.
TTTCAAATAACATTAGAGTTAAAGTTTGCTCGAATGAATTTTAGGAACAATTGACTTATTCAATAACAGTTAAGATAAGAAGCTTGCTCAATCAAAAGAATAAAGTTACATAATGTAATAATAGAACTAACTTAATGAAAGTGTAGAGTTAGGAAACTTTCTCAATGTAAAAAGATAGGGTTTAGAAACTTGCCTTAAGCGTAAGCTATAAAATTAAATTCACGATCACCTACACATAATTTTAGAACCACAATACCTATTAGATATGCTAGCATACCAAAACATGTTCATTACCATTTACATTTCAGAAACTCTAAGTGTTTTACTTCGCAACACTTTTCTAACTTTCATTATGTATACTAAATTATCACATAACACGTTCTTGATTTACTAATCATTTTTACAACTTTGAGCCTACTAACCACAATTCACTATCTTATGTTAACCTTAACATTACCCATTTAACATGTTAACATAATTTCAGACCATGTTATGATACTTTCCCAAATCTGCAGCAATAGCAGAAGCCAGAATCTCAAACTAGGGTATGGCGCAGCTGTGCCATATAAAGGCCTCGGACCGGCATAGCTGCGTCGGCGCAGCTGTGCCGTTTTTTGCCTTGGCACCAGCGCAGCTGCGCCGGTGCTCAGACAGATGCAGAGAAGGCTAATGAACAGTAGCCGACTTTAGCCCAACAAACACAAATTTCACCCCACCAAATAGTGATAACAACACGTAAAATAATTATACAACTATCATAAATGTAAGACCCCGAATTTTATGAAATAAAAGTATTCAATTTTTTCTTATAATTACTATTCAGTAAATGGTTAAATTGATAAAAGTTTAAAGTTAAGGGTGATATATGAATTTTTTTCAAAAATACGCAAGTGGTTATAAAATATTCATTGTTGTCGGGGAATATTCGTTTGGTCGTGGAATATTCTTTCTGTCGGGAAATATCCGTACGACGGCGCAGCTATTGTGGGCCCCATAACAAATAACTGTCGGATGAAGAAAACGATAAATTTGAGTTTTTACAAATAACGGCGTAGTTGTTACCGTTAATACTGTTGAAATACCCGGTGGTTAAAATACAGTAATACACGTTATTGCACAGTAGCACACGATATTGCACAGTATTTTTGAAATTATTGATTCTTACGTAAGAAGGCACTACTCAATAATTGTTACCGTAATTACTGTTCAATATTTTATTTTATTGATTCAATAATTGATACGTTAAAATTTTATATTATTGTTGTTCAATAATTGTTGCTGCACAGTATTTCCCATTATCAGATCAATAATTCATATTATTTGAATAATATTATTAGATAGCATTATTTGCAATGTCTAGAAAGTTCTGTATAAGGAGAGGTTTGGTCATCTAATTGAGCGCCAGTAAGGAGAAATTCTTATTGGAAAGCCCCCTCTTTCCTAGGAACGGCCTAGTTGTCATAAATGTGATTCTGTAATATTATTTGTGAATAATTAATTATTGATTCATATGATAAGGAAATATTTATTTTATGTGGATATAAATGAGGGATATATATTTGTGGTTAAAAATGAAGGAGTTAATATTGAGGTTTTTGTCAGTATTTTTGTCGGAATGGAGGTATTAAAAATTAGGGTTTTTGAGATATATTGCGAGGGTTATAATTTCTAATCCGACCGTTGGATCGTGGTAATATTTGGATATGTTATACATATATAAGTTGAGTATATGTCCACAAATTTTGGACCGTTAAAAATGAATGTATAATTTTTTATGAATTTTACGAGATGACTGGTTCAAAAATTGTTGAATTTTCGGAGTTAATGATTTTGGTAGAAAATTCTAGAATTGGTGGGCCCCACTCTTGGTTGGTGAAGAAATGTGTTGAGATTTTTATTCAAATGTGGTGGGTGGGAATAGTAGCAGCTAAAGCCATCAGGTTGCAGGTTAAGTCTGCTTCGGCGTGCTAACATTTTCCTATAAATAGAGGGCTAAGTTAGAATTGAAAATCACACTAGAATTCATAAGTTTTCTCTCTTTCTCTCTCTAGATTATTGAGTGTATTTTGTGAGTTTTTAGATACTTTGAGAGTTGATATTCAGTGCAAGGTTCCTTCGGCTTTACATACCAATCAGAAGTACTGCTCTTTTGAGATAAGGGATAGTAAGGGATTTTAAGGGTTATTATATTTTCCAGTTTCGTAGACCTTCAAAAATTCTGGAAAAATTTGAAATGATATTTTGATGAGTTTTCTTGATTGTGTCCAAAAATGGTGATTTTTAGATGTATAGATTAAGAGTTATGAATTTTATGAGAAAAGACTATTTTAAAAGTAACCGCTTATAATTTCTTATGGTTAACTCCAAAATTGATGAAATTTTTATTGGGAGTACATGTATATGATAGAAGTATACTCTGTAAATTTTAGAATTTTTAGATAAAAGTATAATTTTTGATAAATGTCTGAATATTCGGCTGTTTTGGCCATATGAAAAATAGTAAATGACTTTTAAAAATTCTGAGAAAAATATATGTTTACTATGGGACTATATTATGCTAAATCCCAGAAAAAAAAATATTTTTGGAACTAATTTGGTATTTTTCATAAAAATAGTCTAGTTATGAGTAAATGAATTAAATATGTTTTGTGAAGTAAGAAAATTAGAAAATAGGATTTTATGACTTGAGAATCCTATATGAGGTATATGCAGATTTTTGATGAGGGTTTTGATTATTGGTGATAAAATCTTATGAGTTTGGCATTTTAAAATGATTAAATGCATTATTTAGTAAAGTGTAAACAATTTAAATAAATTGTTTATAAGCTTAAGAAATATTATTCTTTCAATATCATTATACCAAAATACTGGTATAAATTTTATTGTAGAATTTCTACCTTTTTGTGTCGGGTTTACTATTCACAAGTTACTATTCATGAGTTACTATTCATGAGTTACTATTCACGAGTTACTATTCACAGAAAAATTAGTTTCTTTTTCTGACCAAATTATAGTTGATTTATGAATATTATTCTTGAGATTAAATCTATATGTTGATTATATTGATTTTATTATCATATATAACATTTTTATAACCCTTGTGTTGAATTTCTCTTTCACTTGAGTGTAAAGATGGGTAAATTATTGGTATGATCGTGACTGAGGAATATCTTTGGCCTGTAGTACAAAGATGAATTGTTAACTGGTATGATCATGACCATTGAATTTATAATTGAATATCTTTAGCTTAAGTGTAAAGATGAATTGATTAATATGGTTATAATTATTGTTTATATAAATTCTGAAATGATTATATATTTCATTGAGATATGAATGTCTTTGGCCCGTAGTGCAAAGATGAATTATTGATAAATATCTTTGGCTCGTAATGCAAAGATGACTTGTTGTTGAATATCTTTGGCCTGTAGTACAAAGATGAGTTGTTGATGAATATCTTCGGCTCGTAATGCAAAGATGACTTGTTGTTGAATATCTTTGGCCTGCAGTGCAAAGATGGTCTGTTGATGAATATCTTTGGCCCGTAGTGCAAAGATAAAATTGTTAGTATGATTATAAACAGGAACTGTGATTTGGTATAACCATGATCTTTAATGTTTCAGGTAAAAACATGTGATGAAAATTATCTTCGTCCTGGGTACGAAGAGGAATTTAGAATCACAATTGTGATTATGAGATATTCATATGATTGTGGAAAGGAACTGTTGATTGATGTTACAGGGATAAAACATTGTTGGTGGATTTTTAACATGGAGAAGATAATGGACTTTATAGTCTATTTGACTCTTCTAATGGATTGCTCGTTCCGCTGCAACTATGGTTAAAAATTTGTATCATCTACCATATGTTCTAAATCTCTGATTTATTACTGTTGAAGGCTATTGATAATTTATTTAACTTTAGTCATGATATTCTTTACTGGGCTAGTTGTGCTCACCCTTTTGCTTCACAATTCCTTTCAAGTAATAAGACTGTAGCTGGGTCGAGTGGGGGTAACAAGGGAATAGAACGGTGGTCTCTAGCTGTGGAGTTCTCCCTAAGCAGTATAGAAAAGTTCATTTAGTAGTTATATTTCGTGAATCCAACAGGGTAAGGCGTACCCAAAGTTGGAAGGGTGTTTTTGTAAGACCCCAACTTTTATAAATAAAGATGAATTTTCTATAAATATCATTTTTGAATATTATGGAGTTAATTTGATATAATATTATAGTTGTGGGTAATATTTATAAATTTTGCAAAGTACGCAAGTTGTTATATAATGTTCGATTGGTCGGGGAATATTCGTTTTAATAGGAAATATTCATACAACGACACAATCATTGGTGGACCCCACAACAGAATTATTGTCGGATTGAAAAACGACAAAAATATTTTATTAAAAATAACGGCGGAAGTTTTACCATTGATACTGTTGAACTACTCGGTAGTAAAAGTACAGTAATACGTGTGGTTGCATAGTAGCACACGGTATTGATTATTAATGCTTATGTGAGAAGTCACTCAGTTTGATTCAATTATTGTCAGTTAATAATATGAATTATTTAGCGATAATGACGTTTTGTTTTATTCGTATTATTAACGTAATAAAACAGAAACATCTTTTTATATAAAACAGAATACTTTATTAAAGTTATTCTATAAATAGAATATATTATATTTTATTTAAAAGATTTTTCTTTAAATATGGACCGTCAGATTAAAGTAATCAATCTGGACCGTTCATGGATTAGTTACTATGCATTCTATTTTTCTATAAATAGCAGCTCATTCCTTCATTATTTCTTACGAATTCACTGAACTCTAGAGAGAGAAGCTATAGAGAGAAACTATAGAGAGAGAGAAGAAGAGTATTCTGCTACTTAACTACTTCCTTACTTCAGCTCTTCTTTAAAATGGTAAGGGGTGTTATTCTTTCTTATTCATGAAGAGAACTGTTGTTATTCTATTTCTTATTATTCTGTTAGAATAACATGTATACGCGGATCTACCCTATACTTGGTGACATTCTTCTATTATTCTGTTAGAACATCCTGTCTGTGTGTTTTACACCGGACCTGGTTCCGTTTTTATTATTATTCTGTTGGAACATCCTGTCTGTGTGTTTTACACCGGACCTGGTTCCGTTTTTATTATTATTCTGTTGGAACATCCTGTCTGTGTGTTTTACACCGGACCTGGTTCCGTCTTGTTATTATTCTGTTGGAACATCCTGTCTGTGTGTTTTACACCGGTCCTGGTTCCATTATTTATTATTCTGTCGGAATATCTTGTCTGTGCGTTTACGCCGGACCTGGTTCCATTATTTATTATTCTGTTGGAATAACCTGTTTGTGCGGTCTATCGCATGCATGGTGATTTCTTTTGTTATTCCATTCTTTATTGTACTCAGTTGGTTAAGTTTTGACTTCTATACTCCATGAAATTTGTGGAATATCCTTGATAATTGTGTTTCATCCAGTATCTTTTCATGAAAATATTCTCCTGATCAGTCTTGAAGTTTACTCCACAAAGCAGTATCATGTTGACAATTTGGACGTTATTAATTCCTGGATAAATTAATTCTTGAACTTGTTTTATTGAATTCTTATATCATTGTTATCATCCTCGTGTTTATAAAATGTTGAAAGTCATCTGTGGCCTGTAGTGCATAGATGGACTTGGTATGATTATGACCAGTGATTATTCGGTATAATCATGACCGTAATGTTACAAATGATGTGGTAAAAGTCCTCATTGGCCCGTAGTGCATTGATGGACAGTTGTTGGCATGATCGTGACCATTAATGAATACACGAATATCCTTGGCCGTAGTGCAGGGGTGATTCGATGACGTGGATTATTTTATTAAGCTGAGTCACAGCGATAACAGTGTTGAAAAACCTTTTAAATCATAAAAGATAGTAGAGTTTATTTTCTACTTGACTCTTTTAATGGATTGCTTGTTCCACTGCAGTTAAACTTGATGTCTATTATATTTTATCAGTTTAACATTGTTGAAGGCTAATGATAATTTATTCTGCATTATCTTAGTCATAATATTTCTTACTGGGCTAGTTGAGCTCACCCTTTCTTTCACTGTTCTCTTCAGGAAATGAGAACGTAGCTGGGGCAAGTCGGGGAACGGAGTGATGGTTCGAATGATAGTATTAGTTAGTAGTCCTCACTATTCTATGTAATAGTGTGTTAATAAATGTAATGAGGACTCCTTTTGAGTATGAATACTCTCTAGAAGATAATATTTGTATTCAAACTCACAGTTTATGTTTTATCGTATTGTACACGACAGTTGTATTAGTAAGTTATATTTGTATTCTGTACTATGTACCTGACGACCCAAGATGGGTGATGTATACCTATTTTTGGGGGCGTCACAGTTGGTATCAGAGCTTAGGGATATGATCCCTGGCTAGGATGTGAGAATAGAACTAGGAGGGGAGAGACGGGGAATTCCTTCTCTAGTATGACCTACCTAAGTTTATTTGCATGGTATTTAATTGGTCGATCATAATATAAGGATAATATATGACATATCAATTAAATTTTATTTTGTGGCAGTATCTGAAAATGGCATCTGAGAATGTTGATAATAGCAATGGAGCACAGGCGATTATTGATTCACCACATATCAATAATCAGGATAGTGTTCATCAGGAAGGTGACAATCCTCATGCAAACAACAACACTGACCAGATGATGAATGATGGAATGTTCAGAGGTTTTATGCAATTCATGCAACAACAGGTGAAAGCGGCTCCTGTCCACAACGTAGGTGGAAATACTAGAAACTCTCAGGCGGTCACCGCTAAACAGTTTAAGGAGCTGGGACCACCGGAGTTTAAGGGAGAACCCAAACCACCTGTAGCTGAAACATGGATAAAGCAGATCACCAAGATATTTGATATCTTGGGTTGCTCCGAGGAGCAAAAGGTTCCCTTTGCCGCCTTTATGTTGCGAGGAGAGGCAGATTACTGCTGGGAATCGATAAAGCGTACTCAACCTGCCGCACTGAAGATGTCTTGGGAGAAGTTCCAAGAGCTATTCAACGACAAATACTTTCCTGAAATTATTCGTCACATGAAGGAGGTGGAATTTATCAAGTTGAAGCAAAATAACATGACCGTGTCACAGTACGAAGCCAAGTTTGCTGAGTTGTCCCGGTTTGCGTCCCACTTGATGGATAATGAAGAGCGAATGACGCGAATGTTTTTGCGAGGTTTAAAACCTGAGATACGTCAACATCTTATTTCTCATAAACTGTGTTTGTATTCAGATGTTGTGAATAGGGCTCAGTTAGTGGAGCGCGATAACGAGTCAACGCAACCAAAAGAGAGCAGTCGACAAAATGATAATACCAGTGAGAGCGGTCATCGAAGCGGTGACAACAAGCGTGGAGGGAATCAACAGGCCAGAAATGGTAACCACTTCGGTGGTAATCAGGGCCAAAATAATAAGAATGGTCATTTCAAGAAGAGGAGATTCAACAATGATGGACAGACGTCAGCACCAACACCCGTTGTTAAGGAAGGAGAACGACCACCTATCTTATGTTTCAAATGCGGAGGGGAGGGGCACATCAGTCCAAACTGCGCGATGCCGTCTAAAGCATGTTATAATTGTGGAAGAGAAGGTCATTTAGCTCGATTTTGTCATTTACCAAAAACAAGTTCAGCCAAGATGGAGACACCAAAGGCCGTCCCAGAAAAGTCAAAACCGGTAGTGCAAGGGAGAGCGTTTGTTGTGACCTCCCAGAAAGTAAGGAACCCGAATGAGGTCATCACGGGTAAGCTTATCATAAACTCTAACGAAGTCTATACTCTATTTGATACCGGTTCTACCCATTCTTTTATTTTTCCTACTTGCGCTCATCGATTAAATTTGATTCCGGAGAAATTAGACTTTGATTTATCTGTTGAAACTCCATTGGAAGAAACCTTCATTACATCCACGGTTTATAAGTCTTGTTTGGTTCAAGTTGATACCCACACATTACCTGTCGATCTGATTTCATTAAAAATACTTGCATTTGACGTGATTCTAGGGATTGATTGGTTAACTACTTATCATGCAAAAATTGATTGTTTTCGTAAGGTTGTTAGCTTTCATATTCCTAATCGACCTATTATGCGAATTCAAGCAACCACTTGAAATTCCAGAATGGAAGTGGGAACACATTACCATGGATTTCGTTACCGGTCTTCTTAGGGTTTCTCAAGGTATTGATGCGATTTGGGTCATTGTTGATAGATTGACCAAGTCTGCTCATTTCTTACCGATACGAGAAACTTATACACTTGAACGTCTTGCTCGTATGTACATAAACGAGATTGTAAGACTGCATGGTATGCCAGTATCCATAGTTTCTGACCGAGACCCAAGATTCACTTCATGATTTTGGGTTAATTTACAAAAAGCTATGGGCACAGATTTACGATTTAGTTCGGCATATCATCCTCAGACGGACGGACAATCAGAGAGGACTATTCAAACTCTAGAAGATTTATTAAGACTCTGTGTCTTTGACTTCAAAGGAAGTTGGGACAAGTTCTTACCATTGGTGGAGTTTTCCTACAACAACAGTTATCAAGCAAGTATTGGCATAGCTCCATTCGAAGCATTATATGGAAGAAAATGTCATTCTCCAGTATGCTGGGATGAGGTGGGTGAAGCAACGTTGTTGGGACCGGAGTTGGTACGTATGACTACATAAAAGATTCAAACGATCCGACAACGTATAAAAACCTCACAAGATCGACAAAAGAGTTATGTTGATCTTCATCGAAAGGACGTGGAATTTGATGTAGGAGATCATGTGTTCTTACGTGTTGCTCCATGGAAAGGAGTTACGAGATTTGGAGAGAGAGGAAAGCTCAATCCTCGATTCATTGGTCCATTTTTAATCCTCGATCGAGTAGGAACTGTGGCTCATAGACTCACTTTACCGCCAAGTATGTCTCGTGTTCATAACGTTTTTCACACATCCATGTTACGTAAATATGTGGAAGACCCGAACCACATTATTGAGTTAGAACCGGACGAAATAGCGGAGGATTTGACGTATGAAGAAGTTCCTGTTCAAATCTTGGATAAGAAGGAACATATTCTACGCTCCAAGGTTATACCTCAAGTCAAAGTTTTGTGGAGAAACCACGATATTGAGGAAATGACTTGGGAGTTAGAATCTGAAATGAAATTAAGGTATCCTTATCTCTTCGACATACCAGGTACGTACCCTAATTTCGAGGGCGAAATTTCATAAAAAGGGAAGGTTGTAAGACCCCAACTTTTATAAATAAAGATGAATTTTCTATAAATATCATTTTTGAATATTATGGAGTTAATTTGATATAATGTTATAGTTGTGGGTAATATTAATAAATTTTGCAAAGTACGCAAGTTGTTATATAATGTTCGATTGGTCGGGGAATATTTGTTTTAACAGGGAATATTCGTACAACGACACAATCATTGGTGGACCCCACAACAGAATTATTGTCGGATTGAGAAAACGACAAAAATATTTTATTAAAAATAACGGCGGAAGTTTTACCATTGATACTGTTGAACTACTCGGTAGTAAAAGTACAGTAATACGTGTGATTGCATAGTAGCACACGGTATTGATTATTAATGCTTATGTGAGAAGTCACTTAGTTTGATTCAATTATTGTCAGTTAATAATATGAATTATTTAGCGATAATGACGTTTTATTTTATTCGTATTATTAACGTAATAAAACAGAAACATCTTTTTATATAAAACAGAATACTTTATTAAAGTTATTCTATAAATAGAATATATTATATTTTATTTAAAAGATTTTTCTTTAAATATGGACCATCAGATTAAAGTAATCAATCTGGACCGTTCATGGATTAGTTACTATGCATTCTATTTTTCTATAAATAGTAGCTCATTCCTTCATTATTTCTTACGAATTCACTGAACTCTAGAGAGAGAAGCTATAGAGAGAAACTATAGAGAGAGAGAAGAAGAGTATTCTGCTACTTAACTACTTCCTTACTTCAGCTCTTCTTTAAAATGGTAAGGGGTGTTATTCTTTCTTATTCATGAAGAGAACTGTTGTTATTCTATTTCTTATTATTCTGTTAGAATAACATGTATACGCGGATCTACCCTATACTTGGTGACATTCTTCTATTATTCTGTTGGAACATCCTGTCTGTGTGTTTTACACCGGACCTGGTTCCGTTTTTATTATTATTCTGTTGGAACATCCTGTCTGTGTGTTTTACACCGGACCTGGTTCCGTTTTTATTATTATTCTGTTGGAACATCCTGTCTGTGTGTTTTACACCGGACCTGGTTCCGTCTTGTTATTATTCTGTTGGAACATCCTGTCTGTGTATTTTACACCGGACCTAGTTCCATTATTTATTATTCTGTCGGAATATCCTGTCTGTGCGTTTACGCCGGACCTGGTTCCATTATTTATAATTCTGTTGGAATAACCTGTTTGTGCGGTCTATCGCATGCATGGTAATTTCTTTTGTTATTCCATTCTTTATTGTACTCAGTTGGTTAAGTTTTGACTTCTATACTCCATGAAATTTGTGGAATATCCTTGATAATTGTGTTTCATCCAGTATCTTTTCATGAAAATATTCTCCTGATCAGTCTTGAAGTTTACTCCACAAAGCAGTATCATGTTGACAATTTGGACGTTATTAATTCCTGGATAAATTAATTCTTGAACTTGTTTTATTGAATTCTTATATCATTGTCATCATCCCCATGTTTATAAAATGTTGAAAGTCATCTGTGGCCTGTAGTGCATAGATGGACTTGGTATGATTATGACCAGGGATTATTCGGTATAATCATGACCGTAATGTTACAAATGATGTGGTAAAAGTCCTCATTGGCCCGTAGTGCATTGATGGACAGTTGTTGGCATGATCCTGACCATTAATGAATACACGAATATCCTTGGTCGTAGTGCAGGGGTGATTCGATGATGTGGATTATTTTATTAAGCTGAGTCACAGCGATAACAGTGTTGAAAAACCTTTTAAATCATAAAAGATAGTAGAGTTTATTTTCTACTTGACTCTTTTAATGGATTGCTTGTTCCACTGCAGTTAAACTTGATGTCTATTATATTTTATCAGTTTAACATTGCTGAAGGCTAATGATAATTTATTCTGCATTATCTTAGTCATAATATTTCTTACTGGGCTAGTTGGGCTCACCCTTTCTTTCACTGTTCTCTTCAGGAAATGAGAACGTAGCTGGGGCAAGTCGGGGAACGGAGTGATGGTTCGAATGATAGTATTAGTTAGTAGTCCTCACTATTCTATGTAATAGTGTGTTAATAAATGTAATGAGGACTCCTTTTGAGTATGAATACTCTCTAGAAGATAATATTTGTATTCAAACTCACAGTTTCTGTTTTATCGTATTGTACACGACAGTTGTATTAGTAAGTTGTATTTGTATTTTGTACTATGTACCTGACGACCCAAGATGGGTGATGTATACCTATTTTTGGGGGCGTCACAGTTTTGTCACTATCATACAAGATGTCTAATGACATACAACCTCGTGTCATCATAAGACAGGGTTGTGCTCATCCACTTGCTGAGTATCTTTACGAGCACTACCTATTTAATCTTGGTGTTTGTTTGAAGTATAATTTTTGATTAAAGATAGTGGAGATAATGATAAGTCAAGAGAAGACTCACCATTAGGAAGAATATGATAGTAATCTTCTCGTTTTTCTTTGGGGTCTATTGGGTCAACCAAGGATAATTTTGTGGCCATATGATATCTATCATAACCTAGACGCATGGCCTCCCATGTACGAAGGTTTCCTTGAGTACTTTCCAAAGATTCTAATTTCTAAAACACTTTTTGACTATACCTTTATGTAAGGTGTCATTGTGAGGTGTTGTCCACGGTTGGGACATGAGTCGCATTTGGTATATATTTGTATCCAAACTCACAGCATATGTGTTGTTGTATTTTGCACGATATTTGTTGTAATAAAGTTGTAGTTGTTTTCTGTACCATGTATTTGGCAACTCAGAATAGGTTGGATGGAATGGACCTATTTTGGGGTTGTCACAATAAACATGATTGCTAACATATTCAGCCACTTAGCACAATTTAACAACTAAAACCATTCTAATTTCTCACTTTTCATGTTTTTCCTATAAAACTCCATTTTTGATATTCATCCCAAAAACCATCACTGTGAATTCATTATTTGTTCAAATTACTCCATTCAAATTACGTTATGCTCGTATCTCAATGAACTAACATATACAAACTTCAATTTATAACTTCACATAATAATTGGCCACTAAAATTGATACTTACATAGCTACATATGAAAACATATATACTGAAAAAAATTTGCTACTATTAGCTGTAATTAGCATACGATTATTGTTTATACATAATCTCTAATCATCATAAACATATAATCACAAGTAAACCCATTGTATAGCAATAATTCAACAACTTGAAATTTACAGATTATATAAAAGTGTGTCGTAGCCTCATACATACATACACATATATAGATATATAACACTAAGGTTGTGAACATACCTTCAATTTCTAATACAAATGTTGCTAATCACTGGAATTTGCTGTGAAAATTCGTAACTCTCTCTCAATTTTCTCTGAAGCTCTCAAACTCACTCAATTCTCTCTGTTTTAGCAAATAGAATGCGTAAAGAAAACCAACTGGTATGCGTAATGATATTATACAAAACTGATAACCCTTAATAATAATACTAAATGTTTTATCAGTTACTAACGTATATAACATTAATATATTTTATTATTTTAATTTATTTTATTTGTTTATTTTAAATTTAAAAAATTTAAAATACCAAAAGCCATAAAGCTTGTTTGGCAAAACCATTTAATTTTGAAGAATTAAAATATTTAAGCCTTGTTTGGTAAAAACTAAATTAAACCCTTTTTAATTTATTTTAATAAACACTTTAGTTTATAATTTTAATCACATACTATATTTTAATTAAATATAACATTTTGGTAAATATCACAAAATTATAATTTCCATTATATCTTTATTTAATAATTTAATACGCCATCTAAATTATTAAATCAAAACAACAATAGACACATCAAATAAATATTTATATTATTCGATAAATATTTAATTTTACAATTTGAAATTTCAGATCATTACAGGGAAGGTAAACGTAGAAGCCAACGCGTTAAGTAAAGAAGGGTAGGGAAAAACTATCAAGGTTAGCGACTCAGAATGAGTTAATAACGGAGATGGCAAGAACATAGTTAGAAGTTAAATTACGGAATGAAGCGGTAGAAATGTTATTCACAACGTAGACTCAATTCACGATAATGGAACAAGTTAAGTAAGTACAACTAGGTAATGAGGAATGCAAGCGAAATAAGAAGAGGATGCAGGATAAGAGAAGATCAAGTATCATCTCGTTTTGAAGGAGGAATTTGAGTTCCAAATAAATCTAAGTTAAAAGAAGGACTAATGAAAAGAGGATAACGTAATATGTTAATAAGTGTTTAACTTCCAACTCAAATTATTGATAGGAAGTGACAAGTCATGTGAAATAAGATAATACCTTCGGTGAAGGTGAAATGAAAGAACCACAATGTCGAAGAAGCATTATGGGAACTCGAGAATAAAATGAAGAAAACTTTTCCTCATTTGTTTATATAATTATAACGAGATTCTAGGGACAGAATCCTTAAAAGGGGGGGAGAGTGTAACGCCCCAGAAAATCGAGCAAATTGTAAAATAATTTTTTTATTGAATAAAATTATATTATATGTGATAATAAGATGAAGGTTGTTCTATAACCTAACAATGTTGGAACGTCGTAGTATTTCAGCTACGTGAATGAATTAAAGTGTTTGAATTTCTAAGACGAAAATAAAAGCTTTTTGAGAAATTTTTCAAAAAATACTATTCACGCATTTCTACTTGGAAATTATTTTTGAAATTCTGAGAAATACGTAACGATAAAATATCGAGGTGGGATAGAATATCCAATAATATTTTAGTTATGAAAAATGTAGTTTTTTGCCTGCGGACTTAAACCTAACGGGTTAGGAAAAGTGATTTCCGAGAAGGAATTTAAATGTGTATAATGAATTAAAGCGATGATCGTATAATACGTAGACATTGTACGAGGTAATGAATACGAGTATGATACGAGATATTATACGAGTATGTTTGAATGATTGTATATCGTATATCATGAATTAATATACGAGTTAGAATACGAGATTAATACGTATATAATATGTTCTAAGGCTTTAAGCCATTTGTGGATGGACTTGTGGATTATGTGGGATGTACAAGTCCAATATGATTTAATAACTTGTGGATTATGTGGGATGTACAAGTCCAATATGATTTATTATGAAAGTCCAATAGAATTAATGTGCAAGCCCACGTGTTTGTAATGTGAAGCCCAAAGTAATTTAATGTGCAAGCCAAATGTATAAGTAGGGTAATTAAGCCCTAAGCCCAAACTATTAATCCAATGGGTTAGGGTGACCCATGGGGAAACCCATGATCACATGGGTGATCTTGGTGGCCAAGAAACAAGTGTGATGAGCAAGTAGACTTAATGGTTAAGTAAAGGATAAGTTATGTGATAAGTAATTAAATTGCTTATGTGTGATAAGTAAGCTTAAGGGCTAAGTAAATGTGATGACCAAACAAACTTAAAGGCTAAGTGTTGTGGTGGCCAAGTAAAGTAACTAAAGGGCTAAGTGTTGTGATGGCCAAGTAATTAATTTTATAAGCAAGTAGCTTAATGGCTAACTAAGTGTGGTGATCATGTAAGCTTAATGATCAAGCAAAAGAAGTAGGGGGCAAGTTAACTTAATTCTTAAGAAATGAATAGTAAGGCGGTGATTAAGGAGGTGAAGTGGCTTTATGACCATTATACCCTCAATTTCATATTCCTATAAATAGCAAGCTTAGGATTAATTTGTTGGTTCTTTCATTTTATCCAACTTATAAGGTGCTTATTGGCTCGAGAGAAAAAGCTAGAAAAGATAAAAAGTTAGACTTCGTAATCTAAGAAGCAAGAAGGAAGAACAAAGCTTAAACCATGTGATCTTCAAGGGTAAGAACTTAAACCATGATTCTCTTTCTCTTCCATTGTTAGAGAAGTGAGTAGTAGTAGAACATGCTTGCTAAGGAATGATAAGAATGATTAATCAATGGACTTAAGTTGTATAAGTCATGAATAAGTAATTCAAACCTTAATAAGTTATGAACTCATGAGGAACCTATATGAACTTCTCATATGTTAACCTTAATAAGATGGTATGATAAGAAGATGCAAGGATGATGGTTAAAAGACTTAATCTATCCTAAGTCATGAGAAACTAAATCATAAGTAGTTTTTACTTTTATAAGTTATAAACTCGCAAAGAACAAGCAAGAACTTAGCATGTGCATAAGTAAATGAAGTATGTATGTCAAGATGTTAGTATGATAGATTGAATCCATTTGAAACGAAGAACAAATTTTAAGAAACGAAGTTATGCCGGAATTCACACGATTAGACGACAATCGTCGAATTCGTGAAATTCTCAAAATAGAAGTCAAATTTTGGTATTAAGCTTGGAAACATTGGTTTTCAATGGAGACAAGTCGTATTTGGCATTATAGAGTTGTGGGCTCGAGAATGACAGAATTCCTACTTAGAACGAATAAACGAGCATTGAACGTTCACAAACGATTATCGTTTTCGTTAAAAATAGACTAATAGGTGAATTTTTAGTTAACGAAGTCAAATAGATAAAATTCTTACATGAACATGTAGAGTATGTAATTTGTGAACCGTATGCTCTTGAACGACCCAATTCAGACTTATAACGAAGAAGTTACGAGCCCGAGAATCTCACGAAGTCAAAAATCTATCAAAAAATTTTGTGGCACAGAGTCCGCACCGCGGCGTGACTCAAAGATGAAAGGTCGGCGGCGCAGCGCGAGGCCAAACCATAGCACACTATTAGTTGGCGCCGCAGCGTGGCTAAGAAAGAATGATATAGCGTCGTGGCCGAGTTTTAGAAACAAGAAGCCAGCGTCGCAGCGCGACATAGAGAATGGAAGCTGGCGCCATAGCACCAGCATTATAATGTGAATAGAAAAGAAAGGTTTTGAATGTAAAGTGAAGGATAAGCGAATAAAGATTGAATTAAATTCTTTATCAACTTAGTGTAACATCATTTAGGATGTATAACCTTAAGCAATACACTGGAGGTTAAAAGAAGGAATAATTTAAACGAAGAACGTGAAGGGTAATTAAGTAAACCGTGAATGGTATTCAACGTTGGTACTTCACCAATGACAAACAAGTTTTGATTAATAATGTAAGGACGTTAGTAAGCCATGAGGAAGGATGATTAACTCGAACTGAGTTGTATTAATGAAATAATTTTGATTAAGTTATAGAAAAGAAAGAAATTGGTAAGAACGATGTAAAAGAACGACGGCAAGTCGGAACCAATAATAACAAATCTAATACATGATTAGATTGAGAAGAAGGGTAAGATTCATTAGGAACCATGTATGTTCATTCATGACCTAATGTGGTATGTTATGTGATTATGTGTTGTAGAGACCGTAAAGACTGAAAGGAAAAGTAATTATACTGTAGCAGACGCTGAAGGCAAGTTTTTCTAAATGCTTGTCTAACCTTCGTGTTAGCCAAGTTTTCAATGATTCATGTTATGAGATGCATGAATGGTTTTAAAGAAAGAGTCGATGCCAGTTTTAACTCGGCTAGACTAATCTTAAAGATTGATTTATTTATTTATAAGTCTTTCAATATAGAACTGTTAACGCTATCAGATGCCAAGTATTTGGTACGGATTCAAGGTAAGCTTGAGTATGAATAAACAAATGTATTTTTTATCGATTATTCGATGGGCACACGAGGTTGCCAAAACTTAAACGTACATACGTTTAATGGATGTAGTGTTGATCAACATAAAGTACTATAGGCTGATCACCTAGAAGTGCTCGTAAGCTATGCCGGACTTACGGACTTAGTGCTAGGTTTTCATTTTCAAAGAAATTATGAAACGCTTATGGTTTTGGACCAGAATTGATGTTTTATTGAATAATGTCATTGTAAAACTTTTTGAAGAAAAAGAAGTGCTATTTGGAATTATCAATAGTACTTCGTAACTATTATTCAGTTATTGAAGATATATGATTCTTATGTTTTAAGCATGTTGTTTAAATGAAATTACTGTACTTGCTGAGCTTGTTATGCTCACTCTTACTTGAACCATATGAATGCAGCTAAGGACGAGCGAATAGAGGTTTCCAGTAGAGATAAAGGCAAGGCGAAGTTGAATGATTAGTTTATCTTGTAATAGACTAGTAAGTATATGTATTATATTATGATGAACAAAGAGTGTAATGTTTTAAGAACCTGGGAAAGGGATTTATTATTATTAATGTAATAAGAATGTCGTTGGAACACACATTTTGATGTCGTTTCAGTAGAATGAATGTACAGTTATGAGTACCGTGTAGCACCAATTGAAGGGTTAGAAGATACCCGAATTTGGGGGCGTCACAACATCCACCATTTATAAATCTTGTTTGATTTAAATCGATACCCTCACATTACCTGTTGATCTCATCTCTTTGAAAATACTTGCATTTGATGTGATTTTAGGGATTGATTGGTTAACTACTCATCATGCTAAAATTGATTATTTTCGTAAGCTTGCTAGCTTTCATATTCATAACCAACCTATTATGCGAATTCAAGTAACCAAACCACTAAAATCAATCATTCGTTTATTGAAAAATGGATGTCAAGCTTTCTTATCCCATGTCACGGATTTAAACCAAAATATGTCAGATTTGAATGATATTTCTACCGTTAATAAATTTCCTGACGTATTCCCCGAAGAACTTCCTGGCCTATCCCAAGAGCATGAAATCGAATTTTGTATTTGACCTTGAACCCGGTACAAAACCCTCAAATATTTCTCCACCCATAACAAACTTAACATGCGCCAAAGACGTTGGCTCGAGCTGTTGAAAGATTACGATCATACAATTTAATACCATCTTGGAAAATCGAATGTAGTAGCTGACGTGTTGAGTAGAAGATCATACGTGGGTACGAGTGTGATGTTGTTAACACAAAGACCCATTTTGTATGACTTACAAATGATGAATATAGAGTTTAAGATTCTAGGGACCCACGTGATGATGTCAAATATACGAGTAGAACTGACTTTTATCGATAAAGTTAAAGCTGCTCAAGCTACAGACCCGGAGCTGATGAATATGAAGAAGAAAGTACAAGAATGTGTTATTCTAGAAGTAAGAGTCGATGAAGAGAGAAAATCTCAACCCTCGATTTATTGGTCCATTTGAAATCCTCGATCGAGTAGGAATTCTGGCCTATAGACTCGCCTTACAACCAAGTATATCTCGTGTTCATAACGTTTTTCACATATCTATGTTACATAAATATGTGGAAGACCCAAACCACATTATTGAATTAGAACCAAACGAGATAGCAGAAGATTTAACGTATGAAGATGTACCTGTTAAAATCTTGGATAAGAAGGAACATATTCTACGCTTAAAGGTTATACCTCAAGTTAAAGTTTTGTGGAGAAACCCCGGTATTGAGGAAATGACCTTGGAGTTAGAATTTGAAATAAAAATAAGGTATCCTCACCTCTTCGACATACTAGGTACGTACATCAATTTCAAGGACAAAATTTCATAAAAAGGGGAGGTTGTAAGACCCTAACTTTTTATGAATAAAGATTTCATTTTCTCTAAATATTATTTTCAATAATAAGACGTGGATATGATGTAATGTTATAGTTGTGTATAATATTTATAAATTTTGTAAAGTAAGCAAGCTGTCATAAAATATTCATTTGGTCGGGGAATATTCGTACGACGGCACAATCATTGGTGAACCCCACAGCGAAATTACTGTCGGATTTAGAAAGCAACAGAAATAACTTTTTATAAAAATAACGGCAAAATTTTTACCGTTAACTGTTGAAATACCCAGTGATAAAAGTACAACAATGCGCGTGGTTGCACAGTAGCACACGGTATTATACAGTATCTCTGATTATTGATGCTTACATAAGAAGTCACTCAGTTTTATTTAATTATTGCCACAGTAATTGCTGCATAGTATCTCATATTATTGATTCAATTATTTTTACAATATTATCTACACAATATTTTATATTATTAAATCTATAATTGAGATGACACAATTATTCATATTATTATTTGTATTATTGACAATGTCTAGATAGTTCTGTCGAGAAAACGGTTAGGTCATCTAATTGTGTGCCAATAAGGAGAAGTCCTTATCGAAAATCTCCATATTTCCTGGGAATGATCTGGTTGTTAATATTGTGAATAATAATATTAATGGTGCATAATTGTTGAAAGATTAAAAATGTGATTATTGAAGACAAGTGATTTTTGATAAATAAAAGGGTTTGTCATGAAGTATTTTTTGTAAATTTAGCTTATTACATGGACCCCCATTTACTCATTTTTCAAAAACCTCTGGTAGAAAGTTATCTTAGTTTTTGTTTTATTATTATTATAATATTAATAAAACAGAAAACTTTTTATATAAAATATAAAACTTTTTATATAAAACAGAATACTTTTTATATTAAATATAAAGTTATTCATTTTATTAGATTATAAGTAGAATATATTATATTTTATATAAAGTTTTCGTTTTATTAGAATATTTTATTGCATAGTGCTGCATAGTAAAATCAAATTTTTCGCCGATTATGCGCCCGTGATTTTCCTTTATTGTGCGTCCGTGATTATTTCCTAAATAGTATCCTGCCATTCTCCTATAAATAGGATGCTTAGTTTAGAAATGAAAATCACACCAGAATCAGAGAATTCTTCTTCTATAATATTGACCGTATTTCTTTTTAGTTTAAGTAAACTTTTAATGTAGCAAATAATGCAAGTTTTCTTCAAGAATAATCCCGCTATACCAGTCACAATTACTCTCCTTTTTAGGTAAGGGATATTATTTTGTTCAAAATTCGTAAAAAATATTATTTTCTTTCATACTCTATAATATGTAAGTAATATTATTTTGCCTCACATTCCTAAATCTACACTTATTTTGATAAGTATTGCTTCTATACTCCTTGAAATTAGTAGAATATACTTAAATTTTGCGTTTCATCTAGTATCGTTTCACGAAAATATTTTTTTGAACTTTCTTGTTAAATTTTAATCTTTTCATGCTGGAGTACTATTTATGGGCACTATTCATACATACGGCACTATTCATACATACGATACTATTCATGAGGTATTATTCATAAAGTACTATTCACGGGGTACTATTCACGACAAAAATTGATTTCTTTTCTATCCAAATTATTTTTGATACATGAATATCATTCTTGAATTTAACTCCACAAATTAGTTATCATGTTGACAATTTGTGAATTCTTAAACTCTAGATAAATTGAATTATAAATCTTTAATATTTATCCTTAATCTCACTTGGTTGATTTTTTATATCATTGTCATCATCCTCATGCTTATATTGTGGTGAAAGTCATTTTTGGCATGTAGTACATAGATGTTCTGTTGATTGGTATGATTATGACCAGAAATTATGTATCGATATAATCATGACCTATAATGTTACAAAAAAATAATGTGGTGAAAGTCCTCATTGGCCCGTAGTGCACTGATGGACAGTTGTTTGACATGATCATACCATTGGTTATGATAACGAATATCATTGGCCCGTAATGCATGGATAATTCGTGGATGTGATACTAACGAATATCATTGGTCCGTAGTGTATGGATAATTCGGTGATGTGGATTATTTATTGAGATATGTTGCAGAGATAAAATATTGATGATGAACTTTTAAATCATAGAAGATAGTAGACATCATGCTCTACTTAACTCTTCTAATGGATTGCTTGTTCTGCTGCAGTTAAACTTGTTGTCTATTGTATTCTATCAGTTTTTACACTGTTGAAGACTAAGGATAATTTATTCTACATTATCTTAGTCATAATATTCTTTAATGAGTTAGTTGATTTCACACATTTTTTTCATTATTATATTCAGGAAATGAGAATATAGATGGGACTAGTCAGGAAATAGAGTGACGGTCCAAGATGGTTGCTATAGTAGTCCTCACTATTCTATAAAATAGTGTGATAATAATTATATTGAGGACTTTATTTGAGTTTGGATATTGTCTACGAGACAATATTTGTATCGAAACTCAGCTATTATGTTATCGTATTTTGCACGACAGTTGTATAAATTAAGTTTGTATTTAAATTGTGTACCATCTATTCGGCGACTCAGAATGGGTTGTATGGACCTATTTTGGGGTCGTCACAATTGGAGGTTAACTTATACCTGAGGAAGCTAGTTTTATAAGGGTATGAATATAATCTCCATCTCTTTTCTATTGATTGATAATTATGCACAAAGTATGATCATGGTGATGGGTTTGTATGAAAATTTTAAATTCATATTTTATCACGCTTCCGTACCTTTTGTGTAATTTGATTGCATGATCGCGCTATATACAAGCCCAACAATAACAACCCTATCATAGCATCGAGAAAGATCTGATGATGAAAGCTTTGTAAATGACCATCCGAATAGACATCAAAGTGGTTCAATAGAGATCATCACTAACAATTCCATCCCCAACAGAAACGGCGGGAGCAGTCAGTGATTGAGTCCTGTTGGAAATAATCCCAACCAAAAACATCTGGCATCCATAACATCACATCATGCTGCATTTTATGACATCATTTAAATATTGTCGTATTTCAAGTGTCTAGTAATCTTTATCATGTTCATGCCATTACATTGCATAAACATGCTAAAGAGGGGCATCTGTAGACACTCGAAATTTTGTGTTCCTGTTTCTAACCATGAAGGACGACATAATCATCTTTTATCTCCCAGAGACAACCCTGAGAGTCAAGATCATCAAAACCAAGCCTCGAAGACAACCCCGGGAGATTAAATCTAGCCATGGAGATAACCCCGGGAGATCAAGTACAACCCCGACGACAACCCCGGGAGATCAAATCAAATCGCGGAGACCACCTCGAGGGATCAAATCCAGCCTCGGAGACAACCCCAGGAGATCAAGTTCAACCCCGGCGACAACCCCGGGAGATCAAATCAAACTCTGGAGACAACCTCGAGAGATCAAATCTAGCCCTGAGATAACCATGGGAGATCAAGTCCAACCTTGGTGACAACCTCAGGAGATCAAGCCAAGCCCTGGAGACAACCCCAGGAGATCAAATCAATCCCCATAGACAACCCCGGGACATCAAGTCCAACACCGGGAGATCAAGCCAAACCCCAGTGAAAACCTCGGGAGATTAAGTCTAATCCCAGAGACAACCCCGGGAGATCAAACTATCCTTAGAGACAACCTTTAGGACTATCAAAAGTCAACGACAATCAAATCTCGGATACAACCCTAAGAAAAGACGGCTACAACTGCTCCAAGCCCATAACCAACCCGGGAGGGGTAAAATAGTAATTTTTCTAACTAAATATCAATTCAGCCCAAATCACTGTAAAAGAAGTCATGCAAAACCATAACATCAATCCCGAGTGAAAACATCACAAGATAGCTCAACAGGTCGACTGCGAAGACTTAACGATTTGGTTATGGACCCATCTTTCTAGATTCAGAAAATATCAAATCTTATGTCATTGTGTAGCTCTCATCAAGGTATTTTCGGAAAGGTATAGCACACCTCTATCGGATTGTCGGATTGAAAGTTATGAAGGTTCGAGCGGACAACTCGTTAGCTCGAGTGCACGTACTTCGAGACAATTAGACCCACGAGGCCCGAGCCCACCCGGGCAGCCGCATGTATAACCGCGGCTACTTTGGTCTATAAATAAGATCCCATATTAGCCAAAAAAGACAAAAATGGAAAGAAAAACAAAAGAAGAGAAAACTATGTCCATTTCAGCTATTAACTCCTCCTATAGTGTTCCAAACTTCAATATTCTTCTTTCTAAACACTTGTATACATATATATTATGACATATCAAATTTTAATCAGTGGACACTGAGTTTTCAAGCTCCAAAAGTAGTCTGAAGCCTTCTTTACATCACATTGTAAGTTTTTTTCATATTTGAAGTTTTCTACTGCCTTAATATATATATATATATATATATATATATATATATATATATATATATATATATATAGTAACTGTTTAATGTGTTTACATATCTGTTTTAACTGTTCATTCAATGTATATCCATAATATTTAAATCTATGGACTAGATTTATCTAAATTTAGCCATATCTAATTTTAACTGGTTCAAAAGTTGTAAAATTAGAACTGTTGAGCTAGAATTGCTAAGATTTATTTAAATCTAATTTTCTTTCTAGTTTTTTTTTGTAAATATTAAGAAACCACGTGACCCTAGATTTGTATCTAAAGGGAACGAGAAGCTTGGCTACACATAGACAGGGATTTAACTAGTGAATCTTTTGTTTTGCATCGTTTAGATTAAATATTTATTTTATTCCAGTATCCTAGTTAAGCAGGATATTCATATGGTATTATGTGAGCCTAGTCGCCAGGGGATCTAAGATCCAGCTGACGGATCTAGATCTGGTTCCCATGACGGACCTTTTTCAGGTGTACAGCTAGCTTGTAAATTATTTATGGTGTTTGGACATCCTTCGATGGCTGTCATGCACATTAGGAGCCCGACACTTATATGTATATTATTTTCTCGAAGATGCTTTGCATCTCGAGAATAAAATCAAAATAAGTCGAATAAGGAATACAATAGAAATATCAAAGGCCTCAATTACTATGTGAGCATAATAGTTTAAAAACCTATTTTCAAAACATAATTTCTATATATATTGATTAAAATTGAACTTTTATACAAATGAAACCCTTTCTATATAGGTGCAAACAAGGCATAGCGCTAGTTTCAAATACTGCACTTAGGCCCAATTAACTGCACACACATACACTTCAAATAAATTAAGCAATTAAAAAGACACGGTAACCATGTTTTCACGAAAGGTGGGGGTGCCTAACACCTTCTCCCTGCTTAATCAAGCCCCCGAACTCTATGAATCTCAATTCCCAAGGCCTGTTAAACAGAGTCCAACAATTGGGCCTTTGTGTAAACATTTTTAAATTCAGTTGATTTGGTACAACCATTTCAAAACTACCAACTGTGGCTCTGAATTTTCAAATCGTCGACATTTTATGTCGGATTCTTTTCAAACTTGCCCTTTCAAATAAAATTCAACACATAAAAAACATAAAGGGTAAAAAGAAGAATTCTAAAAAAGGAAATTTTTCTCGACGTCGACACATATTAGTTCATTTATATTCATATTCCTTCAAATAATACATAGTACTTTTCAGTACATAGCGCATACTGCTATAATCATCTAATATCGCTTTTCGATAAGAGT
The DNA here is from genome assembly GCA_016801055.1 of Panax notoginseng. NCBI lineage: Eukaryota > Viridiplantae > Streptophyta > Magnoliopsida > Apiales > Araliaceae > Panax > Panax notoginseng. The sequence goes on along the minus strand of CM029018.1, from coordinate 150,617,036 downwards.
TAGGATTCATTACTACAACTTTATACAAAAGTTGAGACTTTCAAAACTTATTTTGATATTCATACAAAAGTGAGGATTGCATTCATATATATATATATATATATATATATATATATATATATATATATATATATATATATATATATATATATATATATATATATACCTATCCATTGTCTACAATACTATATTACTAAAATATTAATTTACTTCCAAAATGTTCTACTATCTGACTTAGTCTTTCTTATGTTCACTACCTTCACCAGTCTTCCTTATCTCCTCTTTTAGGGCTTCCATTTGATCTTTCATCCTTAACTGATTCCTAACTTCATCCTCCCAACATTCTTGTATCATTTTTTTACTAATTTGAAGGTCTCGAACATTCGCCTCCAACTCCTTGAGTTTACTCTCCTTCTCAGAGTTCTAAATTACTAAGTTATTCGGGGTGTTTCTTACACCACATGTATGTCACGTGGTTTCTCTTTCATGGTCTTACTATATTCACCTATCTCTGACATCCTTCAATCATAAACACGAAAAACTACATTAGTATCTCTCCACAAAACATAAATTCATTGTATGGAATGAAAATATATTTCATAACACTATTAATTCTCTAAGAAAACTTTATACGATTTTTATCTCCTTATATTCCTTAATCTCATCATTTCCTGACATCCTACAATTTGTTTTAAACAACTTAATTAATACCATACCGATAAACACAACCTATACATGCTAAATATGAACATCTCACTAAAAATTAATTTTCTCAATCCTTCACTTAGAACTCTAAATGAGTTTTCTCTGTCTTTATTATGGTTATATTCCTAAGGCTTTTTCCCCGCCTAAGGTTTATAACCTACAGCTTTGATACCAACTTGTGACGGCCTCAAATCCGAGTTCCCTAACCTCGGGTTTAGTGCTCACGATCTAGTATACACATTACATCTAACTACCCATTCATTGATGAATACATCTTTTATTACATGTCCTTAATAAAAATATAACTTAAAACATAATTATATCATCATCAGCCCAATTTAACTAACCTTAACATTACATGTCTAATATTACAAAAGACTTAAGTCTAAATATGATATAATAATCATTACAAAATTAATACTACTCAGTCGCCTTCGCTTTGCCTTTATCCATCTTAGATCCCTCTGCTACCTCGGCTTTTGCTGAAATATTTTATTTATACAAGGGTGAGCAATGATTTTGGTCAGCAAGTTAAAGCGTACAATAAAAGATATATCATGATTACAAAAGTTTAATTCTCTTAGAACTTCAACAATATTCAAAAGATTGTGAAGTAGTTGAAATAATAAATCATTTCCAATAACAAGGATTTTCTTGAAGTTCATACAGTAAAACACATCAAGAATGAAAGAGCTAAATTCTTTTGAGGGTTCAACAATATCAATTTGAATATGAAGAACTAACAGTATTCAATAAAGTGGGATATTCCTAGATTTCATGATAAGTGATCACAAATGGATCAAGAACTAATAGAGGCATTACTAGTTCATTTATTGATAGACTACCTCAAGAGTATAAGTTAACCGTAAAGATTAAATCATACTCCCCTGCAAGTACATGATAAGTGGGTTTTATACTCGCGAATCGGTTCCTAATTCAATCTTAATCGGTGTTAATTCCTTATTTTCATGTTAATTTTTACTTGTTTATTTGTATTTTTTGTGTAGGTTTGGTGGTGTGGCACATGATCAAAACAAGTGTGAAATTACAGCAAGAAATAGAGAAAATAGGGCAAAACATATTCAGTTAACAGGAGCCTAGCCCATCGGGGCGGGCCTATTTGTGCCTTATACCCCAGTCGGGGTGGGGGGGTCCTGAATCAGAACAGTTCTAAGTTGCTTCAACCACTGCTAGGACGTGAGCTTTTGTACTTGGAATACATTGGGACTCTAGATGGCGTGGGATTGCACTCAGAATGTGAGAGTAAATATATAATGCCATCAAAAACAACAAGAAAAGGAGGGACGGAAGGCAATTAACAGACGTTAAGGACAGATTTTTGAGCAATCATTGGAGTGAAGATTTTGAAGGATTTTCATATCAATTGCAGATTGGATTAAAGTGAAGGGTGTTCTGAATTATTCTTCATCTCTAGTCTTATATTTGTAATTAGAAGGATGTTTTCTTTAATTTATTCAATTATTATTTCATTGATGATGAACTAAATACTTTTTAGGCTTATGATGGATCTTTAAGTGGAACGATGGTTATGTAACTTTGATTCCCAGTTTAATAAGCTATTATCCAGTTTATCTATATTAATTTGAGCTTGAATTTGTGAATTGCCTGATCAACAATTCTTTATGGACTTGTATGGATTCGAGAGAGGAAGTACGAGTCTAGACTTAGTTAATATAGCATGTGTTCTTGAATTTTGTGAATGAACAGAATCTTGATGAATATTAGGGTAGAGATATGCTTGACATCACATATAATCAGATAAAGAGCTTGAACTTAAACCTTCTTTAATTGTAATTCACATATAAATATGGTGAGTTAGTTGATTAAAGTGTTTAACTTGTTTCTATCTAATTTGTGGATTTAAGTTAATACGATATTAGTACATCGAGAGGTGGCTAGTTCTACTTTCGTGTTCTTGATTAATAAATTGTGATAGTGAATTACACTTGAATAAGGTGTAATAATCAGAGTGATGCTTAGAGTGAAGTCGTAAGTCTAATTCTCCAATATTTGTTTGAACATTCGGTTTTTAGGGTTTGTTGATTGTCTGGTGGTTTTGATATTTTTAATACTTTTAGTTATAAATTTGAAATTGGTTAGTTTAATAAAATTAGGGGTTAATAGGAAATTGGTAATTGTAAGGGTTAATTTCTTATTAAAAGTCTCTGTGAGAACGATACTATACTTACTATTATATTACTTGTTGACCATGTATACTTGCGTGCTGTGTATAATTAGATTTTAACCAACAAGTTTTTGGCGTCGTTGTCGGGGATCTTTTAGTATAGATTTTAATATCTTGCAATATCAGTTTAATTAGTCCATTTTTACTTAAATATTTTTATTTTTTTATTTGTTCGTCTTATTTCAGGTTTTTGAAGTTGGTTTATGCAAACTCAATCCAAAAATCCAGACTTGCTTCCCTTTGAGGACGACATTGAGAGACAGTTTCAAAGGTTAAGTAAGTGGATCAAGGAAACAAGGGACGACTTCGAAAATTCTGAAAAAGAAGAAGCAATGGCTGCCGAAGACCAGAAACACAATCTGCATTAGACAAATGCTCGTTTCCCCAGAGTCTCTTGCACATGAGAGGAACGTCTGTGGTGAAAAGTCTGTACCAAAGATTAATAACATTAGTGATAACCCCAACATCAACATCCTGGAAGTTCCTGAGACCTTTGGAGCACACATCCAAGAAGTTCATCAGAGTCATCTGTGATAACTCCAGTACCCATCAAAAGTCATGGGAGTAAACAGTCATCACATCTTGTTTGAAAATAATCCAACAAACCACATACAACATACATTTGCATTATGTTGTAGTACATTACATCATGAATATCTTATAATATTTCAAGTGTCTAGTGTTCTTTATCCTATCCATGCCATTACATTGCATGAATATGATAAAGAGGGGCATCTGTAAACACTCTAAAATTTTGCATTCCTGTTACTAACCTTGCAGGAGGGAAAAATCATCTTCCAGAGATAACCCTGGAAGTCAAAGTAGCACCGTCCCGGAGACAACCCCGGGATATTTAGTTTGCCATCTCGGAGACAACCCCGAGATATTCAGTCCAGTCCTGGAGATAACCACTGGATACTCAGTCTTTACCATCTCGGAGACAACCCCGAAATATTCAGTTCCAGTCCCGGAGACAACCCTGAGAATTTCAGTTCCAACCTCGGAGACAACCCCGAGGAATGCAGTTCCAGTTCCGGAGACAACCCCGGAATCCTCTGTTCCATCTCGGAGACAACCCCGAGATATTCAGTTCCAATCCTAGAGACAACCCCGGGAGATACAGTTCAAACCTCAAAGATAACCCTGAGGCATGCAGTTGCAGTTCTAAAGATAACCCCAAAAATGCGTGTTTTAAACCTTGCAATCAGCTTTAACACTCGGTGATAACCCCGAGGTACTCAGTTCTAAACCTAGAGATAACCCCGAGAGGACCGGCACACCTCAGAGATAACCCTAAGGACATTCAGCACTTACAACAGCCAAATCTCAGAGATAACCCTGAGCAACGACTGCTAAATCAGCCCAAAACCGGAGATAACCTAGGTGAGAGGCAAAATCATCATTTTGTCACCTCAATCCCACATTCATGTCGTCTCAATATATCAACATACATGCTACATAGAAGTGTCCTATAAGAACCAGAGCTCCAATCCCGAGTGACTAAATACACAAGATAGCACACCGGATAGAATTTGAAGCCTAAAGACCTGGGCATGGACCCATCTTCTTGACTTCGTACAACCTCTTATCCCATGTCCTTGTGTATCTCTCGACAATAGCATTCTGTAAAAGGTCTTATACACCTCAATCAGATGCCCAAATTGAACTTTTGAAGGTTCGAGCGGACAACACATTGCACGAGTGCACGTACTTCGAGACTGTGGGGCCCACGGAGCCCGGGGCACCCCAGGCAGCCGCAAGGAAAAGGTGAGGAAGTCCTGTCCAATTTGCTCTGTACACACTATAAATTGAGTGCTTTCTTATTTCAAACACTTGTGAGCTTATATTTGGCTAATTTTCACTGGTGGAAACCGATTGTTCATCCATTTAAAGTTATTGAAGTCTTCTTTGGCAGTCCACTGTAAGCCTTCTTACATTACTTAAAGTCTTTTTCACACTTCTTGCAAACACTATCATTTACGTTGAGAGTCGCGTATGTGTGTATGCACGGGCTGTCGGCCCGTGGTTTATTACTTATATATATATATATATATATATATATATATATATATATATATATATATATATATATATATATATATATATATATATATATACAGTGAGGATCAGGTCAGGGATCCCTGATTTTAGCTAAAATACGAACTTCTTTTCTCAGCCTTTGGATGACAAACAACGGCCCAGATTGGGGAAAACCACAAAAACGCGGATCCGGTCTTGTTTGGGTTAAAAAAATACTGACCCGGCTGGGTCAAAAAAGAAATCATCTGATCTGAAGATCTGAAGGCTCTCGTTATCCCCAAATCGAAACTCTCCTCCCTCTTCTACTATCGAAGATCTGAAGCTTTGAAGCTCGCCGGATCCGGACGTCGTGGCTCTCTTATTTTTGTTTTTCTTAAATCGATCAGTTCTCTCTGAGAGTGAAGCCTAAATCGATCAGTTCTCTCTTCTACACAAAGCTAGCAGCGAAATTGATCTGGAATCTCTTTGTGACGGTCGCCGGACGTTGGAAACTCACAGCGAATTTCTTTCACTCACGTTGGAAAGGTAACTGTTGCCTTTCGTATTGTCTTGTTTTTCTAAACTAAGCTTGGTTTTGATACCAATCCTTCTAATTTCGGCTAAATCTCCAACGAATTTGGCAAGAAACTGATGTGAGGTATTGATTAGAAGAAATCGAGCAACACTAGCAGTAGAGGGGTTGTGCCAACTGATTTTTTTTCTAGAATTGAAACGAAGTCCAATTCAAGTAAGTTTTATATTCATAGCTAATGTAATAGAAAGAATTGATAATAAATATTGTCTATTATAAGTGCTGCTGTGAATAATTTGTTGATTTGACTATATTTGTTAAGGAAGTTTTGTGCAGGGTAATTGGACTCTGTTTCTTAGCATTGTGCACCTAACATGTTTGATAGAATGCCTCTGAGAGGCTGTTAAGTTTTTAAAGTAAACACTTGTTAATGTTATGACCAAGGTTGCTTATGTTTATAATATATGATGTGTCCCAAGTGGCTTAACTGAATTAAAAATGGGTGATTGGTATATGAAAGCATGGGTAATTGGTCAAATTACAGCTATTAGACATAAACTAAACAACTATGTTGTTCAGATTTGGGATAGTTATATATATTGTTGCTTTTTTGGTAATGTTTATTTTTGAAGTCTTGTTTAGTTTATTATTATTTTGTTTGAGGCTAATTGTGTTATGGAAAATTTAGTTCAGTTTATTATTGTTATGGTTGTTTGATGTCTTGCATTTATCCATTTAGAATGTCTCTAAAACAAACTGTCTGTTGGCAGATAAGGTTCAACAAAGGCATGTCTACTTCAAGTAACATGAGCATTCAAACTCATGATATACGATTTTGAAACAAAATGTGTTATTGTCGTCTGAGAGCTGCTGTTAGAATATCTGAATCAGAGAAGAATCCTGAAAGGCTCTACTATGACTGTCCAAGGGAGAAGGACAAAGGAAAATGTAAGTTTTGGGAGTGGTGCAATCCAATTGGGTATAGCGAACCCAACTCCGCTAGTGAAACACACGTGCAGCTGCGCAGCAATGACGATGCTCGACTTGGAGTCATTGAAATAAATGTGGCAAATCTTAAACACACCATGAATATGATCGTGTTTTTTTGTGGGCTAACCTTGGTAGTGTCGGTCATGGCACTTGTTAAGTGATTGTTAAAATTGTGTAACTAATTCCATAATTTGTAGTTATGCTTCAAGTGACTATTTTAAGAATTCATAATTAAGAATCCAAGGAAATGTTGTAGTAGTATTCTTATTATTTGATGTTTGAGCGTGTCATCATTTAATGGGCTTATACAGAATCTGAATGATTTCATTTTCTCTTGATATCTTCTTTCTATATTTGGAAAAGTCACTTTTTCATTGCACATTGCTCTTCATAGTATGGATTGATATTAATATTGCAGATGCACTAATTTGCGGCCTAATATTCCAGTTGCTATTTTCTTAGTACATAACAACTATCACTATTCACCATGCCTCTCAGGAAAAATTACTCCCAAAGTAAAGTTTCAAACTTACCTTCTTATTAGTCAGTAACTAAAGTTTCAAACTGTTGTGTATACTTATAACAGCCAACAACCAAATACAAATTACATTACACATAGAATTGGTACTAATTGGTACACATTGAAAAAGTACTAATTGGTACACATAGAATTGGTACTAAAATGGCACCAGCAAAAACCTGTATACATCAAATATTAAGGAAAGCAACATCTCCACATTACATTTCAAATTTAAGTTTTCCAACAATCAAACAAAAGAGTAAGAACAACATCTCCACATTACATTTCAAATTTAAGTTTTCCATAATCACAGGTTACATCACAGACATTGTAGAAACTAATTAAAACATAGAAAAAATACAAACTCCTAAACAAGCACCAAAGAAACTAATGAAAGCAGCCCATGCCACAAAGACTCCCATCCTGAAACATGAAAATGTCATCAATGTCAACTACAAGATGGAGACAAAATTGCAATTAAGAAAATAATCAAACAAATACTTACAATCATCGTTAATGTCAACGGCCTCCTCATCGTTCACTCCAACAAGTTGTGGACAATTTCTTTTGTCATGCGACACTCCAACAATCCCACAACCATTGCATTTCCTAGCCTTCTTGATAGCCTTCTCTTTTCCTCCTTTAAGTCATTTACCACAACCCTTTGTCCTTACCGAAAATGGTTCTTTGAGACTTAGTTGTTGGCTCTCAAGAGAAATGGGCATGTTGATACTCCCTTCCACATCCATGCTACCATGATTCATGGCGGCAAACTTCCTTTGAGTTGATAACAACAATTCTTTCAACTCTTTTGTGTTATCTTCACTTAATGCAGCTTCATCAAAAACATTAGACGCAATTTGGAAGAGACTACTACGCCTCAGTAACACAGAAGTATCACATATTTCACTCACACTCCCACCCAAGTCATCCATAACTTTGCCACATTTCGCAGATTTTGTCCACCTCCGCAAGATGTATTGATTAGGTAATTCCATAACCTATTTTTTTGTGAAATATGCCAACATATGCCTACATGGAATTCCATCACTGTCAAACATCTGACAACTACATTTCACAAAGTTTGATGACTTGTCAAACGAAAGCTTACGGTCATTAGAATCACCGTCCTTTACATTCTGAACATTGTACATACAGTTGTTGTCATCTTTAAATGTACGTGTTACCACATACTTGCCACTTTCAAGCAATTGCTTTTGAAACTTTTAAAAAATAGTTCGTGTGTACAACTCACTCATCTGGTATTCCATGACCCTCCCAATTACTGTTTGTGGATTTTCATTGACATCCTTATGATCGAAATCTGGTTCATTATGTCGCATTTTGGCAAGTCCCCTATTAAACTGCGTCACAAAATCCAACATTGAGTTTTGAGGAGACACATACTTCTTGAAAAAGGCATGAGCCCCTTCAACTCTTTGGCTACTAGTCATGTGGGCAGAAAAAATATGTCTCGAAAATGCCGGAACCCATCGCTCGCGGATTTCATACATCTCCTGTAACCAATCATTCGTGTCAAATTTGGCTTTCCCTACAACCTCAACCCATCTTCTTTCAAACTCGTCTGGGCTCTCAGATTTCCATATACAACAACTTAACTCGCCATAATGTTCTTTGTAGGGAATAGGACCTAATTTTTCAGAAAACTTTTTAAAAATGTGCCAAATGCAATACCTATGAAAAATATTTGGAAGCATAGCATGAATTGAATTTCGCATTGCCGGATCTTGATCAGTTATGATCATTTTGGGCGGGCTACCCGGCATCGCTTTCAACAATTCCTTGAAAAACCAATCAAAAGCATCAATCTTTTCACCACTTAATAATGCACACCCTAAAAACGTTGTCTGTCCATGGTGATTAACCCCTACTATAGGTGCGAAAATCAAGTTGTAGCGGTTCGTATTGTAAGTTGTATCAAACACAACTACATCCCCAAAACTTTTGTATGCCTTTCTACATGTTGCATCCGCCCAAAAATAATGAATCATGACACCCTCCTCTTGCTCGAATGTAAAAGTAAAACCAGGATTCTTTTTTTTTCATCCTTAAAATACTCAAACAACATATTAGCATCATGTCCCTTTAAAGCCCTCCTCCTATCTCTTTCAGCATTATACAGATCTCGTGTTGTACATCCAACATTTTCACGACCTCCAGCTTCCATCTCTAAAATACTCATTTGTTGCCATGTTGGCACATTAGATTTTGATAGTTGTTCTGTTAAATTTCTTTTGGCAAGTGTCACTACACGATGAGAGTGCAACAAATGTACTTTTCTTGGGGTCGTAAGAGGATGGTTATGACCCTTAACAAATTGTTTAATAACAAACCCCCCCGCATCGGTCTGGTCTTTCACAACTACCAATCTTGCACCACAATCAGCTCTAGTTAGGCCCCGTTTCCTTTTTCGTACAATCTGTTGAGTTTTGTTGGGCACAGTTCTCCTCAACCCTTCTTTATAACAAACAAATTCCTTTCTAATTATTTCACCGTTACACTTCTTACTAGAACTTAACCGCGTACCAAATCCACCTTCTCTACTATAGTTGTTATAAAAGTCGCGAACATCGCCCAAGTTGTGAAAATCTTGCCCAATTTTCGGTATCAACTCATTTTTAACTTGCGGAGTGTAAAGTTGTTGAGAAGAATTACCAGATGATACCATTTCTGTCTCATCTACACAATGCTGCATTCTGTAAACCCAACAACAAAGTACAAACAAATTAGACAGGATATATCAATAATATGACTTTTGTGTAGAAGAATTAGTATGACATGAGTAATAAATTAGTCAGGATATATCAATAATATGACAGTATATAATGCCTGCCTACTTATTTGAAAGATAATGAATTATTACAAATTTACACAGATCATTGAAACAAGCAAGTTTATGTTTCTTTAGTAAATGGAAGCAAATCATCAAGAATGACCAGTAAAACTAAGAAGCAATTGAAACAGATCATCAAGAATTGCTCATTGACACTAAGAAGCAATTAGTAAATGGAAGCACAGAGGACATCAATTAATTAAGAAAACCCTTGAAGAAAAATTGAAACAAATTTATGTTGCTTTCTCGAATCACCAGTTTTTGAAAAAGTTGATTTCTTTCTTGAAAAGAAAAAGCTTTGTTCACGATTTATGGTAGCTCTACATTAAGCTCAAAGTTTTTTAATAAAAAAAACAAGGCTTTAATTTCCTATACAATCTATCTATATTGCAATAATGGTTAATTTTCAAAAAAAGAAGATTTAACTCAGCAAAAAGAAGATTTCCTATGCATACGTTAGTAACAGCTTAATTAAAATATAAAAAAAAAAGATTTAACCCAGCAAAAAAAATCAAACGCAAATGTGGAACAAAGTGGGAAAAGTGGTCCAAAATGTAGTGTTTCAGAAGATAAATCGTGAGCAAGAAGACAATTAATAAATGGAAGCACAAAAGCACAGTAGTAATGTCAAACAAACCACATGAACAGTTACCTTTCAACGAGATTTAGGGAAAATGAGATTTAACGACGATTTCGCTGTGAGTTTCCAGCGTCCGGCTATCAATTTCGCTGATCAATCACTTGCTAGAGGAAATGAGAGGAAAAACTGATCGATTTAGGCATCACTCTCATCGATTTAGGAAAAAGGAGTAGAAGAGAGCCCAGACGATTTAGGGAAAATGACGAGAGGAAAAACGAGAATTGGAGAAATCTGGTATGTTTTGACCCGGTTAGGCTTTTTACCCGGTAATGACCCGCGTGTTTTCCCCCTCCCTAATCTGGGCCGTTGTTTGTCATCCAAAGGCTGAGAAAAGAAGTTCGTATTTTAGCTAAAATCAGGGATCCCTGACCTGATCCTTATTGTATATATATATATATATATATATATATATATATATATATAAGCGATAAATGTAATGCCCCCAAATTCAGGTACTTGAAACCCGAACTCGGTGCTTTACGATACAATTTTTATGAGCGGAATAATACTAATAATAATAACAATAATATAAATATCAAACTTATTTTACATGCATCAGAGTCTAATCTCAAGTACGCAACATTTACTACAATACATTACGTGATAGATAATAAATATCATTGTCTTAATAATGTTTGACTATTACAAAAGAAAATCATAAGATTATTCTGATTGCTTTCCATTTTCCTTGTTCTGGCCTGAACATTCCGGTGTACCGACAGCTTTATCGGGTATTTATCGAGTGTAAAACTCTATCCTGCAGTTCAATAACTGAAAATATCAGTCATATTATTTTTAATTGACTTATAATAATTTTTAAATAAATATTATAATTTATCATAAGTTTTTAAACACCGAAATCATTATTAAATGATTTACATATTAACTAATTCTATTATTATTAATATTTAATTAATATTAAATTATTAATGAAACTATTGTCAAAATATTAAAGTTATTTATAATAACTCAAAATATTTTTAAAGTGTTAATATTACCCTTAAATAATTTTTAAAACATTTAAAATTATTTTTAAATAACTACCATTAATATTAGAATATTAATTTATTATTTATCAAAATATTAAAAGTCATTTATTATAACTTAAAATATTATTAATTCATTTATTCCCTTTTTAAATAATTTTTAAACTAATAAAAACTTTTTTAGACTATTTATTTAATATACTTATTAAATAAAACTAATATCATTAATATTAAATTAATATCATTAATATTAAATTATTAATAAAATTATCCTTTAAATATTAAAAGTTATATTTTATAACTTAAAATATTTTTAAACTATTTATTTTCATTTAAAATGATTTTTATAATAAAATCATTTTTAATTAATTTATTTAATATAATTACTAATTAAATCTAATATCATTAATATTAAATAATTAATGAAATTTGTCTGAAAATATTATAAGTTATATTTTATAACTTAAAATATTATTAAATACCTTTTTATCATTTAAAATAATTTTTAATATAATAAAAATCATTTTTAAACTATTTATTTAATGCATTTATTAAATAAATTAGATATCAATAATATCCAAATAAATATTAATATTTATGAAAAATATGTTGAATTATTAAAAGTTAATTTTTATAACTTAAAATGATTTTTAAAACTATTTTTGTAATTTTTAAAATTAAATTTCTATTTTTAATTAATTTTAGGAAATTTAATTAATTAAAATTAAATAAACTGTCGCTATATCTTTTAGCGACAGAAAGCGTGGCAATAGGTGTTCTTGATCACCAAGAACACCCAAACTCAGTTATCGAGTCACTATGTTTGACTATGATTAATTCACTGTATATTGTGTTTCTGGGCAAACTTATGATCAGATCTTGTAGTGTTAATGTGATACTACAAGTAAAAACTACTAACAAGGTCATACCACATCACAATCGAAAGTTATAAATTTTTGAAATCATTGTCAGGCGTGTTCTTCATGTTCTGGGCTGCCCAGAATTCTATGGTTATGGCCGGTCAACGTTCTTGGTGACCCTATTCCAGTCAATCGGTTCATGTTATAGTTGTGTTAGACGTCGGGCTATGTAGATAAATTAACAGAGAACATGATTCAATCACCTAGAACGCCTAGAAATCAACATGTTAACAGATCTAAGCCATAGAACTAGCTGTCAGAGTTGTTCTTCATTTTCTGGGTTACCCAGAAAATGAAGAATAGTTCATATAGCCATATTTGGGCTTCCACAACTTGAGATACGTGAAATGTTTTTGTGAGTTAGTGATTCTAATGTGTAGACAATATGCAAGTGAACAGATCTATCATATAATATACATGTAACAACAAAACAACAAAAAGTTATTAGTCGGTCAAACTCTGTCAGACGCTGCGTTCATAAGTTTTCTGGGTTACCTAGAAAACTGTCCTCGTGATCATACTGCCTCGTTTGACCGTCCACAAAATCCAACATATATGATGTTTAGATGTTCTATTAGCATGAATACATATTCCATCTACCAATATACAACTTAGATACAAGAACAAGAACAAAGAAACAACCAACAACAAGATCAAGACTAACGAATATCTTGTCAGACGTTGCAAACTATTTTCTGGGTTACCCAGATTTACTCTGGTCATGCCCGGTCAACGGGTTTTGACCAAGAATAACTTACGATCTAGACATGTTATCCCAGTGGTTCCAATTCCAGATTAAAGAACACATAACAAGCTACAGATTAAGACTTTAAAACATCAAAAATCAAAAACATGCAGAGATCTACAGCCACTGACATTCATTGTCAGACCACAAAACAAATTTTTTCCAGATTTTGCAAATCATCAAATTCGAGCCTATAGATATTATAGATCTAACATCTATCAACCCAGATCATTGATTAACACCTTATACAACATGATTAAACATAAAAACACCAAATCTAACATAGCATACATGATTAAAATTTTGGCTTAGGGTTTATACCTTTCTAACTTGATTCTTGACTTCTGATCTTCTAGATCTGTTATGGTAATAATGGGACTTTATTTTGGGACTGATCTAGTACCAAAATTTGTGGGTTTTAGAGAGAGGAAGTCTTGGATGAATATAAGTGCACAAATGAGGTAGATTATGAACTTTCTCTCTCTTGATCTCTATGTATATCTCATGTGCAATGTATTTGGCTGCTAATGTTGACTGATTTGCAATGATTCCAGCACATGGCATATCTAGGGTTGAGGATTTGGCAAGATTTAGTAATATTTGCTAGCAATAACGCATGAATGGGACAAAAAGGGCAATTTAGGTCATTTTCCAAGTGATTTTAATGGCAACTTTGTAAACTTGGCAAACCCTTAGGGTTTGACCCTTAAGGTTTAACCCTAAGGTTTTTCCAAAATTGGATTTCTTAGATCTCATTTAGGGTTTAAAATAAAATAAAATAAAATATTAGTTTCCTAAAAATGAAATTTAAAACTTACTAATTATAATTAGTTTTTTAATTACATTACTTGAATAATTAGGGTTTAAGATCCCACAATTAGCATTAAGGCTTACCATTAGTAATTAGGGTTTCATTCTAGCAAATTAGGTTTACTAATTTAGAAATTAGGGTTTTTAACAATTAGGAATTTCAAATATTAATTAGGGTTTTCTCTAATTAACATTAAATCTAATAATACACAACATAAATTATATAACACCAATACTACACAGTTTTGAACTCATAATTGAGTTTCAAAATTAGGTTTAACAAATTAATATTAGGGTTTTGACATTATACACTATAATTGACCAACTATTATCAATACACATATATAGTATATATTTATAACATTGATAAATAATATTATATTTAATATAACATTATTATTCTCATTCATAGCTCAAAATCCAAAATTAGGGTTTGGATTCCATATTTGATTTATCTTTCATATATAGCATTATTAATTAAGTTAAAAATAATTAACTTAATAATCTGAACTAAAATTCATATACTAATAAAATAATAATTATAATAATTCCAATAATCATTTCATATATTATTTAAATAATATAAAAATCATATTTTCATAAAAAATAAATAATAAAGATATTTCTACAATAAAATTAATTATTATAAGAATATACTTTATAATGATCAATAATTCTAAAATAAAATTATTTGAAATTATTCACGTAATAAATAAATTTTATTTATTACATATTTACATACACATTACTTGACACATATTCCCATCATTAATAATAATAATAAAAAATTTATATGCAAAATTTCTTATTTATTTATATAGAAAATATCGGGTTATTACATTCACTCTCCCTTATAAGGATTCCGTCCCCGGAATCACCGTTTTAAAACTTATACATATGAGAGTTCATAGCATATACAATCATTGCTTTCATTTACATTCAATCCCGCTTGTAGTTTACTTCGTGGCGGTTGATCGTTTATATATATATATATATATATATATATATATATATATATATATATATATATATATATTTACATTTTTCGTCCTGCCTAGAGTTTACTTCGTGGCAATTGATTGTTTATATATATAGTTACAACTTTTATATATATAACAGTTTACAGCTTTCATACAAATTGCTACATCATGTGAGTCTAGGAATCATGTGATCACATATTCAGTCTACTGAATCTAGATTTAGTTCCCGTGATTGACATTTCAGCTGTACATGGCTTGTAAATTATTCACGGTGTTTGAATTTCCTTAGACGGTTCTCATGCCCACAAGAAATTCGACACTACTTTTTATCTTATTTCGAAAATAAAAGCAATCAAGCCGAACACATAATAAAATGGAAGTATCAAATGCCTCAATTACTATTGCGCACAAGGGTTTGAAAAATCTCTTTTACAAAACCTCACTACTATATCTTGTTAAAACTGAACTTTTATGCAAAATTTAAACCCTTTGTATATAGGTGCAAACGAGGCATAGCACTACTTCCAGATAATTATACATTGATCTACACACACACACACATTCAGATAATGGTTTAAATTGAAAAGTGGCGGTCACCATGGTAACACGGATGTCGGGGGGTGTCTAACACCTTCCCTCCGCATAATCAAGCCCCCGGACCCTAACGAATCTCAGTTTCACAGACTCGTTAAATAGTGTCACATCACTAGGTCATTGTGCAAACCTTTTCTCGGTTGAGTTGGTGCAACTATTTAAAAATATCAGCTGGCGAATCTTACAGTTCAATCGTTGACATATACATGTCAGACCTTTTCACAACTTATTTTTTTAAACAAATCTCATCTAACATGAGAACACCAAAAGACAAGAACAGAAAAAGGACAAATAAAAATCCCGACGTCGACAAACACCAACTTTAGAATGGATATATGTTGCGGTGCTTGTTTCAAGCTTTGCACCACTTTGGCTTCATTATGCCCTATTTTGCAGAGGAATTCTTCCATTTTCTCCTCGGGCACTCTCCCCTTGAATTTAATGACTGGCTTTATTACTCGCTGAGGTAGATACATCGGGTTTTCCTTTAATATATCAGCAGTTTGATTTGAAGTTGATCCCTCAACTTCCCCATAGTTCCATGGGACTCTTTTCAAATAGATAAGGGGATACTGCAACCTGAATGGCAACACCAATGGTTCTGGGACAGCCATTTTCAAAGGGTTTTTCACTCCTTTGACCTTTATTCCTTGGATTTCAAGAGGTGTTGCAGACAAGTCTCCTTCAGAGGATATGATTGTTATAACTTTCCTCCATATTTGTATTCCTGGAGGAAATATATTCTCTTCCTCAAGTAATGTGGTATCATTATCTGCTATTTGCAGGTCACCACTATCAATCATATTCTGGATGAGATGACAAAGTGCCCAGCAGCTTTGAATGCTATAACCCCAAGAATTGGAGTGGTATTGACAGACTTCGGTAACATTAAATCTCTTGGAACATGGATTGATTGGGGGTAGCAGTGTTGTGATCTTCCTTTCATTGATCAACATCTACAAGATTTTCTCCATTGGTTGACCCAAAGGGGTGAACTTTCTTTGGTCTGCATAGTCCCGATGAGCCTGGGATCTTGCGTTGCTTACAAGTTTTTCTTCCAAGGTTTCATTCTCTTAGATTTATTTTTGATTCCTTGTGATAAGGGAAAGGAGACTATTATGCCCCTGACTGAGCAACTACCGAGTTACTTGGTGCTAATGTAACACCAGTTCTGCCAGTTGATCAACCTGTTCTTTGATAGACTTCATTTCTCATTCTATCATAAAGCAGAATTCTAAATAATCCCACTTATCAAAATTATTTTTGCTAGTTTGGGGAGAATCACCTACATATTTGAGGTAATTGGAACTTTCTCCACTCCATCTGTTGATCATGTTGACATTCTCTTCCTTGTGTTCATGGAGAGGGTTATCTTGCACATGTGGTTGTTCTGATTTTGTTACCACGATCTCACCACTGTTTATCAGATCCTGGATTCTGTGTTTGAGAGACTAGCAATCTTGGGTGTCATGCCCCGGAGCTCCAGAATGATAAGCACATTTCTTGCTTGTATTAAAATTCTTTCCACTTGGATTGGCTGGAGGAAGGAGCTGGACAATTTTCTTCTGTGATGTCAAAAGCTTGAGTATATTTTCCAATGAGTCCCCTAAGGGTGTGAAAACTCTTTGATGTCTGACCTCTCCTACTTTTGGCAGTGGAGGGTTTGAGGATTGTGCAGATGATTAAAAAGGAGAATAATTTTTCCTTTTAATGGGAAAATTTTGATTGTCTCTTTGAGTTTTTCCTTGCAGCACCAAGGATACATCCTCTTTTTTCTTTTTATAAACCCTCTGGGGTTATTCCCATAATTTCTAACTTGAATATGCTCAGTCACGACTTGTAAAGCGGTGAGGTCTTTAATCTTCCCAGACTTTAACCCTTTCTTAGCCATTTCGCCGTGTTTGATCATTTTTTAGAATGGTTTTCTTATGCTTGCTAGGATCCTCGTATAAAATGGAGCTTCTTGTATGTCAATGAAGGTCATTACCATCTTAGTTTCTGTCATTGATGGGGTTATTTGAGCAGCCAGATGCCTCCATATTTGGGCATACTCTCTAAATGACTCAGTATTTTTCTTTTTAACTTTTGTAGCAAAAGGTTCCCCAAGGAGTGATGAATTCAGTTTTCTTACGATCCTCTTCCGTAACCATAATTTTATGGTACCACGCAAAGTAGTCAGCAAAGGAGTACATGTCATACTGAGTTGTATTGTCAATGAGTATGTGGATGAATGGCACGTGAAACTATCTTTGAGACAAGCTTTGTTCAGATTCCTATAATCCACGCAAAGTTGCACTATTCCTCCAGGTTTAGGCACGGGGACTATGTTGGATGGCCACTCAGGGTATGTTGACACCATGATGATGCTAACTTGAAATTATTTCATAATTTCTTCTTTAACTTTTAAACTTCACTCAAGTTTTAATCGCCTGAGTTTCTGGTTGACTAGCTTGAATCCCTCTTTGATAGGGAGGTGATGAATGATGATGTCAGTAGACAAACTGACCATGTCTTCATGAGACCATGCAAACACATCCTAGAATTGGGTCAATAGAGTAACCATATCATTCTTTTGGTTTGGAGTAAGGTCCGTACCAATCTGGATTTGTTTGGGGTTTTCTGAGGTTCCAAGGTTAAAAGAGGTGGTTTGATAAAGATTTTGCTTGGGTTTGTCTTTGACCCATTCTTCGATCTCCTGAGGTATCTCATAGTCCTCTTGTTCAATCTCCATCAAGTCTGAGTCCAACTTTACATCAAAGTTACAGTCCTTGTGAAGAATACGCACCTCATCAGCAAGTTTAGGCACATCTAATGTTAGAGTCCTGAAACAAAATACTTTCACTTAATATATGAAACTGTTCAATCATATAAAGTGTTAGCATGAAATGATAAAAGTAACTGCTAATACTGTACATCAAAAGTAAGCAATTATTTCTATCTATATGGCAGAGGGAGTTTTTGCCCTTTTTACCCTTGTCGGCAAATGCAAGGAGTGCTGCTCCAATTGCCAAGGGTGAAGTCCTGATGGATAGTAGTGATGAAGGGGCTATTATCGTTCTCCTTCTCCTGAATGATGACTATGATATTTGGACAATCATCATCTGGGATGTCTCTGTTCATACCCTTCGTATGGATTAGGACGCGCATGTTTGATAGATGTCTAACAATCTCTTGTTTGCACCTTTGATTCCTTTCTTCCACCTCCAGGTATGGAATCAAGACTTCCTTTCCTTTGACCGATATCGACTTAGGAAACAACATAGCTACCACATGGCCAGGAACCTTTAATGAAGGTCGTACAGACTCAGCCTCTGTGGGTTTAGGCAATCATCTTTAAGATGAAGGAACTGGCTTATGCTTGTGAGGGTTCCTGTGAATGGACCCAAAAGAATAGCCTAGTCCGGCTGTCCCTGTCTGACTGGGAACTTGAATTGGGCATTTGATTCCTTGATGATCCTTTTCTAACCCTTGTCCAGGTTGAAAACCCAAGGATATCATCCTGTGACTTGCCAACATTACCTCGGCAGAAACTCTGGGTATCAGAGGTGGCACCTCAATGGGTTGATAGTGAGTGTTGCTCACCTCAAGGGCCTGGAAGTTGATAGGCTCAACTTCTGCATTGAAACTGATGAGTGGAATGTCACTTTGTACAGGACATTCTGGCTCAGCATTAATAGTGATAATGCTAGTGTTAATGATGCATTTGAGCTGCTGATGGAGAGTGGACGGGACGACTCCAACCATATGAATCCATGGTCTTCCCAAAAGTAGGTTGTATCTTGTGATAATCTTAAGCACTTGAAAGGATACACAGAACGTATGTGGACCAATCTCCACAGGTAGTTCAATCTCTCCGATAGCATTTCGTCGGGATCCATCAAAAGCTTTGATAATTGTATAGCTGCTTCGGATCCTGTTAAGATTCATGTTCATTTTCAACAAGGTGGCGTAGGGGCAGATGTTTAAGGATGATCATCCATCTATCAGAACTCCTCCCACCACATATCCGGAGGTCATAACCGCTATGTGCAACGGTTTGCAATGACTCATCCCTTTGGGAGGTATGCCATCATCGATGAAGGATATCACATTGCTATTAAAGATGTGATCAACCAGATGATGGAATTTTTCAACATCCACTATTTTTGGCAAGTGGGCTTCTTCTAATACTTTCAGTAAGACCTTCCGGTGATCTTCTGAAGAGAAAACCAAGTCTAAAATAGAAATCTGTTGTGGAGCTTCCTTCAATCTTAGAGCCACGTTGGCTTCATTGTGTCCCATAGTACGGAAGAATTCTTCAATCTTCTCCATGGGCACTTTCCCCTTTGATCTGATGATAGGCTTCATCACCTGTTGAGGAAGATACAGTGGATTTTCTTTCGACACTATAACAGTTGTATTGGATGTAGATCCTTCAACCTCTCCATTGTTCCATGGCACTTTTGTAGGCTGACAACAGGATACTGTGGCCTGAAAGGTAATATGATTGGCTTTGGTACAGTCACTTTCAAAGGGGTTTCAACACCTTTGAGCTGATTTGGTTTTCTTGTAAACTCTCAAATAATACAGCGTCATTGTCTGCCATTTGTTGGTCACTGCTGTTAATCATGTTCTGAATAAGATGGCAGAGTGCCCAACATTCCTCAGTGTTGTGACCGCGAGAGTGGGAGTGGTATTGACATTCTCAATTAGCATCAAACCGCTTTGAGTGTGGGTTGACTGGAGGTAGTGGTGCTGTGATTTTTCCCTCATTAATCAGCATCTGCAATATCTCTTCCATCGGTTGGCCTAACTAGGAGAATTCCCTTTTGTTGGCGTAGTCCCGACGGGCTTTAGCTTTTGCTCTTTTTGCAATCTTTTCCTCTAATGTTTCACTTTCTGGAGTAAGTGGTGGAGTACTGGTGATGAGAGAAAGGAGACTAGCATGTTCTTGACTGAATAATTGACGTATGACTTAGTGTTAATGAACCACCAGTTCTGCCAATTAATTGACTTGTTTGCCAAGAGCCTTCATTTCTCGTTCCATCATAAACTGGAACTATGCATAATCCCATCTATCAGCATTATCCTTGCTGGTTTGGGGGGAACCCCCCATATATTTGAGGTACTTGGAGGTCTCTCCATTGCCTCTGTTGATCATATTAACCTCCACTTCTTTATGTTGGGGGAGAGGGTTGTCTTGAACATGGGGTTGGTCGGGCTTGGTCACCACGATCTCACCATTGTCAATTAAATCCTGGATCTTATGCTTAAGCGCCCAACAATTCTGAGTGTCGTGGCCTAGAGCTCCAGCATGGTAAGCACACTTATTGTTTGCATTAAAACCTTTTCCACTCGGGTTGGCTGGTGGAAGGAGATGAGTAATTTTCTTCTGAACTGTCAGAAGTTTGAGAATGTTTTCAAGTGAGTCCCCTAAGGGTGTGAACACTCTTGTACGTCTGACTTCTCCACTTTTTGGCAATAGAGGATTTGAAGATTGTGCTTAAAAAGGGTAATAGTTTCTCCTCTGAATAAGCATGTTTTGATTGCCTTTTTGTCCTTGTACTATCAAGGAAACATCCTTCTCTTTCTTCTTATGGACCCTCCGGGGGTTGTTTCCACAACTTCCAGACTGGATGTGCTCAACTACAGCTTTTAGAGCGGCAAGGTCTTGAATCTTCCTAGATTTCAATCCCATTTCAGCAATTTCTCCGTGTTTGATCATTTCAGAGAATGACTTGCCTATGCCAGCTAAGACCCTCTCATAAATGGGAGCTTCTTGAATGTTTATGAAGGTCATCACCATTTTAGATTTGGTCATAGACGGAATAACTTGAGCAGCCAGACGCCTCCATCTTTGGGCATACTCTCTGAAAGACTCATTGAATTGTTTCTTGACCTTGGGAATTTAATACTAGTCTGGAGTCATCTGAGTTTGAAAGTTGTATTGACTGTGGAAAGCATGGGCTAACTCCTCGCAGCTGTGAATTTTGGAGTTATCTAATCTGGTGTACCATGCTCTAGCTTCTCCAGTCAGACTTTCCTGAAATAGTTGCATTTTGAGCTTTTCATTCTCGGCATAAGATCTGAGCTCCCCAATGAATACCTTTAAGTGGGTGTAAGGATCTCCCAATCCATCATATTTTTCAAAATCGGGAGTCTTGAATTTTTCCGAATAATGAACCCCGGGGAAGATACAATGGTCTGAATATGAAACACTTCTGTGTGCTCCAATCCCTTTGATGAACCGAATGGTCTCTTCCATTTGTGGAACTTTCTTCTGAATATCACCGGTGTCTTGATCTTATTTAAGATGGATGATTTCAGGGGTTTTGTTGGTCTTATGAGATTGAGACTCACGTACTGGAACTTCTTTGTTCGGACCCTGGGTTCCTCTATGTGTAGAGGATTCTGTATGGATGGGTATTTGTGGACCCTGAGTCAACTTGTGTAATTCTTTAAGCAGAACATCCAGCTCTGTAATTTAATTACTTAATCCTTCGAACTCCTCACGAGAGACAGGAGTAGGATTAAACTGGCCAGATGTAGCCATGCTTGGTTGTAGGTTTAGTGTCTTTTTTGACTTTGAACGTGTAACAGGACCAATTGTTTCCCTAGAAAAAGACTTATGTAGTTTAGTCTTAAGGAAATGTGTAAATGTTACATGCTATGAAATGTGTCCATTTTTAGGAGTATTATCCTGCAAAACAGATGTCAGCTGTTTTAATAACAGGATAGCATAACAGGTTTTGATATACAAAGGGAATGCATGTACACATATTCCTTTATATTTTTCATTACATTAAGATTGACATAGAAATAAAATTATAAGTAATTTAAGTCACAAGTAATTGAAATGGGAATGTATGAAGAGACTTCCCTCCGCGTTTGGTTTATAAGAGGTTGACCTATCTTAGGCTACTCTAGCGGCTTCTTGGCATGAAGGTTCCTAGATCATCGCAATTTACTTGACAGAAAGTTAATCCGTTGTTTCAACTGGAGTGAATCTGGGTGCTGCCTTTCTTGAGCCTCGTTGGAATTAGTTTTCCTACGAGTCCAGTAATCAAACACCGACAGGATAACCTCCTGGTGGAGGGACCACACAACATACATTCATATACATCACGTCTCACCGTTTGGAAATGATGACATGTACGAATCACTAATATTACAGGCAGATATAGTGTGAAGCACTAAGTGCAGTAAGTAAATACATTACTACACATTCATTCAAATGTAAATCCAACATCCACACACAAGCAGATAAAAGTTTTCAAAAGCTTTTAATAGCGTCTTAAGCCCTCTTATTGGATGTCCCCAGCAGAGTCACCACCTGTCGACGTCGAGATTTTTATTTGTTCCTTTCTGTTCTTGTCTTTTGGTGTTCTCACGTCAGGTGAGATTTATTTGAAAAAATAAGTTTGAAAAGGTCCGACATGTATATGTCGACGATTTGAATGTAAGAGTCGCCAGTTGATATTTTTAAATGGTTGAACCAACTCAACCGAGAAAAGGTTTGCACAAAAACCTAGTGATGTGACACTATTTAACTGGTTTGTGAAACCGAGATTCGTTAGGGTACGGGGCCTTGATTAAGCTGAGGGAAGGTGTTAGGCACCCCCCCGACTTCCGTGGTGACACGGTTACCATCACTTTTCAATTTAAACTTTTATCTGAATGTGTGTGTGTGTGTATGTCAATGTGAAATTATCTGGAAGTAGTGCTATGCTTCGTTTGCACCTACATACAAAGGGTTTGAATTTTGTATAAAAGTTCAATTTTAACGAGATATGGCAGTGATGTTTTGTAAAATAGGTTTTTCAAACCCTTGTGCTAAATAGTAATTGAGGCCTTTGATACTTCTATTCTATTATGTGTTCGGTTGGATTGCTTTTATTATTTTCGAGATGCGAGGCATCTTCAAGAAAATAAGATACATAGTAGTGCCGAACTCCTTGTGGGCATGAAAGTCATCTAAGAAAATTCAGACACCGTGAATAATTTACAAGCTAGTTGCAGCTGAAAATGCCCATCACGAGAACCGAATCTAGATTCAGGAACTGAATCAGTGATCACATAATTCCTAGGCTCACATGATGATGCAGTATGTACAAAAGTTGTAACAGTTATATATATATAAAAGCTGTAAATATATATATATATATATGAACAATCAACTGCCACAAAGTAAACTCCAAGCAGGACGTGAAATGTAAATATATATATATATATATATATATACGGTCAGGATCAAGAGCATTCTCCTTAAATAGCATTCCTCCTTAAATAGCATTCTTTTATTAAAACTACGTCGTTTTAGAGGGACGCGGTGACATTTTTGTAAATACAATGCCACCGCGTATTTACAAAAATGTCACCGCGTCCCTCCAAAACGACGTAGTTTTAATAAAAGAATGATATTTAAGGAGGAATGCTATTTAAGGAGAATGTTCTTGATCCTGACCGTATATATATATATATATATATATATATATATATATATATATATATATATATATATATATATATATATATATAGCGGTAAACGCACCGGATGTAAATCCAGACTTAATCAAACAAAGTTTAATGATAATTGGTGCAAGCATTTAAAAACGCCAATTGACGACTCTTACAGTCAAATCGTCGACATATACATGTCGAACTTTTTCAAACTTGTTTTTTTAAACAAATCTCACCTAACATGAGAATACTAAAAGACAATAACAGAAATAGACACATAAAAATCCTGACGTCGATAGTCTTTATCTGTAACATTAAAGGTCATGATTATACCAATACATAGTTCTTGGTCATAATCATACCAATCAACAGTTCATCTTTGCAATACGGGCCAAAGATAACTTTCAGCACAATATAAGCATGAAAATGATGACAATGATATAAAGAATCAATCAAGTGAGATCAAGGATAAATATTAGAGATTTATAATTTAATTTATCCAGAATTCAAGAATATCTAAAAAGGTCAACATGATGATCAGTACCCCCGAATGAATAGTACCCCGCCATGCAAAGTACCCCGAATATATAGTTCCCGATTGAATAGTACCTCGTCATACAAAGTACTCGAATAAATAGTACTCCGGTATGAATAGTACCCCTAAATGGAGAATACGAAAGAAAACAATATTCCTTTGACGAGTACAAAAGAAATGATATCTCATACGAGTATAAAAGAATATACGAAAGTGTAAATGGATTTTCACCCGCCATGCAATAATCCGCGTAGACAGATCATTTCCACAATTTAATAAAGAATGAATACAAAGGGTTATTCACCATGCATGCGGTAATCTGCGTAGACAGGTTACTCCTACATATTAATAAAGAATGAATACGAAGGGTCATTCATTATGCATGAGGTAATCCTCGTAGACAAGTTACTCCCGTAAATTAATAAAAAAATGAATACGAAGGGTCATTCACCATGTATGGAGTAATCCGCGTAGACATGTTACTCTCACAGATTAATAAAGAATAGAATGACAATCCTTATGAATATGAAAAAAATAACATCATTTATGAATACAAAAGAAATAATATCCCTTAGGAATACGAAAAATAATATCCCTTACGAATACGAAAGATAATATCCCTTACCAATATGATAAATAATATCCCTTATGAATACGAACAATAATATCCCTTACAAATAATATCCCTTACCTTGGGAGATTGGATACTGCAATAGACTAGTAGCAGAATACTCTTCTTCTTTCTCTCTTATTCTCTCTATAGTTTCTCTTTTTAGAGTATTAATGAATTCGTAAGAAATAATGAAGAAATGAGCTTCTATTTATAGGAGAATGGACTAAATAGTAACTAATTCACGAACGGTCCAAGTTGATTTACTATTAAAATGAACGGTTCATATTGATTTATTATTATAACTTCAACAAGCAGTCTATATTGATTTACTATTATAACTTCAACCGACAGTCTGAAAAATTAGCACATCTCCCCATTGAATAATAAGTCAAACTTACAACAAACTCCTCATGACAAACTCCTCTATTTATATAAAAAAATTGAATAAATAATTATCATAACAAATTTTTAATCTTTCAATAATTATTCATCATTTAATATTATAACTCATAATATTGACAACCAGATCATTCCCAGGAAAAATGGGGCTTTCCGATAAGGATTTCTTCTTACTGACGCGCAATTAAATAATCAAACCACTTTCCTCAACAGAACTTCCTAGACATTGTCAATAATGTAAATAATAATATGAATAATTGTGTCATCTCAATTATTAATTTAATAATATAAAATATTATGCAGATGATACTGTGATAATAATTGAACAAAACTGAGTGACTTCTTACGTAAGCATCAATAATCAGAGATATTGTGTAATACCTTGTGTTACTGTGCAACAACGCGTATTACTGTACTTTTATCACCGGATATTTCAACAGTTTAACTGTAAAAGTCTTGCCGTTATTTTATTAAAAGGTTATTTCTTTCACTTTCTATATCCGACAGTTATTCCGTTATGTGGTCTACAAATGGTTGTGCCGTCGTACGGATATTCCCCGACAAAAAGAATATTTTCCAACCAAACGAATATTTTATGACAACTTGCTTACTTTGTAAAATTTTCAAAAATCACCCTTAACATTAACCTTTTATCAATTTAATCATTTACTGAATAGAAAAATTGAATACTTTTATTTCATAAATTCGGAGTCTTACAAACATAACTTTTCATGCTTTTTTATATGAATGATAAGATTTCTTCTGTGTTGTCTAAGTTTGTTTTACATAAAGTTTAATATTTGAAAAAAAATAATTATAATTTTTTTTGTTAATTTTCACTTTTTGTGGGTATTAAAATTTTACTTTTTAATTACAAAAAAAATATGTTTGAATGTATATTATGTAAATTTTAATATTTGAGAAATTTAATTAGCAAAAAGTGTATGACTTTATTTTCTTCATAAAATGAATATTTGTAATTTTTATATTTATGCTAATTATTGCATAAGTTCATAATTTTATTAATTAGATCAAGTTAAGTGAAAATGATATTATACATATTTATATTTATTGGATATATTAAACATTATAATTAAAGGGTGTATTGGACATTATATTAAAAATATTTTTGAATATTAGTTGGTCAATGTGACGTCTCCAAATCCGGGTACTGAAAACACGTACTTGGTGCTTCACGATACCATTCATTCAAACTACTTAATATATTAACTAATTCAAAATATTACATCAGAGTTATCTATTCCCAAGTACAAAGACCTTTAAGTTCTTCATTACATGATAGATAATATATTAACACCTTACAAAACTCTAGCTATCACAAATAACGTCATCTAACTACTTATTCAGCTTTCCTTTACCCTTGTCCTTGTCATACCCTTATATTTGATCTTGTTTAGCTGAAAACATTTAATTTCAAAGTAAGAATGAGCGTTAAATTTCTCAGCAAGTAAAAGAATTTAATAAACATCAGCTAAATGAAATAAATGTTTTCTTTGAGGTATACTTCTATAACGAATCAATAGTTGTGAAACAATTTTAAAATAATTCCAGATAACATATCAAAATGTTTGCATTTTGAAACAACATATTGACAATAGATACTGAGCGATCAAAAAGACCGTTAACTTTATTTTCAACTTTGAAAAGGTTTTAACAAAAATTCATCTGCAAATCGCCTGACTTACGGGCACGGTGGGTGATTAGCCTGTTATGTCTTGCGTTGATCAACACTACATACAAGAACGACATTCGCGTTCATCATAACTGTTGGGTTTGTGTGACGCCCCCAAAATAGGTATACATCACTCATTCTGAGTCGCCAAATACATGGTACAGAATATAAATACAAACTTCATTTATACAATACGACAAAACGTAGATGAGAGTTTTAACACAATTATGGTCTCGTATACAATATCCAAACTCAAATGGAGTCCTCATTATAATTATTATCACACTATTTTATAGAATTGTGAGGACTACTATAGCCACCATCTTGGACCATCACTCTATTCCCCGACTAGTCCCAGCTATATTCTCATTTCCTAACGAGAACAATGAAAGCAAAGGGTGAGCTCAACTAGCCCAGTAAAAAATACTATGACTAAGATAATGCAGAATAAAATATTGTTAGCCTTCAACAGTGTTAAACTGATAGGATACAATAGACAACAAGTTTAACTACAGCGGAACAAACAATCCATTAGAAGAGTCAAGTAGAGCATAATATCTACTATCTTCTATGATTTAAAAGTTCATCATCAATAGTTTATCGCTATAAAATAGCTCAAAAAATAATCCATATCATCGAATTATCCATGCACTACGGGCCAAAGATATTCTTTAGTATCTCATCTGTCGACGTCGCGATTTTTAGATGTCCCTTTCTGTTACTTGTTCTTTGGTGTTCTCATTTTATGTGAGATTTGTTTGAAAAAACAAGTGAAAAAGGTCCGACATGTATAATGTCGACGATGGACTGTTAAGAGCCGCCAGTTGGTTTTTTAAATGGTTGTACCAACACAACCGAGAAAAGGTTTGTACATTGACCCAGTGATGTGACACTGCTATACGGGTCGGTGAAACCGAGATTCATTTAGGGTCCGGGGACTTGGTTATGCGGGGGGAAGGTGTTAGGCACCCCCCGACATCCGTGTTACCACGGTGACCGCCTCTTTTCAAGAAACTATTATCTGAATGTGTGTGTGTGTGTGAGAGTCAATGTGCTGTTATTTGAAAGTGGCACGAGGCCTCGTTCGCACCTATATACGCAGGGTTTGAATTTATGTAAAAATTCAATTTTAGCAAGATATGGCAGTGATGTTTTATAAAAGAAGTTTTTCAAACCTTAACGCTCAATAGTAATTGAGACCTTTTGCACTCCCATTTTATTAAATGCACGGCTTGGTTGATTTTATTTGACGGCTGCGAAGCATCCGTACGAAAATAATGTACAAAATAATGCCGACTTCCTCGTGGGTATGAAAACCATTTAAGGAAAATCAGACATCGCAGAATAATTTACAAGCTGCTTACAGCTGAAAATGTCCATCACGGGAACCGTCGGGGACTAGTGTTGTTATGTTTTTCAGTTTCGTAATTTTTCTAGCCTTCAAAAATTTTGGAAAAATTTGAAATGATAATTTGATGATTTTTCTTGATTGTGTCCAAAAATAGCGATTTTTGGATATATAGATTAAGAGTTGTAAATTTTCTGAGAAAAGACTATTTTAAAAGTAACCGCTTATAACTCCTTGTGGTTAACTCCAAAATTGGTTAAAGTTTTATTGAGAGTACATGTATATGATAGAAGTATACTCTGTAAATTTCGGAATGTTTGGATAAAAGTACAATTTTTGATAAATATCTAAATATTCGGCTGTTTTGGTCATATGAAAAATAGTAAATGATTTTTAAAAATTCTGAGAAAAATATATGTTTAATATGGGACTATATTCTACTAAATCTCATAAAAAAAATTTGTTTGTACTGATTTGGTATTTTTCATGAAAATAGACTAGTTATGAGTAAATGAATTAAATATGTTATGTGAAGTAAGAAAATTATAAAATAGGATTTTATGGATTGAGAATCCTATATGAGGTATATGCAGATTTTTTATGAGGGTTTTGGTTATTGGCGATGAGATCTTATGAGTTTAGAATTTTAAAATGATTAAATACATTATTTAGTAAAGTGTAAATAATTAAATAAATTGTTTATTAGTTTAAGAAATGCTATTTCAATATCATTATACCGAAATATTGGTATAGATTTTATTATAGAATTTTTACCTTTTTGTGTCGGGTTTAGTATTCATGAGTTACTATTGACGAAGTTACTATTCATAGATTACTATTCACGAGTTACTATTCATGACAAAATTAGTTTTTTTTTCTAACCAAATTATAGTTGATTTATGAATATTACTCTTGAGATTTAATCTAGATGTTTTGATTATATTGATTTTACTATTATATATAACATTTTTATAACCTTAATGATGATATTTCTATTTGACTTGACTGTAAAGATGAGTAAATTTTTGGTATGATCATAACTATGGGTTCCCTTTGGCCAGTAGTGCAAAGTTGAATTGTTGACTGGTATGATCATGACCATTGAATTTATAATTGAATATCTTTAGCTTAAGTGCAAAGGTGAAATGATCAACATGGTTATAATTATTGTTTATATAAATTCTGAAATGATTATATATTTATAATTGAAATGGTTATAATATGAACTGTTGATGAATATCTTTGTCCTGTAGTGTAAATATGAACTGTTGATGAATATATCTGGCCTGTAGTGCAAATATGAACTGTTGAGGAATATCTTTGGCTTGTAGTGCAAAGATGAATTGTTGATGAATATCTTTGGCCCGTAGTGCAAAGATGACCTGTTGTTGAATATCTTTAGCCAATAGTGCAAAGATTAACTGTTGACGAATATCGTTGGCCCGTAGTGCAAAGATGAATTTATTAGTATGATTATGAACAAGAACTGTGATTTGGTATAACCATGATATTTGATGTTTCAGGTAAAGACATGTGATGAAAATTATCTTCGTCTTGGATGCGAAGAGGAATTTAGAATCACAATTATGATTATGAGTTATTTATATAATTGTGGACCAGAACTGTTGATTGATGTTACAGGGATAAAACATTGTTGATGGATTTTTAACATGGAGAAGATAATAGATTTTATAGTCTATTTGACTATTCTAATGAATTGATCGTTCCGCTGCAACTATGGTTGAAAATTTTTATCATCTACCATATGTTCTAAATCTCTAATTTATTACTGTTGAAGGCTGTTGATAATTTATTTACCTTTAGTCATGATATTCTTTACTAGGCTAGTTGTGCTCACCCTTCTGTTTCACAATTCCTTTCAGGTAATAAGAGTGTAGCTGGGTCGAGCGGGGGTAACAGGGGAATAGAACGGTGGTCATCATTTAGTAGTTATATTTGGTGAATCAAATAAGGTGAGGCGAACCCAACGTTGGAAGGGTGTTTTGTCACTATCATATAAGATGTCTAATGACATACAACCTCGTGTCATCATAAGACACGGTTGTGGACATCCACTTACTGAGTATATCTACGAGCACTACCTATATAATTTTGGTATTTGTTTGAAGTATAATTCTCAATTAGAGACAGTGGAGATAATGATATGTCAAGAGAAGACTTACCATTGGAAAGAATATGATAGTAATCTTCTTGTTTTTCTTTGGGGTCTATTGGATCAACCAAGGATAATTCTGTGGACATATGATATCTATCATAGCCTAGACGCATGGCTTCCCATGTACGAAGGTTTCCTTGAGTACTTCCCAAAGATTCTAATTTTTAAAACAGTTTTTGACTATACCTTTATGTAAGGTGCCATTGTGACGTACTATCCAAGGTTGGGATGAGAGTCACAGTTGGTATATATTTGTATCAAAACTCACAGCATATGTGTTGTTGTATTTTGTACGAGAATTATGATAATGAAGTTGTAGTTGTTTTCTGTACCATGTATTTGGCGACTTAGAATGGGTTGGGTGGAATGGACCTATTTTGGGGTTGTCATATTTGGTATCAGAGCTTAGGGATATGGTCTCTGGCGGGATCGGGGAATATAACTAGGAGGGGAGAGATTAGTAAATCCCTCGCTAGTGTGTCCTACCTAAGCTTATTTGTTGGTCAGTCATAATTGTCGACGTCGGGATTTTTAGATGTCCCTTTCCGTTACTTGTTCTTTGGTGTTCTCATTTTAGGTGAGATTTGTTTGAAAAAACAAGTGAAAAAGGTCCGACATGTATAATGTCAACGATGGACTGTTAAGAGTCGCCACATGGTTTTTTAAATGGTTGTACCAACACAACCGAGAAAAGGTTTGCACATTGACCCAGTGATGTGACACTGCTATACGGGTCGGTGAAACCAAGATTCATTGAGGGTCCGGGGACTTGGTTATGCGGGGGGAAGGTGTTAGGCACCCCCCGACATCACTGTTACCACGGTGACCGCCTCTTTTCAAGAAATAATTATCTGAATGTGTATGTGTGTGTGTGTGAGTCAATGTGCTGTTATTTGAAAGTGGTACGAGGCCTCGTTCGCACCTATATACGCAGGGTTTGAATTTATGTAAAAATTCAATTTTAGCAAGATATGGCAGTGATGTTTTATAAAAGAGGTTTTTCAAACCCTGACACTCAATAGTAATTGAGGCCTTTTGCACTCCCATTTTATTTCATATTCGGCTTGGTTGATTTTATTTGACGGATGCGAAGCATCCGTACGAAAATAATGTACAAAATAATGCCGACTTCCTCGTGGGTATGGAAACCATCTGAGGAAATTTAGACACCGTAGAATAATTTACAAGCTGCTTATAGCTGAAAATGTCCATCACGGGAACCGAATCTAGATCCAATGGTATGAATCTGTGATCACATGATTCCTAGGCTCACATGATACCGCAATTTGTATGAAAGCAGTAAGCAGGTATATATATAAAAGCCGTAAATATATATATACAGACATGATCACCAACCACGAGGTAGCTCCTTGGGGGATCAGAAATGTAAATAAAGCTGTTAAAAGCCATCAACCGCCACGGAGGAAACTCTAGGCGGGACAAAACGTAGATAAAGCTATAAAAACGGTCAACTACCACGAAGTAAACTCCAGGTGGGACGAAATGTAAATATATATATATATATATATATATATATATATATATATATATATATATATATAAGCGAGTAAACGCACTGGATGTAAAATCCAGGCTCATCGAACGGAGTTCGACCACAGTTTATATATATAAGTATATATATATATATAAGAAAGCAATTAAACGCACCAAACCGAAGTTTAGGCTCATCGAACAAAGTCCGACACACAGTTAATATATATAAGTATATATATATTAAAGAAATAAATGCACCAAACCGAAGTTTAGGCTCAATCGAACAAAGTCCGATACACAGTTCATATATATAAAAATATATATATAGAAAAGCAAATAAACGCTCCAGACCGAAGTCTAGGCTCAACCGAGGCATAACTCGGTAATGTTAGTCAATATATATGTAAATATATATAAGATAAATATATATAGACTGAAATGAAACCACGGACCGAAGTCCTGGCAAAAGCAAGCAACACGACTCTCAACGTGTAGAAGGGTGTGTGCAAAAATGAAGTGAAAGACTCTAAAGTGTGTGAGAAGGCTTACAGTGGGCTGCCAAAGAAGACTTCTATATCTTTAGAGTGAGTAAACACAGACTTTTGTAGGTACAAAAGGGGGCTGTATATGAGCTCACAGGTGTTTAAAGTGGGAAAATACACTGTATGGCAAGTGTAGAGCGAATTTTGCAGGGTTTCCTCGTCTTTTTTCTCTTAAAAATCAGCACCCCAAGCCTCTTATTTATAGGCAAAAGGTGCCGCAGGTGTACCTACGGCTCAGCCGTAGGTGTACCAGAGGCGGGTCGGGTCGGGTCGGGTCATCTCGAAGTACGTGCACGCGGGCACTGTAATGTCTACTCGGTTTTTTTGAAGTGCAATTCGGGCATCCGTTTGAGGTATACAGGACCTATTTCGGACCGCCATTTTCGAGAGTTTGTACGATGGCATGGGATTAGAGTTTGTACGAAGTCTTTGAAGATGGGACGGTGCCCTCCGGTCTTCAAGCTTCAACTTTCATCCGTTACCCCGCACAATAGCAACTCGGGATTGGTTAGCCTTGTGGGCCGTTGTTGCGTAGATGTGTTGAGACGACTTGGCGTGGCATCGTGTTGGTGAGATGATGATGTATATATATATATAAGCCGTAAATATATATATATATATATATACAGACATGATCACCAACCACGAGGTAGCTCCATGGGGGATCAAAAATATAAATAAAGCTGTTAAAAGCCATCAACCGCCACGGAGGAAACTCCAGGCGGGACAAAACGTAGATAAAGCTGTAAAAATGGTCAACCACCACGAAGTAAACTCCAGGTGGGACGAAATATATATATATATATATATATATATATATATATATATATATATATATATATATAGCTAGTAAACGCACCGGATGTAAAATCCAGGCTCATCGAACGGAGTTCGACCACAGTTTATATATATAAGTATATATAAATAAGAAAGCAATTAAACGCACCAAATCGAAGTTTAGGCTCATCGAACAAAGTCTGACACACAGTTAATATATATAAGTATAAATATATTAAAGCAATAAACGCACCAAACTGAAGTTTAGGCTCAATCGAACAAAGTCCGATACACAGTTCATATATATAAAAATATATATATATAGAAAAGCAAATAAACGCTCCAGACCGAAGTCTAGGCTCAACCGAGGCATAACTCGGTAATGTTAGTCAATATATATGTAAATATATATAAGATATATATATATATAGAATGAAATGAAACCACAGACCGAAGTTCGGGCAAAAGAAAGCAACACGACTCTCAACGTGTAGAAGGGTGTGTGCAAAAATGAAGAGAAAGACTCTAAAGTGTGTGAGAAGGCTTACAGTGGGCTGCCAAAGAAGACTTCTATATCTTTAGAGTGAGTAAACACAGACTTTTGTAGGTACAAAAGAGGGCTGTATATGAGCTCACAGGTGTTTAAAGTGGGAAAATACAATGTATGGCAAGTGAAGAGTGAATTCTGCAG
Source organism: Panax notoginseng (assembly GCA_016801055.1). Taxonomy (NCBI): domain Eukaryota; kingdom Viridiplantae; phylum Streptophyta; class Magnoliopsida; order Apiales; family Araliaceae; genus Panax; species Panax notoginseng. The sequence goes on along the minus strand of CM029018.1, from coordinate 150,582,828 downwards.
GGTTTCCCCGTCTTTTTTCTCTTAAAAATCAGCACCTCAAGCCTCTTATTTATAGGCAAAAGGTGTCGCAGGTGTACCTGCGGCTCAGCCGCAGGTGTACCAGAGGTGGGTCGGGTCGGCCCGATTTGGTCGGGTCGGGTCGTCTCGAAGTACGTGCACGCGGGCACTGCAATGCCCACTCAGTTTTTCTGAAGTGCAATCTGGGCATCCGTTTGAGGTATACAGGATCTATTTTGGACCGCCGTTGTCGAGAGTTTGTACGATGGCATGGGATTAGAGTTTGTACGAAGTCTTTGAAGATGGGACGGTGCCCTCCGGTCTTCAAGCTTCAACTTTCATCCGTTACCCCGCACAATAGCAACTCGGGATTGGATAGCCTTGTGGGCCGTTGTTGCGTAGATGTGTTGAGACGACTTGGCGTGGCATCGTGTTGGTCAGATGACGATGTTGCCCCTTACCGGTGTTATTGCCGAGTTGGGTCGATAAAGCAGACGTTGCTCAGCTTCGCTGGGATTGGACTGCTGCAATTGGTTGAAAGTCCTCATTGTCATCTTTGTGGTGTGTCTGTCTTCCCGATGTCATCGCCGGGATGATACAGTGTATCTCGTTGTGAGCGCCGAGATTGAAGTTGGTTGCACTTATAACAAGTATTTCCGGGGTTAATGCCGAAATTACTTTCCTTGGGGCTATCACCAAGGTTGGAGGCTATTCCCATGTTTAGGGCTGAGACTGGATACCTCGGGGTTATCTCCGAGATTAATCGGTCTTTTCCGGTATGTGTTCCGGTATTGTATCTGCATGCCTCGGGGTTCTCCAAGATTGGAACGATTACTCCCAGATTGCGATCTGGGGTTGATGCTGAACCTCCAGTAGTATCTGGTATGGTTGTGGATTGTCTTTCAGGGTTCTCTCATAAAAGATGAATCTGCCTTCCTGCAATGTTAGTGTCAGTAGTATAAAAAATTTCGAGTGTCTACAATAATATCATGATATTATGTGATATATTAATTTGTTTAATTAACCCTTAATTTATGGCAGTATTTGAGAATGGCTGCTGAGAATGTTAACAATGGAGTGCATGAGATCGTGGGGATACCTCTAATCACCAACCAGGATAATGTGATGTCAGGTGAAGAAGGAATTAGAGAAATCCATGTGGTAAGTGAAGAATTGATAGTTGCACTCGAGATGGTCACAGAGGTAACAGCTGAGAGTGAGGAAGAAGAGGAAGAAGAGATACCTGAGGAGAATTTATTAGAGGTATTATATGATCAAAATGTAGAATTGCAAAATCGTATTCATGAGTTAGAAGAGCAGGCTGAAGAACGACAGGCGGTCGTGGAGCAAAAGGATGCAGCAATTCAAGCTTGTATTACCCGATATGTGATGCTTGAACAGAAGCATTCTTTGGCAAAGTATAAGATGATAAAGTTAGAATCTGAGCTGAAAGAAGAAAAAACTGAACGAGTAAGAGTGAGTGATGTATGGGGAAAAGCCGCACGACGCATTGATATTGTGGAAAGAGATGTCCGATCTAAGAAGGCTAAAATCGATGATATGTATTTCTCTTTTTGGACAGCAATTGGGAGAACCCAACATCGAGTTTTGAATTACCCTGTACAGAGCGGTCAACCTGAATTCAATATGGATTGAAGATTAATGATTCAGATCATGAATCAGGAGTATGACGAAGCAGTTGAGGGTGGAATATGCCCTATAGAAAAGTATATTCTAACGGTAGTGATGACACCAAATGCTGCCCCAGACAAGTCAAAGCCGAGTAGTTCAAGGGATAGCGGTTGTCATAACTTCCCAACAAGTGAGGAACCCAAATGAAGTTATCACGGGAGATGAGCAATGGAGAAATCATGGTGACCGGGGAGATAGATTCTGGAATGAAAGCAATGTATTCTCAACTTTTCGAAATACTAGGTACGTAAATTTTGGGGACGAAATTTCATAAGGAGGGGAGATTGTAAGACCCCGAATTTTATGAAATAAAAGTATTCAATTTTTCTTATAATTACTATTTAGTAAATGATTAAATTGATAAAAGTTAAAGTTAAGGGTGATATATAAATTTTTTTTTTCAAAATACGCAAGTGGTTATAAAATATTCATTATTGTCGGGGAATATTCGTTTAGTCGTGGAATATTCTTTCTGTCGGAAAATATTCGTACGACGGCGCAGCCATTTGTGGGCCCCATAACAGAATAACTGTCGGATGAAGAAAATGATAAATTTGAGTTTTTATAAATAACGGCGTAGTAGTTACCGTCAACACTGTTGGAATACCTGGTGGTTAAAATACAGTAATATGCGTAGTTACACAGTAGCACACGGTATTGTACAGTATTTTTTTAATTATTGATTCTTACGTGAGAAGACACTACTCAATAATTGTTACAGTAATTTCTGTTCAATATTTTATTTTATTGAATCAATAATTGCTGCATTGATATTTTTTATTATTATTGTTTCAATAATTGTCATTGCACAGTATCTCCATTATCAGATCAATAATTCATATTATTTGAATAATATTATGAGATAGTATTATTGGCAATGTCTAGAAAGTTCTGTCAAGGAGAGGTTTGGTCACTTAATTGCGCGCCAGTAAGGAGAAATCCTTATGGAAAAGCCCCCTCTTTCTTGGAAGCTGCTTGGTTATCATTATTTTGATTCTGTAATATTATTTGTGAATAATTTATTATTGATCTATATGATAATGAAATATTTATTTGATGTGGATATAAATGATGGATTTATTTATGTGGTTATAAATGAATGAATTAATGTTGAGGTATTTTATCAGTATTTTGTCGTATTGGAGGTATTAAAAGATCAAATCAGTGTTCTTACAACTTTATTGTGTGAGTTATAATTTTTAATCTGACCGTTGGATCGTTGTAATTTTTGGATATATTATACATATATAAGTTGAGTATATGTTCACAAATTTTGAACCGTTAAAAATGAACGAATGATTTGTTATGAATTTTAAGAGGTGACTGATTCGGAAATTAGGTTTATAAATGATTTTGGTGGAAAATTCTAGGAATGGGTGGGCCCCACTTTTGGTTATTGGGGAAGATGGCTGATTTTTGGTAGGTGGAATAGTAGCGGGTAAAGCCATCAGGTAGCAGGTCAAGTCTGCTTCGGCGTTCTAACATTTTCCTATAAATAGAGGGCTAAGTTAGAATTGAAAATCACACCATAATTCATAAGTTTTCTCTCCTTTTCTCTCTAGATTATCGAGTGTATTTTGTGAGTATCTAGATACTTGGTGAGTTGCTATTCATCAGTGCAAGTTTCCTTCAGCGTCATATCCGATATCCAGTCAGAAGTGCTGCTCTTTTGAGGTTAGGGATAGTAAGGGATTTTAAGGGTTGTTATGTTTTTTAGTTTCGTAATTTTTCTGACCTTCAAAAATTCTGGAAAAATTTAAAATGATAATTTGATAATTTTTCTTGATTGTGTCCAAAAATGGCGATTTTTGGATGTATAGATTAAGAGTTGTGAATTTTATGAGAAAAGATTATTTTAAAAGTAACCGCTTATAACTCCTTGTGGTTAACTCCAAAATTGGTGAAATTTTTATTGAGAGTACATGTATATGATAGAAGTATACTCTGTAAATTTTGGAATTTTTGAATAAAAGTATAATTTTAGATAAATATCTAAATATTCGGCTGTTTTGGCCATATGAAAAATAGTAAATAATTTTTAAAAATTCTGAGAAAAATATATGTTTAATATGGGACTATATTCTACTAAATCTCATAAAAGAAAATTTGTTTATACTGATTTGGTATTTTGCATGAAAATGGACTAGTTATAAGTAAATGAATTAAATATGTTATGTGAAGTAAGAAAATTAGAAAATAGGATTTTATGGCTTGAGAATCCTATATGAGATATATGCAGATTTTTTATGAGGGTTTTGGTTATTGGCGATGAGATCTTATAAGTTTGGAATTTTAGAATGATTAAATGTATTATTTAGTAAAGTGTAAACAATTAAAATAAATTGTTTATAAGTTTAAGAAATGTTATTTCAATATCATTATACCGAAATATTGGTATAGATTTTATTGTGGAATTTCTAGCTTTTTGTGTCGAGTTTACTATTCATGAGTTACTATTCACGAGTTACTATTCATGAGTTACTATTCACGAAGTTACTATTCATGGGTTACTATTCACGAGTTACTATTTATGACAAAATTAGTTTCTTTTTCTAACCAAATTATAGTTGATTTATGAATATTACTCTTGAGATTAAATCTAGATGTTTTGATTATATTGATTTTACTATTATATATAACATTTTTATAACCCTAATGATGATATTTTTATTTGACTTGAGTGTAAAGATGAGTAAATTTTTGGTATGATCATGACTATGGGTTCCCTTTGGCCAGTAGTGCAAAGTTGAATTGTTGACTGGTATGATCATGACCATTAAATTTATAATTGAATATCTTTAGCTTAAGTGCAAAGATGAAATGATCAACATGGTTATAATTATTATTTATATAAATTCTAAAATGATTATATATTTATAATTGAAATGGTTATAATATGAACTGTTGATGAATATCTTTGGCCTATAGTGCAAATATGAACTGTTGATGAATATATTTGGCTTGTAGTGCAAATATGAACTGTTGAGGAATATCTTTGGCCTGTAGTGCAAAGATGAATTGTTAATGAATATCTTTGGCCCGTAGTGCAAAGATGACCGGTTGTTGAATATCTTTGGCCAGTAGTGCAAAGTTGAACTGTTGACGAATATCGTTGGCCCGTAGTGCAAAGATGAATTTATTAGTATGATTATGAACAAGAACTGTGATTTGGTATAACCATGAGCTTTGATGTTTCAGGTAAAGACATGTGATGAAAATTATCTTCGTCCTAGATGCAAAGAGGAATTTAGAATAACAATTATGATTATGAGTTATTTATATAATTGTGGACCAGAACTGTTGATTGATGTTACAGGGATAAAACATTATTGATGGATTTTTAACATGGAGAAGATAATAGATTTTATGGTCTATTTGACTCTTCTAATGGATTGCTCGTTCCGCTGCCTATAGCGGCAGAACCGTCGCTATAAGTGTTCTTCGTGTTCATCATGAAACCCAGAAATTCATAGTCAGTAGACAAGGGTACTACTTTGACCGATTTTGATTCTCTGTTAAAGCAAGTTATGGACCATCTTAGACATTGATCATGTAGTATTGATGTAATACTACATGATCCAACCTTTATCTAGGCCATACCACCAATAAAATGCAAGATCTAAGTCCCCAAATATGATGTCAAAGCTGAATTCAGCACATTTATATCACATGTGAGGCCCACCCAACTGCAAAAAAACGTTTTTCATTAAAAAAATATTTTATAATTCAAAAATCAATTCAGACCAAATATTTCGGAACTTCAATAATTCATAATAAATAGCCCTTTTATCAGAAAAATCTTATGTCCATTTCATAGAAAATTTAATTTTTTACAACTTTGTAAGTTTAAGTTTTTCTAAATTCCAAACAGAAATTGACCGAAATCTACATACAGACGATTTTACAGGCTATAATCACATTTCAGTCAAGAAATGGGGTCAACAAACATGAAAAACATGTTTTAAATATTTTTAGTAACAAAAATACTCTTCCTCCTCATTTATTCATATATCCCACATTCATTGTAAAAATATCACAATTATTATATTATTATAATATAATAATATATATAAATAAATTATTTTATCAGACAAGATAAAATATCAATTTTCAACAATTGTCACATTAAAAATTTTCTCCATCTATATCCACATAAAATGATTATTTTCCTTATCATAAAAATCAATAATTAATTATTCACAAATAATATTACAGAATCACAATACTGACAACCAGACCGTTCCCAGGAAAGAGGGGGCTTTGCAATAAGGATTTCTCCTTACTGGCGCGTAATTAGATGACCAAACCTCTCCTTAGACAGAACTTTCTAGACATTGCCAATAATGTTATCTAATAATATTATTCAAATAATATGAATTATTGATCTGATAATGAAAAATACTGTGTAGTGATAATTATTGAAACAACAATAATATAAAATATCTACGTAGCAATTATTGAATCAATATATTATTGAACAGTAATTATTGTAACAATTATTGAGTAGTGCCTTCTTACGTAAGAATCAATAATTGGTGCAATACCGTGTGCTACTGTGCAACACCGCGTATTACTATGTTTTAACCACCTGGTATTCCAACAGTGCTAACGGTAACAACTACACTGTTGTTTATAAAAACTTATACTTGTCGTTTTCTTCATCCAATTGCTTTCCGTTATGGGGCCCACACCAGGCTGCGCCGTCGTACGAATATTCCCCGACAGCAAGAATATTCCATGGCAAAACGAATATTTCCCGACAACAAAGAATATTTTATAACCACTTGCTTATTTAAGATGTTTGCGCATTTTACCCATAACTAACCACATTAATCAAATTAACCCTTACTATTTCAAAATAATGAATATAGAAAATTCAATTTTATTTATGAAAAGTTGGGGTCTTACACAAACACTCTCCCTTGAACTACCGACTTTGACTTTTCTAGGACGGAATTTGGTGTCACCATCCCAGCTGGACTTGTCTTAACTACACGACAAAATAAAACGCTTCTCTTCCACAATTATAACACGCTTTGGGTTGTTGCGTGCAGTTTGGACTGATGTGTTCCTCCCCTCCGCATTTGTAGTATACGACCGGTGGTCGTTCTCCTTCCTTAACAACGGCTGTTGGTGTTGCTGTCTTTCCATCATTATTGAACCTTCTCTTCTTGAAATTTCCACTTCTATTATCTTGGTCATGATTACCACAGAAGTGGTTACCATTTCTGACATGTTGATTTCCTCCACGTTTGTTGTCACCGCTTCTGTGACTGCTACCACTGGTATTATCATTTTGCCGGCTGCTCTCTCTTGGTTGGGTTGACTCATTATTGCGCTCCAATAACTTAGCCATATTCATAACATCTGAATACAAGCAAAGTTTATGAGAAATGAGGTATTGACGTATTTTAGGTTTTAAACCTCTTATAAACATTCACGTCATACGCTCCTCATTATCTACTAAATGGGATGCAAACCGGGATAACTCTGCAAACTTAGCCTCGTACTGCGATACGGTCATACTGTTTTGCTCTAGCTTTATGAATTCCACCTCCTTCATGTGACAAATACTTTTAGGAAAGTACTTATCGTTGAACAGTTCTTGGAACTTCTCCCAAGACATCTTCGATGCGGCAGGCTAAGTACATTTTACAGATTCGCACCAATGATCTGCCTCTCCTTGCAACATGAAGATGGCAAAGGAAACCTTTTGCTCCTCGGAGCATCCCGATACATCAAATATCTTGGTGATCTGCTTAATCCACGTCTCTGCCTTAAATGGTTCTAGCTTTCCCAAAAAACTCTGGTGGTCCCAGCTCCTTGAATTGCTTAGCGGTGACCAACCGTGAGTTTCCAATGTTTCTACCTGTATTTTGCACAAGAGTCTCTCTCGCCTGATGTTGCATGAATTATAGAAAGCCTCTGAACTTCCCAGCGTTCATCATTTGGTCGGTGTTGTTAATTACCTAAGGATTATTGCCTTCTTGATGCACATTATACTGGTTATTGATTGTCGGTGACTCAACGGTCTCATGTGTTCCATTACTTATCTCAACATTTTTAGATGTCATTTTCAAACACTGCCACAAAATAAGGGTTAATTGACATGCCACATATTATCCCTATATTCTGACCGACCAATTAAATAACAATTAAGCTTAGGTAGGTCATACTAGCAAAGGATTTACCCATCTCTCCCCTCTTAGTTCTAGCCTCAAATCTCAGCCAGGGATCATATCCCTAAGCTTTGATACCAACTGTGACGCCCCCAAAATAGGTATACATCACCCATTCTGAGTAGCCAAATACATGGTACATAACTTAAATACAAACTTCATTTATACAATACGACAAAACGTAGCTGAGAATTTTAACACGAATATTATCTCGTAGACAATATCCAAACTCAAATGGAGTTCTCATTATAATTATTATCACACTATTTTATAGAATAGTGAGGACTACTATAGCCACCATCTTGGACCATCACTCCATTCTCTGACTAGTCTCAGCTATATTCCTAAAGAGAACAATGAAAGCAAAAGGTGAGTTGAACTAGCCCAGTAAAGAATATTATGACTAAGATAATGCAGAATAAAATATCGTTAGCCTTCAACAGTGTAAAACTGATGGAATACAATAGACAACAAGTTTAACTACTGCGGAACAAATAATCCACTAGAAGAGTCAAGTAGAGCATAATATCTACTATCTTCTATGATTTAAAAGTTCATCATCAATATTTTATCGCTGTAACACAGCTCAATAAATAATCCACATCATCGAATTATCCATGCACTACGGGCCAAGGATATTCGTTAGTATCACATCCATGAATTATCCATGCACTAAGGGCCAAAGATATTCATTATTATCACATCCACGAATTATCCACACACTACGAGCCAAGGATATTCGTTAGTATCACTAGTGGTCATGATCATGCCAACAACTGTCCATCAATGCACTACGAGCCAATGATGACTTTTACCACATCATTTGTAACATTACAGGTCATGATTATACTGATATATAGTCATAAACATAGCAATCAACAGTCCATCTATGCACTACGGGCCAAAGATGACTTTCTTCACAATATAAGCATGAGGATGATGATAATGATATAAAAGTTCAATTAAGTAAGAGCAAGGATAAATTTTAAAGATTTATAAATCAATTTATCCAAAGTTCAAGAATGTCCAAATTGTCAACATGATAACTGCTTTGTGGAGTAAAATTCAAGAATCATATTCATGTATCGAAATAATTTAGACAGAAAAAAAAATCAATTTTTGTCATGAATAGTACCCCGGGAGAATAGTGCCCGAGTGAATAGTACTCTGTGAATAGTACTTCATGAATAGTATCCCGTGAATAGTACCTCAGCATGAAAAGATCAAAATTTAACAAGAATGTTCAAAAAAATATTCTTGTGAAACGATAGCAAATGAAGCGCAAATTTCAAGGATATTATACTAATTTCAAAGGAGAATAGAAGAAAAACTTAACAAAATGAGTGTAGAATTTAGAATCTGAAACGAAATAATATTACTTACATATTACAGAGTATCGAAGAAAATATTATTTCTTACGAATATTGAACAAAAATAATATCCCTTACAACTGTTGAACTAATACGAAAAATAATATCGTAAGCGAATATGAAATAAATAATACCCCTTACCTCCAAAAGAGAGCAATTCTGACTGATATAGCGGAGATATTCTTGAAAAAAACTTGTACTATTTTCTACACTCAAAGCTTCCTCAAACTCAAAAGAAATACGCTCAATATTATAGAAGAAGAATTCTCTGATTCTAGTGTGATTTTCTTTTCTAAATTAGGCAATGACAGGATACTATTAGAATTTAGAAAATCACGGACAAACAGTACTGAATTCATGGACGTTCTCCGGCTGAAAATTTTTAATTTTACTATGCTGTACTATGCAGCACTATGCACATACTATGAAGTACTATGCAACACTATGCAGTACTATGCATAATTAAATATAATATATTATATTTTACATTAAAAAAATAAAAATTATATAGTATATATATATATATATATATATATATATATATATATATATATATATATACCCACACGGCACACCATATATATATGCAAACTGAGGTAACTTTCTCCCGACGATTTTAAAAAATAAAAAAGTGGGGGTCCATGTAATAAGCCAAATTTATAATAAATACTTCATAAAAATCCCCTCTATTTATCTCAATTTTTAATAACATTCATCATTAATATTATAACTCACAATGTTAACAACCATATCATTCTCAGGAAAGATGAGGTTTTTCGATAAGGATTTCTCCTTATTGACCCGCAATTAGGTGACCAAACCCCTTTCCTCGACAGAACTTTCTAGATATCGTCAATAATGCAAATAATAATATGAATAACTTTATCGTCTCAATTATTGATTTAATAATATAAAATATTGTGCAGATGATACTGTGACAATAATTGAATCAATAATATGAGATAATATGCATCAATTACTGTGGCAATAATTGACTGACTTCTCACGTAAGCCTCAATAATCAAAGATATTGTACAATACCGTATGCTACTATGCAACCACGCATATTATTGTACTTTTCTCACCGAGTATTTCAATAGTTTAACGATAAAAATTTTGCCGTTATTTCTGTCGTTTTCTAACTCTGACAGTAATTCCGTTGTGGGATCCACCAATGATTGTGTCATCGTACAAATATTCCCTGATAAAATAAATATTCCTCAACCAAATGAATATTTTATGACAACTTGCTTACTTTGTAAAATTTATAAATATTACCAACAACTATAATATTATATCAACTCCACACCTTATTATTCAAAAATATTATTTAGAGAAAAATTAATCTTTATTTATAAAAGTTGGGGTCTTACAATTTGTATACAGAGCGATCATGCAATCAAATTACACAAAAGGTGCGGAAGCGCGACAAAATAGGAATTTAAAATTTTTCATACAAACCCATCACCATGATCATACTTTGTGCATAATTATCAATCAATAGAAAAGCGATGGAGAATAGATTAATACCCTTGTAGAACTAGCTTTCTCAAGTACAAGTTCACCTCCAATCCTTTTCACGTTCAACTTAAATCCACCGAGTTTGATTCCTTCCTTTGATCAATGTTAGCCACCCAAGTGTTTGGCCTTTGAAGGTGATCCATCAAGGAAGAAAAAATATTCAAGAAGATGGGTATTTGGCAAAATTCTAGTTTTTTATCTCTGTAGAAAAGGGGCTTACTCTCCAACAATTGGAATCATGTTACCTAATATCTGATATAAGACTCCTCTTATAAAGATATCAGTTAACTCTTCTTATCTAATTAGAAATTAGGGTATTATTTAATTCATTTAGTTAATTAAGCTCCATAATCTTATTAGGGTAATTAATTAACCTCATAATCTTATTAGGATATATGAGAGTACTTTTATTAAATAATAATAATAGTAATAATAATAAGACTCCTCTTATTAATTTATATTTAATATTTTCAAAATATTAAATAATAAATATTAAGCTATTTAATTTATTCTATCACCATAGATTAAATTAAATACACTTAACTTATTATTACGATTATGTCATTTACTTCTTAAATAAATATTTTACCTTTTAAGGTGTGACCCTTTAGGTTCTCCATATTAAACCGGTTGTGAATAAATCAATTAGAACAATTCTAATCTTATTTAAATAATCAAACTAAACTATTAATTTATTTAAATAAATAATACTTATTCTACAATAGGGATAAATCTCCCTAGCGATTAACGACTTTCCAGATAATATAGATTTCAACATTAATCATAAAAGAACATTTGACTAAATAGTTACCGTACAATTCAATCCTTCCACCATACAATATCCCAAATAAATATAAGACATAGAATTACTGTCAAGTCTTATTTTATTTAATTATATGTATTTCCATTCTTAAATGCACAACTCCAAATAATGTAAATTAGAAACTCCTTTTTAATTTCATTATGCCTTGGTCAAGGACTACTGGGTTGTCATTTATCGAATAGCATAGGACATTTCTCTTCTTTTACTAAAAGCGGTAGATTCTTTGTTGATCATACATTATCTCCATGTACAACTTATTATACCTAAGCATACCCTTTGATATACCTTAAGGGTCTTAAGAAATAAGTCAAAGTATAACTTATCATACACAAGATAATATGATGATCTTAAGTCCAATGATCACTTATAATACTATCACTACAGAAATTCCTATTGACAGACATGTAAAACTCCATTAGATATCCCTTAGCGAGCCACGTTCAGTGAACTTATTCTCTAATAAGCACTTACATACTTGCTTTAGTGTCTCCACATAAATGATCATGAGATCAATCATCCTCATCCAATGAGTAAGCAATGCATGTACTAATCTATCCGAATTCACTAATCCCTTTTTTAGTAATACATCGATTGGGAACATTTTAGTTTTTAAGCTATCTAAGAATTTAGATCTCATTAGCATGATCTTATCATGATTCTAGAAGCATTGCTTAAAACTATGGGTTTATCACATATTATTAAAACAACACCATGTTGATAAATTAAAGGCTTTAATTAGTAAATGAATACTTTCATTAATAAACGAATAAAATTGTTACAAAGTATATGCTTTATCATCAACATGATTGGCTTGTGCATACTACTTTTAATCTTCCACTTGCACTAAAGTCAATCGTCATGGTATCTCATATCCTTACTCTAAAAGTGATGATCATCCTGCTGCTGGGTAAGCTTCAGTATAGGTGGATAGGTGATGTCGTTCTTGAGAGTCCACTACCTCTATAGTGATTTCCCATCTTTCAATGATTTCACTAATCAAATGAAAGTGCCACAACATATGTTTAGATCCAAGATGAGACTTAGGAACTATTCCTAGTTCTTTAATGAACTTTTCATCCAAACAATCAACTTACAACTTCATTTACAGGTATATACTTTGTCTTTATTACTAAACCAACAACTCTTTGTTGTTTGGAACCTTTCCAATTCACTGCACCACCGTTCAACGTAACACCTTACCCTAAAGTGGATTTGATGTTGTCTTGGTCAGTCTGAAAAAACTTGAGTATGTTAAGCCCTCTAGTTTTAATCCAGACCCACCATAAATATAATCACATTCTTAGTGTCGATTAAGTACTTTAAGATGTTTTTCACTACCTTATAGTGATCTTCTCCAGAATATGACCGATCATCATCAGGTCTCATACATTTCATTGCATACATGATAGTTACTCGTGCGGTCTGTGACGCCCCCAAATCTGAGTATCTTCTAACCTGACAAATTGTGCTACACAGTACTCATAATTGTACGTTCATTCTATTAAAACGACATCAAAATGTGTGATCTAATAACATTCTTATTACATTAATAATAATAAATCCCGTTCCCAGGTTTTTAAACCATTACATTCTTTGTTCATCATAATATCATACATAAACTTACTAGTCTATTACAAGATAAACTAATCATTCATCTTCGCCTTGCCTTTATCTCTACTGAAAACCTCGGTTCGCTCCTCCTTAGTCGCATTCATATGGTTCAAGTAAGAGTGAGCATTACAAGCTCAGCAAGTATAACAATTTCTTTTTAACAACATGCTTGAAACATAAGAATCGTATATCTTCAATAACTGGATAATAGTTACGAAGTACTATCGATAATTCAAAATACCATTTCTTGTCCTTCAAAACATTTTACAATGACAACATTTAGTAAAACATCAATTCTGGTCCAAGACCATGAGCATTTCATAATTTCTTTGAAAAGGACAACTCGACACTAAGTCCGTAAGTCTGGCATAGCTTACGAGCACTTCTAGATGATCAGCCTATAGTACTCTATATTGATCAATACTACATCCTGTTAAACGTATGTATGTTTAAGTTTTGGCAACCTCATGTGCCCACCGAATAATTGATGTAAAATACATTTGTTTATTCAAACTCATGCTTACCTTGAATCCGTACCAAACAATTGGCGTAGGATAGCGTTATCAATTCTATATGGAAAGACTTATAAAGAAATCAATCAATCTTTTAAGAATAGTCTAGCTGAGTTAAAGCTGGCACCGTTCATGCATCTCATAATATGAATCATTGAAAACTTGGCTAGCACGAAGGTTAGACAAGCGTTTAAGAAAAACTTGCCTTCAGCGTCTGCTACAGTATAATTACTTTTCCTTTGAGTCTTTACGGTCTCTACAACACATAACCACATAATATACCACATTAGGTCATGAATGAACATACATGGTTCCTAATGAATCTTACCCTTCTTCTCAATCTAATCATATATTAGATTTGTTATTATTGGTTCCGGCTTGCCGTCGTTCTTTACATCGTTCTTACCAACTTCTTTCTCTTCTATATCTTAAGTGAATTTACTTCATTAATAAATATCAATTCAACTTATTAATCTTACTTATGGCCTACTAACGTTCTTACGTTTAATAATCAAAATTTGATAGTCATTGGTTAAGTACACTTATTGCATACCGTTCCCGTTCACATAATATTCAACAACTTTTAGTTGTAACTCTCAACGTTTATTGTTATCATCGAAGATACTACTTTAAGTTAATTAATTTATCATCAATTAACTATCTTTCATTTAGTATACTTAATCATACTTATTTCTTTAACAAAACTCGTTTCGAGTATTTATCTGCCCTTCCGGCTTATTATCGTTCATCGTTTTATCAATAACTTACGTTCAATTAATATTTCCTTCAACCTTTAGTGACATACATAAGGTTTATAACATCCTTAATGATGTTACATTCAGCTTTAGTTCATTAGCAATCAATTAATGTTCTTGCTTCACTTATAAACTTTCCTTACTATGAAATCCTTAAGGTTGGCGTTGCGGCGCCAACTTCCTCTTGTTAAGCCGTGCTGCGGCACCACACTTCAGAGGCTACAGACCGGACCCAGTGCTGCGGGGTGAGTCTTAGCGTTGTAGGTTGCGCTGCTGCGCCAACTAACAATGCGCTATGGTTCCGGCCTTGCACTGCGGCGCCGACCTTTCTTCTTTGAGTCGCACTACGGCTTGGACTCTGTGCCTCAGAAAATTTTGACAGATTTTCTTTTAGGTGAGATTCCCGGGCTCATAACTTCTTCGTTAAAAGTTCGAATTGGCTCGTTCAAAAGGCTACAGTTCACAAATTACATACTCTACTTGTTCATGCTAGAATTTTATCTATTTGACTTCGTTAACTAAAAATTCACCTATTAGTCCATTTTTAACGAAAACGATAAACGTTCGTGAACGTTCAACGCTCGTTTCTTCGTTCTAAGTCAGAACTCGGTCATTTTTGAGTACGCAACTCTATAATGCCAAATAAGACTTGACTCCATTAAAAACCAATGTTTCTAAGCTCAATATCAAAATTTGACTTCCATTCCGAGAATTTCACGAATTCGATGATTATCGTCCAAACTCGTGAATTCCGCCTTAACTTCGTTTCTTATGATTTGTTCATTGTTTTAAATAGATTCATTCCATCATACTAACATCTTAACATACATATTACATTAACTTATTTACATGATAAGTAATTACTTTTTCTTCATAAGTTTAGGACTTATAAAAGTATAAACTACTTATGATTCCATTTCTCATGATTTATCATAGCTTAAATCTTTTAACCATCATTCTCACATCTCCTTATCATACCATCTTATTAAGGTAAACATATGAGAAGTTCATATAGGTTCCTCATGAGTTCATAACTTATTTAGTTTTGAATTACTTATTCATGACTTATATGGCTTAAGTCCATTAATTTCTTCATTCCTACTCCTTCTTAGCATACAAATCCTACCACTACTCACTTCTCTAACAAATGAAGAGAAATAGATTCATGACTTAGGATTGCTTACCCTTGATGTTCTCTTGCTAATCCTTGTTCTTGGTTCTTGAACTATGAACTCTAGCTTTTTTAGCTTTTTCTCTCAAGCCAATAAGAACCTTATATGTTGGATGAAATGAAACAACCAGCAAATGAAATCCTAAGCTTGCTATTTATAGGAATCTCAAAGTGAGGGTAGTTTAGACATTAAACCAATCCCACCTCCTTATTATTCATTACTTCCTAATTAAGTTAACTTGATCACCACATATACTTGGCCATTAAGTTTACTTGTTAATCACCTAGCTTATCATTTGCTTGCTCACCACTTTTACTTAGCCATTAAGTATACTTGATTACCACACATACTTAGCTATTAAGTATACTTGCTCCCTACTTTGGATCATCCATGGTTTGTCCCATGGTTCATACTTACCCATTGGATTCTTACTAGTTTGGGCTTAAGGCTTAATTAGCTTACTTATCATTTGGGCTTGCACATTAAATTACTTTGGGCTTCACATTACAAACACTTGGGATTGCACATTAATTCTATTGGACTTTCATATTAAATCATATTGGACTTCTACATCCCACATAATCCATAAGTCCATTCACAAATGGCTTAAAACCTTAGGACGTATTCTATACGTATTATTATCGTATTCTAACTTGCATACTAATTCACATACGACATACCATCATTCATACATACTCGTATAATACCTCGTATCATACTATTATTCATTACCTCCTTTAAATCTTACGCATCATACGATCATCGCTTTATTCATTATACACATTTAAATTCCTTTTCGAAAATCACGTGCCCTAATCGTTAGGTTTTAAGTCCGCAGGCAAAAAACTGTGTTTGCCATAACTGAAATATTATTGGATATTCTATCTTATCTCGATATTCTATCATTACGTATTTCTTAAAAGTTCAAAAATAATTCCCGAGCAGAAATACGTGAATAGTATTTTTTAGAAAATTTCTCGGAAAGCTTTTATTTTCGTCTTGAAAATTCAAACACTTTAAATCTACCACGTAGCCAAAATACTACGACGTTCCCATATGTCTAGGTCATAGAACGACCTTCAAATAGCTTACTCCCATAAATAATCAATTAAATCACTTAATCCATATAATCAAATAAACATTTAATTCTCATAAAATTCGATTTTTCTGAGGCGTTACACTCTTCCCCCCTTATAAGGATTCTGTCTCCAAAATCTCGCTATAATTATATAAACAAATGAAGAAAAGTTTTCTTCATTTTAATCTCGAGTTTCCACAATGCTTCTTCGACATTGTGGTTCTTTCATTTCACCTTCACCGAAGGTATTATCTTATTTCACAAAACTTGTTCCTTCCTATCAATACTCTGAATTGGAAGTTAAGCACTTACTAACACATTACACTACCCTCTTTTATATTAGTTCTTCTTTTAACTTTAAAATTATTTGGAACTCAAATTCCTCCTTCAAAACAAGATTATACATAGTTTTCTCTTTATCTTGTATCCTCTTTTTTATTCGTTTGCATTAATTGTTACCTAGTTGTACTTACTTAACTCGTTCCATTTTCGTGAATTGAGTCTACCTTGTGAGTAACATTCTACCACTTCATTTCGTAATTTAACTTCTAACTCTGTTCTCGCCATCTCCGTTATTAACTCATTCTGAGTCGTTAACATTGATAGCTTTTCCCTACCCTTTTTACGTAACGCATCGGCTTCTACGTTTACCTTCCCTAAATGATCTAACATATCACTGTTGTAATCTCTTATCTATTCTAATCACCTTCTCTACTTCATATTCAACTCCTTCTGTGTGAAGATATATTTCAGACTCTTGGAGTCCGTGTATATCTCACCTTTTTCCCCGTATAAATACTATCTTCAAATTTTTAATTCAAAAACTACAGCTGCTAATTATAGATCATAAGTAGGATATACCTTGTAACGACCCCAAAATAGGTCCATTCTATCCAATCTATTCTGAGTCGCCAAATACATGGTACAGAAAACAACTATAACTTTATTACAACAATTGTCGTGCAAAATACAACAACACATATGTTGTGAGTTTGGATACAAATATATACCAAATGTGACTCATGTTCCAACCGTGGACATCACCTCACAATGACACCTTACATAAAGGTATAGTCAAAAACTGTTTTAGAAATTAGAATCTTTGGGAAGTGCTCAAGGAAACCTTCATACATGGGAGGCCATGCGTCTAGGTTATGATAGATATCATATGGCCACAGAATTATTCTTGGTTGACCCAATAGACCCCAAAGAAAAACGAGAAGATTACTATCATAATCTTCCCAATGGTGAGTCTTCTCTTGACATATCATTATCTCTACTGTCTCTAATTGAGAATTATACTTCAAACAAACACCAAGATTATATAGGTAGTATATAATATCGGATTCAGGATCTGAATCATCAATCTTCGATCCATATCGGATTCAGGTTGACCGCTATGTACAGGGTAATTCAAAACTCGATGTTGGGTTCTCCCAACTGCTTTCCAAAAAGAGAAATTCATATCATCTATTTTAGCCTTCTTAGAACGAACATCTCTTTCCACAATATCCACGTGTCGTGCGACTTTTGCCCATGCATCACTTATTCTCACTCGTTCAGTTTTTTCTTCTTTCAGCTCAGATTCTACTTTTATCATCTTATACTCTGCCAAAGAATGCTTCTGTTCAAGCATCACATATCGGGTAACACAAGCTTGAATTGTTACATCCTTTTGTTTCACGACCGCCTGTCGTTCTTCTGCCTGCTCTTCTAACTCATGAATACGATTTTGAAATTCTACATTTTGATCATATAATACCTCTAATAAATTCTCCTCTGGTACTTCTTCTTCCTCTTCTTCCTCAGTCTCAGCTGTTACCTCTGCGACTATCTCGGGTGTAACTATCAATTCTTCACTCACCACATGGATATCTCTAATTTCTTCTTCGTCTGACATCACATTATCACGGTTAGTGATTAGAGGTATCCCCACAGTCTCATTTACTCCATTGTTAGCATTCTCAGCTGCCATTCTCAAATACTGCCATAAAACAAGGGTTAATTAAACAAATTAACATATCACATAATATCCCAATATTATGACTGACCAACAAATAAGCTTAGGTAGGACACACTAGCGAATGATTTACTCATCTCTCCCCTCCTAGTTGTATTCCCCGATCTCCGCCAGAGATCATATCCCTAAGCTTTGATACCAAATGTAACGACCCCAAAATAGGTCCATTCCATCCAACCTATTCTGAGTCGCCAAATACATGGTACAGAAAACAACTATAACTTTATTACAACAATTGGCGTGCAAAATACAACAGCACATATGCTGTGAGTTTGGATACAAATATATACCAAATGTGACTCATGTTCCAACCGTGGACATCACCTCACAATGACACCTTACATAAAGGTATAGTCAAAAACTGTTTTAGAAATTAGAATCTTTGGGAAGTGCTCAAGGAAACCTTCGTACATGGGAGGCCATGCGTCCAGGTTATGATAGATATCATATGGCCACAGAATTATTCTTGGTTGACCCAATAGACCCCAAAGAAAAACGAGAAGATTACTATCATATTCTTCCCAACGGTGAGTTTTCTCTTGACATATCATTATCTCTACTGTCTCTAATTGAGAATTATACTTCAAACAAACACCAAGATTATATAAGTAGTGCTCGTATATATACTCAGTAAGTGGATGAGCACATCCCTGTCTTATGATGACACGAGGTTGTAATCGGGAGGATTCTGGCTACGAGCTAGATTGAACGAGTAAGAATTTTCAAGACGAAAATAAAATTTTTCCGGGAACAAAATATTTTTCGGGGAAAAAGACGAAATAGGCACTATTCACCTATTTCTGCTCGGAGATTATTTTTGAAATTCTGAGAAGTTCTGGATTGCGTGAAATCTTGAGACGTAATGGAATATTCAATAATATTTCAGTTATGGCAAAAATAAAGTTTTTGCCTACGGACTCAAAACCTAAGGGTTAGGGAATGTGAGTTCCGAGAATGTTATGATCGCGTATAATAATTAGGGTTATTATGCATGAGAAATACGAGTATGATACGAGTTATTATACGAGTATATTACGAAGATTAGTACGACGTATAATATGAATATCGTACGAACAATATACGAAGAGAATACAAGCATACGAGAATGGAATGCGTAGAATACGTTTAGTCTTAATGGACTTTGTGTTCATAGACTTTTGTAGAATCCAATTGGACTTGGATTATGTCAAGCCTAATGATTTGTGAAGTTAAGCCCAATAAGAATTAGGGTTAAGGCCCAAACCAAGAAAAGAAACCGCGGATCGAACCGATGGGTAAACGGATGGGTAAAACCCATGGGGCAACCCATGGGCATGTGGGCCGCCCACTTGGCCACCAAGTAAGGGTGGTGGCCAAGTTAACTTGGTGGCTAAGTTGTTAAGGAGGTGTGAATAGTAAGGAGGTGGGGGGCGAAATGACTATTTTGCCCATAGCTTTGGTTTTCTATAAATAGAAAGCTTAACTTTCATTTTCTAGGATTTTGAAAATCCTAGAACTTGAGAGAGAGAGAGAGAGAGAGAGAGCTCGGTTGGGAGAGAAGAGGAAGAGCATGATCATGAACGCTCGGATCAAAAGTGATCATGAAATAGAAAAGCTAGCAAATCGCCGGCTTTGTCTAACGGAAGAGAAATAAAGAAGAACGGTAATCCGAACCCTAGTTTCTTCTACTGTTTTCTTTAAGTTTAATATGTTTAAAATATAACTTAATGAGAATAAGGAGTAAAAGATGTTAGTAATGATTTCATATGATTGAAATCATGAGAAAATAAGAAATGAGAAATAAGAAATTTAGTTTATAAATTTCTTAAGCAAGTATAAGATTCGTGAGGATTTTGAGCGATCCGAATGAATATTATGAACGAGTAGGTGAATTAAGTAAGGAATGATGTTCTATAACATCAAATTCCAAGAAAAAGTGAAATCGTAATCCAAAATATCGATTAAAAACGAAGAACGCGAAGAACACGCGAAGAACGCATAGAACGTTGTTGATGGACAAATTTAAAACCATCGTAGTGTAATTGTTGTTGATAGACAAGTTTAAAACCATCGTGTATAAGTTAGATGCTTATTTCTTGGTTAGGAACGTTAGAAACGTTCATGAAGAACGGATTAAAACGGAGCTATAACGAAGTTATGGCGAAATTTCGTAAAAGACGAATGAGAATTAGAAAGTTAGTAAATGAACCCGAACGTGTAGGGTTTCATAAGAATGAAAGAGAACGTATAAAACGTGAGTCGTGGACTCAAGAACGAACGAATTCTGAGTTCGGATGACCGAATTACGGGCGAACGAACGAAGAACGTTAAAAGCGTAAAATAAACGAAGGGTTAAGATTAAGCTAATTGAATGGCATGTTAAAGGATTCAGAATGAAGTTCTATCCAAGGCATATTAAAGTACGTAAGATAAGGAAGAGAATGGCTTTGGAACGACCTCGTTCTGAGTTATAACGAAGAAGTTATGAGATCGTAAAGTAAGCATCTCAAACTTGACTTAACACTTAGAAAAATTTCCTAGGGTTTTGTCTTGGCGCCGCAGCGTGAGAAGGGGCGCCGCAGCGCGAGAAGGGGCACCGCAGCGTGAGCTCGGCATACACTTCTGGAGAGTGGCACCGCAGCGCGAGAGGAAAGGCAAGGCACGGCGCCGCGGCGCCAGTGCAGTGCAATACCCAGAAATGAGATTTTAACTGCTCAATTTCTCGGGGGATGTGCAAGAAAGAAGTATGAACATATAGTTCACGTAATGCAACACTTAGTCAAGTGTTTTAAACCTTTAGCAAAGGTTGAACAAAAAGATTAAACGAGAATAAAAGACAAAGAATGTAGATGCGGGTTACGGAACCGATGTCCGGGGACCGTAGTCGCGATAAACGAACGTGAGGGATTGCTATGGTTGTGATTCCTTAGACGTTGGTTGACGATGTTAATGTATAACATTTTGATGTTATGACATGGCATTGAGAGATGAATGTAAAACGTATAGACGCTATGAACGCAACGTAGTTACAATGAACGATCGGTCTTAGCATACAACAAACGGTATAGCTTCGACATTAAGAAAGAATAATGAACATGGGGTTCATGGGATGGATAATGATGAAAGTAATTGAAACCTTGAGTAAAGGTTGAATGAGAGATTAAAAGACGAACAAGTAAAACGTTGAATACGTACACGATCCTTGTGAATTGCATTCGCGTTGGACGAACGTTCTAAGTATACCGTGGTTGTATGACATAGACGTTGATGAAGGTAGTAAGTAAGATACGAATGGTATCAAGAGAGCCGTAACGAACGGTAATAATATTACTGAAAGCCGCATATAAGTCGGGTGAGAATGATAGAATAAAAAGTAAGCGCTGAACACTTTAACCAGCGTAAGGGTTGAGTGTAAGCGAGTGTTAAACTGGCAGAACCTACACCCTGTGTATGGTTTAACCGTAATGTAATGAAGAATGTTGATTAATCGTGAACGGTGAAGGAAATAAATTAAAGACAATAACGTATGACGTTAAGAAGCTGAGTTAATAAGTATAACTTGGACAATGTTCCGAGTTGAGGGAACCGGACGTTGTAAGTTATGAATAAGTTCATATGAAATGTTTAACGCTATGGTCTCATAGTATTGACATTGAATGATCGTTCCGAGTATACAAAAGATTGTATGACTTAGACGATAAAGAATGATTCCTGAGGTATGGCATTTAGTTTCCAGAAAGCCATAAGGAATAAGAAGTTGACTTAACGAACATTATAGTTTAATGGTTCGGATAAGTTAAGGTAAGTTAGGTTGTAGTACAATCGTAACCTTTGATGGTTGACATATGGGAGCTGGGCTAAACAATTCCTTCAGAGAGCGAAGGTATATACAAAACTGGCAACCGATCTAACTCACTGTGTGGGCAGTGTAGATGAGACGGGAACTTGTTTGTTGGTTGTTTGTGGGAAACCACTCAGAGTACCATATGGACTACTAGCAGAAAAGCGATGTGTGCTGAGTCCTAGAGAAGTATAAGAAGAAGATAAGAATGTGAATCATCAAAGATGATGAACGTGTTGAGTAAAATATCTCAGTATGTCATAAAGCCATAATCTGGTAATGAAAGTTAGTCGCGTAAGCTTAAATTACAAGAACGCGAACCTTAAGAAGTAAAGTTAAGTAAACCAATGCGTAAGTCAAGTATATGACTAATTGGTGTACTTGTTATTTCCTTATTTGTTATATAAGGTTTTGGAATAGGCATTTCAGCGTAAACTGTAAGCTGTAGCTATGCGTAAGGCAAGTTTCCTAACTTCATTCATATTTTAAATGAATGCTAGTTTCTAAAACTTCTCAGATGTTGAACTTGAGAGGTTCTGTCTATGTGTGAATGTGCGATATTTGTACAAGATGGTAGTATGTATGAGGCCTTGAGCCACAATGTGAGCGCTTCGGTGTTTCTGTGAGATGAACTGTTCTATGTTTGAACTGTTCAATAAAAGAATGTTCGGTTTATACATGAACCGTTATTGTTAAGTCTGTGCTATTGATTCTAGCCAGACCGATTGTGCATGAAAGAAAGTACAGAATGAAAGTATTTCAAAGTGCATGTGACTAATGTTTTAAAGTGATAGGAATCAAGACTATTCCGATTATTCAAGCTGCTTCATAACCTTTGTTCGTTTATTGATGTTTTGAAGAATGTTTACACTCTTGAAGTTGCTTGTTCAACTGTTATGACTTGCTGGGCAATTGAATGCTCACACTTGCTTTAAATAAAAATATTTTCAGCGAACGATGTTAGAAAGAACTTAAGGATCCCATAAAGATCAAGCTGAGCGGTATTCAGACGAAGTGACATTCATTATATGAATGTGCGTGAAGAGCAAGTGAAGACTTGTAATATAGAATGATAGAATTAAACTATAGACTAGTTTAATGAACAGTTATGAATCCTTTGTGGCGGATGAAAGTCACTCGTGTAAGATGTAAAGAATAATGTAATTATCATTATTTCTAATGAAAGAGGTTTTGTGGTTATAGAACCTGGGATTTTAGAATATATGTTATTATATTTTAGTATATAATGATGTATGTTTGGTAAGAAGTATGACAGTGACGCACGGAGTCTGGGTCTGAAGGTAGACCAGATTTCGGGGCGTTACATAATGACATTACCATGCTACAAGAGTACGCAATCTCGTCATCTATGCAAATTATCAAGATACACTACAAAATTCCCCGTATCATCTAATAGAGACAATAGAGGTTCCTCACTTAACTTTCCTTTTTAGTTCTTGAAAACTATTTTTCTCACTTCTCATTCCCATCATACCTATCAATTTGCCATCGACTTGCTCGGCGCCCCTTACAAAAAATCTAACTTTCGCACATTAGTCAACCCAAACAACATAACCAGAAACTCGTAATAACCATAACGAGTTCTGAACGTCGTCTTAGGAATATCCTCCTTCCTTACTTTCCACCGATGATACCCTGTACGTAAATCTATCTTAAAAAAATTCTTTGCCCCTTCAACTGATCAAATAGATCATCGATCTTGGGCCATGGGTATTTACTCTTAACCGTTAACTCACTCTACTTACAATAGTCGATACATAACGTAACGACTCATCCTCTTCCTTAACATCCTCCTAACTCGCATCAAGGTTAGACAACAAGAACATCACAGTGTTTTATTACCGTAAATTACTACCTTAGGTTTTATTAGAGAACCTAAGATTCCACTTTTCTTATAACTATTTATTATAGCTCTATGGTTAATCAACCCATTCATACCGAGAATTTCTTCAAATTCTCTCAACATTAACAGTACTTGTCTACCGATATTTGCTTACCTTTATTATCCATGAAACCATTTCCACGAATATAATCAATGAAATTTATTTCCTCATTCTCTACCTTAACGTGTACAGGTATTTATAATCCCCTTCTTTGGGAAATTGCTTGCAATGTGGTCCAATGACCCATATACAACACAACCATGATTTTTCTTAGGATTAGGACAATTGAGTGATATATGACCCTCATGTCCACAGTTATAACAAATCGATTTTCCCTTCAGACAGACTCCTAGATGAGTCTTTCCACATTTCTTACACGCTTCGATCTTACGCTTAGGATCCCCTTGTCCTGCTCCAATATTCCCAGAGTTAAAATTCCTTCTTTTTGGCATACTGTCACTACCACAGGTAATTTCTACCTTGGTTCCTCCCTCTCCCTTGCTCTTATTCTTTCTCTCTATTTTTGTGGTATTGGGTTAACGCCTCACTACCACCCTCCGCTATAATCACTTTCTCCAGAATGGTCCCATAGGAAACACTCTGAAACACTGAAATCCTGCTATAGAGCCAGGGATTCAGGCCCTACTCAAACCTATGAGCCTTCCTCTCCTCAGTGTCCACTTAATGTGGAGCAAACTTTGCTAATTCATTGAATTTGGCCGCGTATTGGGGAACCGTCATGTCCCCTAGTTTAAGTTCTAAGAACTTAATCTCCATCCTCCCTTGCATGGTTGCAGGAAATTAATTCCCAAAGAAAACCTTCTTGAATTGTTCCCACGTTACCTCATCTGTTCTAGCCCACCCTGGTGTACCTCCAACCAAAAGTTAGCTTCTCCCTTCATCATGTAAGTCGCAAAAGAAGTCTTTTGCGCCTCACCTACGTTTGTAATAACAAACGCCTTCTCTATTTTTTTTACCACTGTCTGGGTCTCTATTGGGTCCGTCATTCCTTTGAACTCCGGCGGACCTACGCTTTTAAACTCTTTAAAGGTAGTCGTTCTGGCTACCCTAGGTTCCGCGGGTACTCTACCCCCGGTTTGGTTAAATGCAGCCGTTAATAAATTAACGAACTCTTGCATAGGGTTGTTCTGACCCCCTTGGTTATCACTACATGATTCTGCTTCCTGATTACGCTGTCTTCTCCTTGGCGGCATTATGCTGATTAAATAAATAAAATTTCATTATTATCTATTTACTTACTTCGTTATTATTAGCCGCAAACAATTCATACCATACCAAAGCATTATAAAAGAAAACTTGATTATATTCATATGCTTCACCATAGTTTGAAACTATTTACAATTTGCTTTCATAGCCAAAAGTTATTACATTTCTATCCCACAATTGAAATCCACAAAAGTTGGGATTTACAAAAAGACTACCCTTTTATACAAAAGAGAATTTTACGTCACTACCACATTTTTATAATTCTAACATTCTAATAATGCATGATAGCGTCCTCGTGTTTCTCATTCGCAATCATCGCTATAGTATCTTGACTAATCATATAACGATTTTATCCTGACTCAATGGAATAACAAGCAACTTTCAGCTTGAAATCCTTATGAGCACTCTCATGGATGTAAGACATCCGTGCTATGGTCCTTCTCCCCCAGTTCCCTACGAAGATCATTGACCTCTTCCTTATAGTCCCTAGCCCTCTCTGTCATAAGCACCTGTTTATCATGCTTTGACTCAAAATCTGCTTCTGCAGACATCTTAGCTTCATAGAGATAACTAATCTCTTCCCTCTGATTCTGCACAACTGTACTCAATTGCACATTCTTTTCAAGCTCTGCCAGATATAATGATCTCATTGCATCTAGAGGTGATGACTCTAGTGTAGATACCACCGTATCAACTGATGTTACCTCCATTCCTTCCTACACATCGTTCATCATACTAAGGTATGATGCTATATCCATATCTCCCTCGGAGTAGTCTTCCTCAAAAAAGTACTCCACTATCTCCGACTCCTCTAGAATCACTAATGGTACCTCCGCCACTGCCATAGGTACAGGCTCTACTCTGTTCACAATTTATTCACTCACCGCGACTATGTCTCTATACATCAAGCTATCGATCGACATCCTACAATAACACATAACATGTCGATTAGTACATAACACACAATAGTATAAGCATAAATCACATTTAATTTATTTAGGGTTACTTTCCATCTTTTAAATCTTTCGGTACTGAGTTTCCTCAATACCTTATTAACTCATTCAACTCAATTAAAGCTTGAGTTTACTTCCTTTGGACTTTTTCTTCCCTAACGAGGTTATTAGCCTAAGGTTCTTCTCCCCTTAAGTTTTATAACCTAATGCTTTGATACCAACCTGTGATGCCCCCAAATCCGGGTATCTTCCAACCCGATAAATGGTGCTACACGGTACTCATAAGTGTGCATTCATTCTACTAAAACGACATCAAAATGTGTGTTCCAACGAAATTCTTATTACATTAATAATAATAAATCACGTTCCCAAGTTCTTAAACCGTTACATTCTTTGTTTATCATAATATCATACATAAACTTACTAGTCTATTACAAGATAAACTAATCATTCATCTTCACCTTGCCTTTATCTCTACTGGAAACCTTGGTTCGCTCGTCCTTAGCTGCATTCTTATTGTTCAAGCAAGAGTGAGCATAACAAGCTCAGCAAGTATAACAATTTCTTTTAAACAACATACTTGAAACATAGGAATCGTATATCTTCAATAACTGGATAATAGTTACGAAGTACTATCGATAATTCAAAATACCATTTCTTGTCCTTCAAAACATTTTACAATGATAATATTCAGTAAAACATCAATTCTGGTCCAAGACCATGAGCATTTCATAATTTCTTTGAAAAGGACAACCCGGCACTAAGTCTGTAAGTCCGGCATAGCTTACGAGCACTTCTAGGTGATCAGCCTATAGTACTCTATGTTGATCAACACTACATCTTGTTAAACATATGTACGTTTAAGTTTTGGAAACCTCACGTGCCCACCTAATAATCGATGTAAAACACATTTGTTTATTCAAACTCATGCTTACCTTGAATCCGTACCAAACAATTGGCGTAGGATAGAATTATCAATTCTATATTGAAAGACTTATAAAGAAATCAATCAATCTTTTAAGAATAGTCTAGCCGAGTTAAAACTGGTATCGACCCTTTCTTTAAAACCGTTCATGCATCTCATAACATAAATCATTGAAAACTTGGCTAACACGAAGGTTAGACAAGCGTTTAAGAAAAACTTGCCTTCAGCGTCTGCTACAGTATAATTGCTTTTCCTTTGAGTCTTTACAGTCTCAACAACACATAACCACATAATATACCACATTAGGTCATGAATGAACATACATGGTTCCTAATGAATCTTACCCTTCTTCTTAATCTAATCATATATTAGATTTGTTATTATTGGTTTCGGCTTGCCGTCGTTCTTTACATCGTTCTTACTAACTTCTTTCTCTTCTATATCTTAAGTGAATTTACTTCATTAATAAATATCAATTAAACTTATTAATCTTTTTTATGGCCTTTTAACGTTCTTACGTTTATTAATCGAAATTCGATCGTCATTGGTTAAGTACACTTATTGCATACCGTTCCCATTCACGTAATATTCAACAACTTTTAGTTGTAACTCTCAACATTTATTGTTATCATCGAAGATACTACTTTAAGTTAATTAATTCATCATCAATTAACTATCTTTCATTTCGTATACTTAATCATACTTATTTCTTTAACAAAACTCGTTTCGAGTATTTATCTGCCCTTCCGACTTATTATCGTTCATCGTTTTATTATCAATAACTTACGTTCAATTAATCTTTCCTTCAACCTTTAGTGACATACATAAGGTTTATAACATCCTTAATGATGTTACAATAAGCTTTAGTTCATTACTAATCAATTAATATTCTTGCTTCACTTATAAACTTTCCTTACTATGAAATCCTTAATGCTGGCGATGCGGAGCCAGCTTCCTCTTGTTAAGCCGCGCTGCGGCACCACACTTCAGAGGCTACAGACCGGACTTGGCGCTGCGGCGTGAGTCTTAGCGTTGCAGGCTGTGCTGCGGCACCAACTAACAGTGTGCTATGGTTCTGGACTCGCGCTGCGGTGCCGGCCTTTCTTCTTTGAGTTGCGCTGCGGCGCGGACTCTGTGCCTCAGAAAATTTTGAAAGATTTTCTTTTTGGTCAGGTTCCCGGGTTCATAACTTATTCGTTATAAGTCCAAATTAGCTCGTTCAAAAGCCTACGGTTCACAAATTACATACTCTATATGTTCGTGCAAGAATTTTATCTATTTGACTTTGTTAACTAAAAATAAACCTACTAGTCTATTTTTAACGAAAACGATAAACGTTCGTGAACGTTCAACGCTCGTTTCTTCGTTCAAAGTCAGAATTCTGTTATTTTCTAATCTGCAACTCTATAATGACAAATAAGACTTGACTCCATTGAAAACCAATGTTTCCAAGCTCAATATCAAAATTCGACTTCCATTCCGAGAATTTCACGAATTCGACGATTATCGTCCAAACTCGAGAATTCCGCCTTAACTTTGTTTCTATGATTTGTTCATTGTTTTAAATGGATTCATTCCATCATACTAACATCTTAACATACATATTACATTAACTTATTTACATGATAAGTTATTACTTGTTCTTCATAAGTTTAGGACTTATAAAAGTATAAACAACTTATGATTCCATTTCTCATGATTTATCATAGCTTAAATCTTTTAACTGTCATTCTCACATCTCATTATCATACCATCTTATTAAGGTAAACATATGAGAAGTTCATACAGGTTCCTCATGAGTTCATAACTTATTTCGTTTTGAATTACTTACTCATGACTTATACGGCTTAAGTTCATTGATTTATTCATTCCTACTCCTTCTTAGCATACAAATCCTACCACTACTCACTTCTCTAACAAATGAAGAGAAAGAAATTCATGACTTAGGATTGCTTACCCTTGATGTTCTCTTGCTAATCCTTCTTCTCTTTTCTTGAACTGCGAACTCTAGCTTTTCTAGCTTTTTCTCTCAAGCCAATAAGCACCTTATAAGTTTGATGAAATGAAACAACCAACAAATGAAATCCTAAGGTTGCTATTTATAGGAATCTCAAAGTGAGGGTAGTTTAGACATTAAACCAATCCCACCTCCTTACTATTCATTACTTCCTAATTAAGTTAACTTGATCACCACATATACTTGGCCATTAAGTTTACTTGTTAATCACCTAGCTTATCCTTTGCTTGCTCATCACTTTTACTTAGCCATTAAGTACACTTGATTACCACACTTACTTAGCTATTAAGTATACTTGCTCCCTACTTTGGATCATCCATGGTTTGCCCCATGGTTCATACTTACCCATTGGATTCTTACTAGTTTGGGCTTAAGGTTTAATTAGCTTACTTATCATTTGGGCTTGCACATTAAATTACTTTGGGCTTCACATTACAAACACTTGGGCTTGCACATTAATTCTATTGAACTTTCATATTAAATCATATTGGACTTGTACATCCCATATAATCCTCAAGTCCATTCACAAATGGCTTAAAACCTTAGGACGTATTCTATACGTATTATTATCGTATTCTAACTTGCATACTAATTCATATACGACATACCATCATTCATACATACTCGTAAAATACCTCGTATCATACTATTATTTATTACCTCCTTTAATACTTACGCATCATACGATCATCGCTTTATTCATTATACACATTTAAATTCCTTTTCAAAAATTACATTCCCTAATCGTTAGGTTTTAAGTCCACAGGCGAAAAACTACGTTTTTCATAACTGAAATATTATTGAATATTCCATCTTACCTCGATATTCTATCATTACGTATTCTCGAAAGTTCAAAAATAATTCCCGAGCTGAAATGCATGAATAGTATTTTTCAGAAAATTTTGCGAAAAGCTTTTATTTTCGTCTTGGAAATTCAAACACTTTAATTCTACCACGTAGCCAAAATACTACGACGTTCTGATTTGTTTACGTCATAGAACGACCTTCAAATACCTTACTTCCATAAATAATCAATTAAATTCACTTAATCCACATAATCAAATAAACATTTAATTCTCATAAAATCCGATTTTTCTGGGGCGTTACACAGTCTCTCTTTTTAGGAGTCTATGTGGACTATTAAAAGAGATATACTCCATGACTCATCATCATGAGACATCTCTTGGAGTTTTCCATGCTAAACAACTTTAACATCAAATGAATATACGTTTCTTGGGTTAAGCCAAGCATCCTTTTAAATCTATCTATATAGATTTGTATCCCTAATTTAGATACTCTTCCCAAATCATTCTTTGAGGAATGCTTAGATGACTTTATCTTTACTGATTGTAGCATTGGTATATCATTCCTTGTCCGTAGTATATCAACATATAATACTAGGAATGTCACGGTGCTCCCACTGACCCTTTTGTACACACTAGGTTCATTCTTGTTTTTGATAAAATCAAACTCTGTTGATTTTCTTATCAAAACGAATGTTCCATTTTTGATAAGCTTGCTTCAATCAATTTCTCTGAGTGTCTACAACTCTTACCTCATCATATGTAACTGGATCATCATCTTCTATGTTGTGTACCTCATCATCATCATCTATGATGAATCCATACCTCCCAGGTATCTTTGGTACAATTCTAGATTTATGATTCGGTTATAGTACAGTAGGTCTATCTACACGTTCCTCTTATTTGACTTATATTACTTTGTGGTTCTTGAACTCTTCAATATCTATTATCTTATCACTAGCCCATTCAATGATAAACACCTTTATCTTAGAGGGCAGCGTGTTTCGTAACAAACACTTTTTGCTAAGTAGGATTATAGAATATATACTGTAAACTTACTTTAGGATGTCCCACAAATCTGTACTTGTCAAATTTTATCCCAAACTTATCCCTTTGAAACCTTTTTCACATAAGCTAGACAACCGCATATCTTAACATTCTTAAGATTAGGAATCCTCCCTGTCCATAACTCTAATTGAGTCTTTGGGCCGGATTTGGAGGTTACCTTTTTTGTAGATATGCAACCATTTCTAGGGTCTGATCCTAGAAGGATACTGGAATGTTGGTAAAATTATTATAGACCGCACCATGTCCTACAAGGAATGATTTTTCATTTTAGATACATCAATCAATTATTGTGTATCAGTAGGCGTCCATTATGAGAAAAGTATTTGAGATGATCTAGAAACTTATTGCACAAGTATTTCTTCCTTGATCCGATCAAAGAATCCTAATACTTTGCCAATTAGTTTCACTTCTGAATTCTTTGAACTTTTTAAATAATTCACACTTGTATTTTAACAAATACGCACATTCAACTCTTTGAATAATCATCTCCCTTTCTTATACTAATTTGTTCAATATGAAAAATTATTTTCACGTAAGTCAAGTATACTAAATCTATTAAGTAATATTTCAATTCTATACAAAACATTAGTATTATACATAGAACAACAATTGTTCTTAAATATAATACCAAAAATTTTATTATCCAACAATAAAATGGAAATAATGTTTTAACGTGAACTGAAATACAATAACAACTTATTGACTTAATAGATTTGCCCGTAGGCTATGTTAAACTATAA
The DNA here is from genome assembly GCA_016801055.1 of Panax notoginseng. Taxonomy (NCBI): domain Eukaryota; kingdom Viridiplantae; phylum Streptophyta; class Magnoliopsida; order Apiales; family Araliaceae; genus Panax; species Panax notoginseng. Next base: position 150,550,641 of record CM029018.1, on the reverse strand, counting down.
GTTCCTATGGCTAATGCAGTAACCTTTGCTTTATTTCCAACACATAGGAGTATTTATCTTTGTTTAGCTTTCTACTTCTGCTTGGTTCATTCATAAATCTATATTTATGAGAACTAAAGTCGGTATCCAATACCCAAGTAGAACCTTGACTTAAAAAAAGATTTATTTCAATCATGAACAAAATTATATTTGTAACCGAAATTTTACTAAGCTTCTTCTGGTTAGCCTCTGCAAGATTCTTCTTGTAGTTTCCTTTCCAGTGTCCTGGCTTATTGCAGTGGAAGCAAACTCCTTTGCTATCCTTATCAGTTTTGTTCTTATTATCCTTTATTTTTGCCTTTCAATTTACCTTCTTAAAATTATTCTTCTTTCCAGAAGATCCTTTGACCCCTACCAGTAAGACTTGGTTTTTCTTGGTTGGAAAGTGACTCTCAGCATTTTCAACATGTTAAGCAAATCAGTAAGGCTGATATCTAGCTTGTTCATATAAAAAATTCACAACAATTATGAGAAGGAGTCCGGGAGTGACTACAAGATCAAATCTTGGCTCAACTCTCCATCCATGACAAAACCTGTTGTTCTAATTATTCAATCAAACTGATCATATTAAGGACTTTTATTTGTACTGTAGTGTCATCGGTCATTCTAGGTCAGAAGAGCTCATTAGATATCTGATATCTATCAGTCTTACTTTCCTACAATCAATTACTTGATATGCAAGAGTATAGTAAGAGCATCCATAGTTTCATGCTGATGTTAAAGCTCGTTACTCATGGATGTGAGCATGATGCATTGAGCCAACTGTACATCATCCTGCCACTTTCTAAAAGTAGCAATCTCTTCCTCAGAGGCATTGTCTGGAACCATTGTAGGGATAAGTGTATTAGGGACATAAGATAGCTTTTCATCCATGAGAACTATTCTCAAATTCCTTAACCAATCCGTTTTAATTTGGTCCAGTTAATTTAGCATCTTATATGCTACGCAGTAATAGTAATTTTAGACATTGTAAAATTCTGTAAATGAATTTATAATTCAGCAACATTTACATTCTTTTATTAATTACAAAAATAATTTAGGTCTTGTTTTATATTGGTATCTCCCACTATTTTCTTCAAACTATATTACCCTCACTTATATAGTTTGACAAAATCTAATTAAAGATTTGCTAGTGAGAATAAGGATCCCATTTCAAATGTATATAGCCTTGTGGTGACACAACAAACAATATATAAATAAAGAGGTAGACAACTCATGTCAATTATATCATCATGTAACTCCTTTTATTTTGCCTCTTAGATTATTCTGATTAAGTGGCGATATATCCGAATCAAAATTATCTAAGTTAAGCACAACCTCGCACTTCCATATATTTAAAAAAAAAAAATATTGTCCTTATAGTGACACAACAAAATAATATTGTTCAGTTTTCTTTATAAGCATCAAATGTGATAAATTAACATCATAATACTTGCCTTGTGGTGACACAATAAACTCATATTAAATATTTAATACTCTATTAATTTTATCATGCTAGAAGGCGACGTTCGATATTCCAAATATCTTTGAACGCTTAGGACTTAATATAAAAACTTTGAGCATTAATTTGTCTCATCTTATTTAGTGCTCATGTATATATATATATATATATATATATATATATATATATATATATATAGTCCAGATCCAGTCCAGGATCCCGAACTTTATAAAAATACGGACCTTTTTTTGTTGTTTTTTTTTAAAAACAACTAAAAAAAAGTTTCATATTTTATGGAACTGAAATTTTTACATAATACAGTGTTTTGGGTGTGATTTGGATAGATTTAACAAAATATGACTGTATTATGTAAAAATTTTAGTTCCATAAAATATTAAACTTTTTTTTTAGTTATTTTTAAAAAAAAAGCAAAAAAAAGATCCGAATTTTGGTCAGATCCGGGAGTCCGGACCAGTGTTATATATATATATATATATATATATATATATATATAGTATATGCATGTACGTGTAGAATACTCTATTCTACCTGTATTGATTATGAATTTTATTCTAGTTTGGTTCACTAGAGCCAACAAGTGAACCAATAGGTCAAACCTAAGGTGTAAGAATTAAATTTAAATATAACTATTACATTTAAACCCGGGCTACATTACAAATGGGTCTTCAAGCGCTCCTTTTTCCTTAATCTCTAATTCTTCAAAATTAATTCTAACTATTCCTATTACAATACTATTTAAAATAAATAGAAACCTTGATCACCGTCAAGGGAAAGTATATAGGAGGGAGATAGAATTTTCATTAAGAAAAATTAGAGAAGACGAGGTACGCAAACCCCATTTAATAAAACTCATACATTCATGCATCCAACTAAAATAAAATCTAATCACATTGGTCAATAGTTCATAATCAATCTCATTTATTATCATACAAATCAACATAGAATCAATAAATAACATTCATCTCATGAATAATAAATCCATTTCATATATGCATCGATATCAATTTAATGGGCAATTTCAAATTTATTAAAATTCAATTTTTAGATAAAAATAAACTCCTTTATTTTAATCAAAATTTAAATCATAATAAATTTCTTTATTTTATTTTATCCAATTTTGAATAAAAATAAACTCCTTTATTTTTAATCAAATCCCAAATCAAAATAAACTTATTTATTTTAATTAACAAGGAATCCAATTTCAAGTACAAAATAAACTCCTTTATTCTATCTAAAAATTATTAAAAAAATAAAATATGTTGAATTATATTCCTTATCAAAATTAAACGACTTTAATTTTAGGAAACATAGAATCATATTCCTTATCAAAATTTAACATCCTTAATTTTAGAAAACATGAAATCATATTCCATATGCGAATAAACTCATTTATTCTAGGAAACATGGAATCATATTCCATATGCGAATAAACTCCTTTATTCTAGAAAACATGGAATCATATTCCATATTTGAATAAACTCTTTTATTCAAGCGAAACGTGACATCCAATTCTAAATTAATATAAAACTCTTGAATAAACTCTTTTATTCAAACGAACGTGGAATCTAATTCAAAGTTACTATAAAACTTTTATTTTTAAATATTCCAATTCAAAATAAAAATTTATCTTAATTGAAATAAATATTAAAATAAAAATTTTCAGAATTTGGTGTCGGGCGCAGCTGCGCCTAGAATACACTAGGATCCAGTGCAGCTGCGCTGCTAGCCCAGAAAACACTTTCCACGTTATGGCGCAGCTGTGCTTTAGAATACACTGAAAACGACGCCGTTGTGCTGCTAACCCAGAAAACTTTTTCCCAGTTATGGCGCAGCTACGCTCTAGAATGAACTGGACACGACGCAGATGCACCGCGTCGCAGACAGAACAGGAAAAAATTTTGACCAAAAAATTCAATCTAATCGCATATCATACATTCATGGAATCAATAAGATTGATAATTATCACAAAGTTTGGCTCTGATACCACTGTTAGGTTTGTATATAGCGCAATCATGCAATCAAATTACACAAAAGGTGCAGAAGCGCAACAAAATAAGAATTTAAATTTTTTCATACAAATCCATCACCATAATCATACTTTGTGCATAATTATCAATCAATAGAAAAGAGATGGAGATTAGATTCATACATTTGTAGAACTAGGTACAAGTTCACCACTAATCCTTTTCACGTTTAACTTGAATCCACCGAATTTGATTCCTTCCTTTGATCAACGTTAGCCACCCAAATGTTTGGCCTCTAGAGGTGATCCACCAAGGAAGAACAAATATTCAAGAAGATGGGTATTTGATAAAATCTTAATTTTCTATCTTTGTAGAAAAGGGGCGTACTCTCCAACAATTAAAATCATGTTACCTAATATCTGATATAAGACTAATCTTATAAAGATATCAGTTAACTCTTCTTATCTAATTAGAAATTAGGATATTATTTAATTAATTAAATTCTTTTAATTAATTAATCTCCCTAATCTTATTAGGGATAATTAATTAAACTCTTTTAATTAATTAACCTCCTAATCTTATTAGGATATATGAGAGTACTTTTATTAATTAATTTCCAAACTCCTTTAGGAATTAAATAATAATAATAATAGTAATAATAATAAGACTCCTCTTATTAATTTATATTTAATATTTTAAAAATATTAAATAATAAATATTAAGCTTTTTAATTTATTCTCTCACCATAGATTAAATTAACTACACTTAACTTATTATTACGATTATGTCATTTACTTCTTAAATATATATTCTACCTTTTATGGTGTGACCCTTTATGTTCTCCATATTAAACCAGTTGTGAATAAATCAATTAGAATAATTCTAATCTTATTTAAATAAATAAATTAAAATATTAATTTATTTAAATAAATAATATTTATTCTACAATAGGGATAAGCCTCCCTAGCAATTAACGACTTTCTAGATAATATAGATTTCAATATTAATCATAAAAGAACCTTTGAGTAAATAGTTACCGTACAATTTAATCCTTCCACCATACAATGTCTCAATTAAGTATAAGACATGGAATTACCGTCAAGTCTTATTTTATTTAATTATATGTATTTTGATTCTTAAATGCACAACTCCAAATAATACAAATTAGAAACTCCTTTTTAATTTTATTCTACCTTGGCCAAGGACTATTGGGTTGTCATTTATCGAATCACATAGAACATTTCTCTTCTTTTACTAGAAGTGGTAGATTCTTTGTTGATCATACATTATCTCCATGTACAACTTATTATACCCAAGCATACCCTTTGATATACCCTAAGGGTTTTAAGGAATAAGTCAAAGTATAACTTATCATACACAAGATACTATGATGATCTCAAGTCCAAAGATCACTTGTACTACTATTACTACAGGAATTTCTATTGACAGACAAGTAAAACTCTATTAGATATTCCTTAGCGAGCCACGTTCAGTGAACTTATTCTCCAATAAGCACCTACATACTTACTTTAGTGTCTCCACACAAATGATCATGAGATCAATAATCTTCATCCAATGAGCAAGCAACGTATGTACCAATCTATGTATCCGGATTCACTAATTCCCTTTTTAATAATTCATCGATTAGGAACATTTTAGTTTTTAAGCTATCTAAGAATTTAAATCTCATTAGCATGGTCTCGTCATGATTCTAAAAGCATTGTTTAAAACTATGGGTTTATCACATATTATTAAAACAGCACCATGTAGATAAATTAAAACCTTTAGTAAATGAATACTTTTATTAATAAACGAATAAGATTGTTACAAAGTATGTGCTTTATCATCAACATGATTGACTTATGTGCATACTACTTTCAATAACCGCCTTTGGCGCATAAAATTTCCCAATTTAGGGATGTTCATACTCAGTCTGGAGTTCGAACTAAAACAATTCAATTGGACGAATCTATTACATAAAATATTTAAAACTATGTATATCCGGATCAATTAGCTTAGACTATTTTTAAACCGTGTAAACATACTAATATTCAATAGTATGCATCAAAACTTGCTATATCAATGAATTAGAGATTAAGAATACTTGTTTAATTGTAACAATTTATACAAGTGAGGACACTTGCATAACCAAACTTAATACACAAAGAACAAAACAAGTTTGATTTTATATGAATCACATGAGAACAATATTTAGATATTTGTAATCAATGAATAGATTGAATATAGTTTAAGAACTTGCTTGTATAAAATTTAGGAAATTATAGTTAGGATATTTGTTTACAAAGATCCATTACATAAAGTAAATGCAAAGGTTCAGATACTTGCCTCATTCAATGACTACTACTACATAATTTAATATAATCTCTTATTGAAAGACCTATCATTAATAAGATTGATCTCTTAATTAGCATAACACATCATGCCTCATAATACTACCTACTACTCTTTATCTAACATTTAGTCACATAAATAATCATTATATAGTACCTTAAACTATTAGTAATATTATCATCCCTTGATAATACTACTACATATCACATAATCATTTTTCTTAAGCTCTTGTATAATACTATTAATCATTTAGTAATATTTCATTTACTTCTTAATATTATTAATTACTTAACAATATTCTAATCATTTACCTTTAATAACATATTATTCAATTATGAATCTTTAATAATATTTTAATCATTCAATATTATTAGTCATCTAATAATATTTTAATCACTTACTAATATTATTAATCATTTAATAATATCTTATCCACCTCATCATATTTTATTCATCTCATAATATTATTAATCATTTAATAATATCTTAACCACTTAGTAATATTATTAATCATTTAATAATATTTCATTCACTTCTTAATATTATTAATCACTTAATAATATTTTATTCAATTACTAATATTATTAATCATTTAATAATATTTTAATAACTCTTTAATAATATATTAATCATTTATAAATATTATTAATCCTTTAATAATATTTTAATCACTTACTAATATTATTAATTATTTAATAATATTTTAATCACTTGATAATATTATTAATTATTAAATAATATTTTAATTAATAACTAATATTATTAATTATTTAATAATATTTTAAGCATTCTTTAATAATATTTTAATTATTTACAAATATTATTAATCATTTAATAATATTTTAATCCTTAACTAATATTATTAATCAATAATAATATTTTAATTATTTACAAATATTATTAATCATTTAATAATATTTTAATTAATTATTAACAATTTTAATTAATTACTAATATTAATAATCAATTAATAATATTTTAATCTAATATTATTAATCATGTAATAATATTTTAATCTAATATTTATTAATTATTTAATAATATAATACTCTAATATTATTTGTTAGTTCTCGGAGGCACAATATAGATCTAGAATGGAAGGTTAAATAGATCCTTTTTCTTTTTAAAAATTTTTATTTGTTTTATTTTATCTTGTTAAGTGATTAACAGATATTTAATAGAGGAATCAATTTATGCACAGCGAAATAGATTAACCTACCCTTTAGACATATGACAGTAAACACAGTTCTAATGTAGAGTTAATTGCAAGAAGATATAGCAGTTATAGTACATAATGTAAATGACATAAAGTAAATGACATTAGAGGTTTTAAGTGGTTTAGAGACTGAATGCTCCTAATCCACTCTTCTACTTCAACAATTAGGGATTCCATTAAGGATTTGATCAATTTTGAATCACTAAGATTCCTTCAAGACCAGCAGTCTTGGAACTCTAGTTCACTAAGAACTCTTCAAGTTCAGCAGACTTGGAACTTCAGTTCACTAAGAACTCTTCAAGGCCAGCAGCCTTGGAACTCAGTTTAGTCCCTAGGACAAGGACCTTTCAGGCTCTGGCTTCTTATTGATATTGTTGTTGTTGGTGCTGAGCTGCTAAGATGACTGTAAGCTTGTTCATCCTTTGATACTTAGCAGCTTGATGTGATCCTTTTTGGATTCTCCATCGAGACTGGATCACTATTGGACAGACTGCTAAGTTGTTCATGAAGCTCGTTCTCTTTGAGTACTTAGCAGTTTGTCAGTTCTTCATTGGTGCAGCTGATCTTTTGGTTGGTTCTTATCTTTATCTGATCTCAGCTTACACATCTTCACCACTTGAGGTTTGCTAAGTCTTTGCACTTTTGGTAGACTCTGTCAGGCATTTAGCATCCTTCGAACCTTGGTTGACTTATGTATAGATTTGGTTCTATATATGTTCTTCTTCAGCTCTTGGTGGTTCATGGTGATTCGTAGAATGACTCTTTGAATCTTCTCTTTGTTCTGCCAATCTTCTAAATGCTAACTTCTTGACCTTCTCGGCTTTCAGCTTAGCTGACATCCTTAGTGGCATTCTCATTGTTGTTGAGTGAAGCCTTTTTCTGTTAAAGCTCTTCTTTTATCTTGCTTCACTTGTACTTTCGTAGTCTCATTGCCATTGAGACGTATTCTGTTTTTGGCTCTGTAGAACTCATAAAGTCAACAAGATATTGAGAACCAACCCATCTTCTTCATTCGAGCTTCAGCTATTAAATATCCTTTCATGAGCTTCTCGTTGGAATATAGTCGTTGAAAGCTATTTGAATTGATTCGTAGATCTCGAGTTATTTGGTGCAAACTGCTGATGTGACGTGACAGCCCCTTTTTCACCTTTCTGACACTACAGTCTACTATTTCACCTATCACATCAGAGATGTCATTTTAACGTGAGGCTGGTAGGCACCTTTATTTCTTCTTTATAATTTCTCAATCAGAACATCAGGAGTTGTCCTTCTACATCGATGCTTTCAATTAGAAACGTTCGAATGTCAGTCTTTATATTGAGACCTTGCTAAGGCTTCAATACTTAGATGACCGAACACTACGATTCTGATGTAGATGATCGAACTCTATGATTCTGAGAGTGTTCTTTGGATTTGCAATGCATAACCTCTCTTCCTTTACTCGTGTAGTGCTTCAACACTTCTGATTGTGTTGACTTGCATTAGATACTGACAACTTGTTTGAATGCTCTGGCCCTCCTGAGATTCAAGACTCATATGATTGATCATGCTCAGCTCTCTTTCTCCTTGTGATCTCCCGTTCACATATCATCAATGGTCTGACCCATGCTTAATCTTCTTTGTCTATTCTTTAAAGGTTGGCCAGTATCTTTGTATAGACCGCATCAGTGCCTGCTTCTCATCTAGCTAGCACTACGATCATGGTTATACCCAAGATAGTCATCTTTTGTTTATTTTGACAGCTACTGCATTGCTGACTTCCTTTTCTCAGTCACATTATCTGAAGTCTTCTTACTGTTGCTTGTGGAAGACTTCCCTTAAACGGTTTCACTACTCAATCAGAATGCTGATTGAATTGGTGGTTTGATCTTCTGTTTGCTTGCAAGCCATTAGGTGAATGCTCTCTGGCTTCCTTTAGGTAGATTTCATTTTTTATAGTTCTGACCAGAGGTTTTATTCTTTGGCTGCTTTGGGAGTGCTCATGTGTTGAGAATCGTGTTATCACTAAAATTCTTTCTTGGCGTTGTGAGCACTGATAGACTTCATCGAAGACTTTGTTCTGCAGACTACGATATAGCTTTGGTTCTGCAGACACTACGACTTTGAGAGAATATTATACACCAGACTACAATTTCTGCTTTAACATTTTTTATCCTTGTCTGATCTAGCTCGATTGCGATCATGATCATGGTGTCTTGTCATATTCGTGCTTGATTCAGTCTTGATAAAGAGAACACAACGATTTCTCTTAAGCACTGGTAGACTACGATCTTCACTAGCTTAATTTACGCTTCCAAGAGCAGACTATGATTCTTGATTTTGGCTCGGTAGGCGTTTGGACCAACTCTACGATTCTGATGGGCCCTCAAAAGTAGACTACAATTCTGAACCAACTTTCTCGATACTCTACGATTCTGCCTTGGCTTCTGTAATCTCTTGGCTGGCTCGACAGACTACGAACTTTGAGAGTTATTCTTCTTACAGACCTCGATGGTTGGTGCAGTGTTCAACGATAAAGCTGGCCTATCTATTACATCATATAAGATTAACCTAACAAGCTTGATCTTTCTATGTTTAGTCCTTGTACATTATATTCTTTTGAAGGACTTTACAAAGCTATTTTGTTCATGTACAATCAACCTAACATATTTGATCATTTCAATTTAAGTCCTTGTACATATATTCCTATTATCTATTTAAGGACTTTACAGCTTGTTTTAATGCAGACATATTTGCATATTCATTCATTTACTTCATCATCTTCAACATCAAATTATACGAATAAAGGAATAACATTCATATACATATTCCTAACAATCTCCTCCTATTTGATGATGACAAAAATACTGAATGTATATGTATGAGATGAATGAATCTTAAGATACAGTGAGCTGTTGTATTGCTAGAATAGGTAATATGAATGATATAATAAAAAGCATTTTTTACAGATGAATAGCAAACCTAAATTCTAGATCTAGAGTTAACTAATACATTTAGAGATATTTAGAGATGTACCTTCTTCTTCATGTGTGTCTCCTGGATCTTCTATCTGTTGATGCTACTCATTTTCTTGATCTCCTGGTTCCTCCTCCCCCTGAGATGGTGGCTTCATTTCTTCTCCTTCTTGCTCTTGCTTCCCTTGAGATGATGGCTTCATTTCTTCTCCTTCTTGCTCCTGCTCCCCCTGAGATGATGAGTCATCTTCTTTTTGCTTTACTTTCAGCTTTTCCTACTTCTCTTTCTGGATCTTTATACGATTCTTCTTATGTCCCTTTAAGTGCCTTCTCTTTTTCTCCCCCTTTTTGTCATCAATCACTTGAGGGAGATGTTGGACATTTGACATAAGCTGCTCAAGTAGGTAGGATGAATTTCCAACTTCAATCTTTAGCTCCTGATTGCTGAGCTCTAGTTATAGAGAGAGAGACTGATTCATGGTATCTATTTTCTCGGAGAAAGACACAATAGATTCTTCATTTTTCTTTTGAAGTAGCAGGGCTTCTTACCTCTGTTGCTCAATTGATTCCAAATAAATCTTATCTCTCTGATGAAGCTTATTAGATATATCAGAAATGATTGCTTGAAGCTTCTTGTGGAACTCATTATCCTTTCCTTCTGACATGCCCTTTGCTTCCTCAGTAATATAGGAAAATTTCTCAGCCATTTCCTCAAAGTTTTTTAATAACCCAGAGTCTTGAGAGCTTTAGACATTTTGTTTGAGTTTCTCACTTTGGTAGATGTTTTCAAAGGCAGTGTGGATGTCGAAGAAATCATTGTTAGATGAAGAGGAGATATCAGATAATATACTAGGATTGAGACATGGAGTACTGAGAGTGGGGTTTGATGAGTGGGTAACAGGATGAGCTTGAACATTTGCAATCGCAGAGCATAAGACCTCTACGATTGAGGACTTTAGTGTAACCTTTCCACTATCTATATTTTCTAAGAGATAGAAGGGAATGTAGATGTTACAAGCGTGACGATAAACTTTGAAATGAGGGCCGATCTTGATTAGTTTGGTGTGAAATGTCTTGATTCTTGGAAAGTTCTGAGAGACCAGCTCCAAATTAGGAAAGTATGAATAACACCAGCTGATGTAACTCACATCTCTATCATTATAAGCCTTTAGCCAGGGCATCCATGGATAGAACCTTTTTATCAGATGATTGTCAGGATTGTACAGTATCGTAGTACAATCTAAATTCATATCGTGAAGATTGTTGAGCAATTATTATGTAGTCATCATCACTACTTTGAGGCGTTCATTCCCATGATCTATCCATCTTCCTGGTATCACATTTCTTGGTTCATCATTGACTTCCACCACTATTCTTCTGCGAGTCATTGATGGGGACGGAATGTGATAATCTGCTGATTCCTGATCTGCTGAGCTAGAGTTTATCTCCATCTCTTCATTTTCTGATTTAAAGCTTAAATCCTGCAGAGTCATTTCAACTTATTCATCAGTGGATCCTTCTAGCTGATTTTTATCACTTGTTCCTTCTTTAGTATCCTTCTCAGAACTGTTTGACTCAGCAATCCTTCCCTCTTCTGTTTCATTTTCTTCATCTTCTTCTGCCACAAGTTCATTTGCATTTACAATCCTTTCACTTTCGCTGCTATAGCTGTCAGAATTCATCCTCTTTTTGTCTTTCATTTCTTTTCCCATAAACTCAAGTTTGTCATCTTCATCACTATCACTGAGGTCAATTACTTCTGAAGCAAAGCCTCCCTCTTTCTTCAGGATTGTTCTTTGAAGTATTCTGTTACTCTTTCTCCTTGTTGGGGGTGCAGCACTTGATACTGTTTCCTTACTTGATCCTAATTTCTTCTTATCAGTAGAGAGATGCTTGGTGGCTCCTCTGTTGACTTCTTCACAACCTTAGCTTTCTTCTTGATTGGATTTCTGGAGTGGCCACTAGAGATGCAGAAACATCAGATTGAGACGATTCGATTTGCATTGCTCTAGCTTTCCTCTTCTTTGCAGAGACCTTGCTGCTGCTGCCAGATGTCATTAGCCTTTTATTTTCCATTGGATTTTTCTTCTAGTTTTTGAACAGCTTTGGAGACATCACCTTTTGAACATTTAGGGGTTCTCCTTCATCATCCCTTATCTTGCTCTTCAGTTTCTTCTTCAGAATAATGCTCAAAAGTCTTCCATGAAATACCTTTGTGAGGGGTTTATCAGTGGACTTCTTCTTCTTAGCTTTTCCCAGCCATTTGGACAACCAATCAATTAGTAAGACTCTGAAGTTCATCTACTGTTTCATGACAATTGCAATCATGACTCTCAGTTGCATATCACTAACAGTATCGTGTGCAGTATCCTTGCATAAGATGCATTTTCCCGTAATCTCAGCCAGGAATTCAAACTCTTCAAAAAACTTTTTCTTCTTCGTATGTGACGAACGAGATTTTGTAATAATTATTTGAATATTTATTGAATTAAATAAATATTTTTTGATGATTTAATTATTAGATTAAATAATTAATTGATGAAGTTGTGATAGGTTAATTTAATTATATGTGTTATATTTATTAAATTAATGTGGAGAATTTTATTACTCAGATTATGTATTTATGTGAGCTTATTGAATTAAATAAAATATTTAATAAGCATAATGTTATTTTAATTAATTTAATAATTAACTAGAGATTTAATAATTTGACATAATTAATAAATGAGAAAATTAATTATGTGACTATGTGAATTAATGAAAAATTATTATATTTTATTTCAATTAAAGTAAATGAGATTTTTGATTTATTGTGTAAATGGGTGTGACATTATTAAACTATAGTATAAAGGATTTATTAAATTAAATGGTTTTGAGCCTTTTAAGGCTTGCCAAACGAAGCCTTATGGGGAGTTGGGAGCAGTTAACCCATGATCAGGTTAACTGACCACACAGCGTCAGTTCTTTCATTATATACGTCTTCTTATTCTTTTATTTTTTTTTCTAAGTCTGGCAAAGAAATTCAGAGAGAAATTGAGAATTCGTTGAGGGAATTGAAAGTTGAGTAATTGGATTAGCATCTGAAAAAGGGTTTCTCCACTAATCTACACTCTACACTCTGGGTAATCTCTTCAACCCATATTTAAATTCACGTTGTTTATATTTTCATAAAAATGGCTCTCAAGTTCTGTTAAAATCTCTGTAGTTGGAAAGGGTAACAATGATGTGTGTGTGTGTGTGTGTGTGTGTATATATATATATATATATATATATATATATATATATATATATATATATATATATAATATATATATAATAATAATAATATGCCGTCATAACATGTTATTATATTGTATGTTCCATATCATCAATTTCATAAAAATATGTCGTATATATTTTCTTCAAAATGTAGAGTATAAAATATGCCCATATGGCCTTACGTACCAAATTTAATACGTTAATCATATGTTGTATCATAAATTTACACTTGTATGTAATTATGCATGTTAAAACAAGGAAAACAAACTTCAAATGAACGGATTCGGTGTTATAACGAACCCGTAGTGTTGATTTTCATGTTTTGTGTTCAAAATTTCAAAAACATCAAGAACAGTAAATTACATGTGTTGATTCTGCAAATTATGTGTTTTAACATGTTAAAATCATGCTAGAAGGGTTAAGTAGTAATTATATGTGTATTACAATGTTTGGGTATGTCTAAATTCGTGTATAATGAGATGTTAAAATAGATTCTTAACATATCAATAACGCATTTAAGTATGGATTGAATTATTGAATGCATAGTTAGCTTATTATTCGTGAAGTTTAAATTATGTGACAATAAGTGTGATAATTTGACTAAGTACAGTCATAATCCGAGTTAGACAAAAAGAATGATCTTGTGATGACTAGTTAAGTTATAATTAACTGTTATTGCGAATATGAATGTATGTAGGATTACATCAAGGAACGTGTATAATTAATGTATAATCTACGTACGAGGCAAGTTTCCTAACCCTACTTGCTATTATTATTTGAAGTTTATAAACTTGCATCGAGCAAATTCTCCGTATTATTAATCAAGTTCAATTTTTCATATTAAACATTATTGATCTTTCCAAAGTATGATTCAGTTATACAATACTTATTCTATTGTATACCTCTTGAGATTATTATTCGATTTAAATATCAGTTATTGTTGAACGTTGTTAGACTAGCAAACCCTTATTGATTCGACTAGTCCTTAGTTGATGAACGTTCTAAATTTCAGAACCCTTGTTGAAATTATCCAAACCAAACTTCCTTTGGTGCGGACTCTAATGTCAAACTCAGATGAACAACCCTGTATAAGGGATTACTTATGCGTTAGAATTAAGATATTGACCACAGTATGGTACTAAGGGATGATCCCCCTAAGTACGAGTAGAAGAGTCCATAGTCTTATGACTGTTAAAATTTTCAAGTATAACCCTTGATAACCTAGGACATAGTTCAAGGTCTTATAACCCTCAAAAATCTTTTGATTCTTGTTATTCATTCTTGATTCAAAAGTTGAGTTTTATTCCAAAAATCTTTGATTCACTCGCATGTTATTATATTGTTATTTCATTGTTATACTTGTGGGCAATCGTGCTCACTCTTGCGTAATAATAACATTGCAATTAAGAACGAAAGGTCCGAGAACCTTCTACTAGCAAAGGCAAGAGCAAGGTTAAAAAGTGATGAAGACTTGTTGTTTTATATGATGATGTATTCTTGTTTTAGACTTATGTTAATGTTGTGTAAGACGATTAATTGTTTATGTTTGCGCAGTTAAGATTTAAGGTTAGTATGACCTGGGATTGATGTATTTATTTCAGATGATGTAACTTCTTAAGGAGAGGATTTATTTCTATCTATTTATGTTTTCAGATATTATGGGTAGATAGATATATGATGTTTGTATAGTGAACACCAAATCATGTAGGAATGGAAGTACCCGGATTTAGGGGTGTCACAGGTTGGTATCAAAGCTGTAGGTTATGAACCTTAGGTGGGGGGAACAACCTTAGGTAGTAGCCTTATAGGGGGAACATAGTGTTGGAAAACTCTTATCAAGTTCTAAGAAATAAATTTCTAAATTCATTGAAGATAATAAAAGACTTTATGTGTTAATTATGTGTTCGCTAGTATCGATTAGTAACTAAAACTTAAAACTGTGTTGTTAGGATGTCAGATGTTGGAGGAGCTAGTCGAACTGGGGAAGAGGAACCCCGAGTACCTACGGAGGAGGAGCCCCGAGACATTCATGTTGTCAGGGAACAGTTGGTACAGAGAGAGCTATCTCCGTTGATCACTGTTGTTGGTCAGGAGCATGAGCCTAAGACTGATCCAGAGGAGGATCCTGAGGAAGAAGAGGAAGAAGAAGAGTTCCCACCGAACTCCATCGATGCAGAGATGTACGATAAGCTATATGATCGTAACGTAGAGTACGTGACACTATTTAGGATCTGACTGAGCGTGCAATTATTCAACAAATTACCATCGAGCAGAAAGATAGGGAAGTTGTGACTCTTCACACATGTCTAGGAAACGTAGAATGGGATTTGGTCCATGAGAAGGGTCAAACTGAGGAGAAGTACGAAGAGATAGAGAAGTTGAAGAAGGAACTGAAGGAAAGCTCAGAAAGGCTAATCATAGCAGAGGAGGGATAGGTAAGAGAATCACGTCGTGCTGATCTTGCAGAAGAGGATTGTCGTGCAAAGAAGGCTAAGCTTAGGGAGACGTACTCTACACTTAATAATGCAATGAATGAGGCCCAGGATCGAGTTTTGAGGTACTCAATCCAGTTCGAAGAACTACCATCATACATGCTGGATCGTAGGACGATGTCTCGCATCATGGAAAAGGAGCGTAGCAAGGCTATTCAGCGCCTTAACAGGCAGTGATAGGATTTGTTTAATTATGTGAAAAACTTATCTGGTATTTAGATGTAATTCCGATGTGCTTATAAACGAAGGAATATTTTAGTGGTTTAAATCCTGTAGATTCTTTATCACGGGATAGTTGATGTAAATAGCAGTGATGGTATCGTTTGATATTAAAACTTTTGATTAAATTAATATATCAAATTGTTTAAGAAAGTGCACTAAGTGATTATGTTAAATTGTTGAGTTAAGCCTTAACTATTTAGAGAATTGAATAAAGATCTAATAAGCATATATTTTAACAGAAATACGCCGCCATGAAGAAGACAAAACCGTCAACCGGCTCAAGAAGAATCAACGAACAACAACAACAACGCCAATGCTAACCCCGTTCAGCAATCGGTGAACTTACTAGCTGGAGCGATGAATAATCAACCTTAAGCTCCACCGATTACCACGTTCAAAGATTTCAAGGCGGTGGGACCGCCAGAGTTTAAAGGCTCCATGAACCCGATAGAAGCTCAGACTTGGGTTATGGAGATGGAGAAGGTTTTCGATGTCGCTAGAGTCAGAGAGGACCAAAAGACCGCTTTCGCAACATTCATGCTTAAATCCGAAGCCAATTATTGGTGGCAAGCAAACAAGGTCCGTGGAGGAGAAGGTATGATCACGTGGGAGAGGTTCAAGGAGAGGTTCAAGGAGATGTTTTTTGAGATGTATTTCCCAACTAGCTCACAGAACCAAATGGAGGTTCAGTTTCTGGAGTTAAAATAGGGGAATATGTCCGTATCAGACTATACGGCAACATTCAATGAGTTGGCTAGGTTTGCCACATATCAAGTATACACGGATGAGAGGAAAGCAAGAAGGTCTGAACAAGGACTGAAGCCGTGGTTGTATAGTAAGGTGTTGATGTTTCAATTGAAGACGTTCGATGGAGTACTAGAGAAAGCCATACTTGCTGAAGGTGGAAGCGAGGCAGTAACCAAGTATAATCAGGATCATAAGAAGAAGAATGAGAGTGAAGGAATTAACAAGGCTAATGGAAGCAACACAGGAGGTAGTAATAATCAGAAGCGAAGGTGGTTTGACAACTCATCAACTGGAAATCAGCAAGGAGGTCAGAAGAAAAGGATCGAAGCATGCCCGATCTGCGGGAAAGGTCATTTGGGAGTATGTATGAAAGGTAAACGAGTGTGCTACAATTGTGGTCAGTAAGGCCACATAGCACCTAACTGTCCTAACCTAAAGAAGGGTGCCTGTTTTACTTGTGGTTCAAAGGATCATCTGGCAAGAGACTGTCCTAAGAAGGGATCTAGAGGGGCAAGATCAGGAGGAAACAGGGGAAACAGCGGTGGAAGCACTCTGACTATCACAGGACCAACTACAACCAACCGATCGCCAAGACATTCAACATGACAGTGCAGGATGCTGTGTAGTCTCGTGATGTGGTGTCAGGTATCATTTCGATCAATAAAGTTAATGCTTATGTATTATTTGATTCGGGTGCTACTTGTTCATTTATATCTGATGACTTTGCTAAGAACTTGAAATTGCCTAAGGATGAGTTAGAACACCACATGAACATAGAAATTGCGAATAGAGAAATAATCTCTGTTAAGTACGTACATAAGAACTATAGAGTGGATATTAAGGGTAATATCATGAACGTAGATCTTATCCCTATTCGACTTGGAGAATTTGACGTTATTTTGGGTATGGACTGGTTATTCAATTACGGGGCTGTAATTGATTGCCAGAAGAAGCGTATTAACCTTATGACTCCATCAAAGGTTGTGTTTTATGGTAGCAAGTCGCCTAGACAAGCTAGTTATCTAACGATGATGTAGGCCAGGAAGTTGTTAAGACAAGGCTGTGTAGGATATCTCGCTTACATAGTCGATAGTCGTAAAGAGAATCCGAAAGTAGAGGAGATACCGGTAGTGAGGGACTTCGCAGACGTATTTCCAAACGATTTGCCAGGACTTTCGCCAGATAGAGAGGTTGAATTTGTGATCGATTTGGCACCAGGAACGACTCCAATATCGAAGGCACCGTACCGAATGGCACCGGTAGAGATGAAAGAATTGATGGTACAACTACAAAAATTACTGGACAAGAAGTACATTCAACCGAGCGTATAGCCGTGTGGAGCGCCGATGTTGTTTATGAAGAAGAAGTACGGGACGATGCGGCTTTGCATCGATTATAGAGAACTGAATAAGGTCACAATTAAGAATAAATATCCATTACCGAGGATCGACGACCTGTTTGATCAATTGAAGGGAGCGAAATACTTTTCAAATATAGACTTGAGGAGTGGTTATCATCAACTGAAGGTGAGACCCGACGATGTACCAAAGACAGCATTCAGAACACGTTATGGTCACTATGAATTTTTGGTAAAGTCATTTGGTCTAACGAATGCTCCTGCAGCATTTATGGGCTTAATGAATAGAGTGTTCAAGCCGTTTTTAGACAAATTCGTAGTGGTATTTATAGATAATATTTTGGTATATTAGAAAACCAAGGAAGAACACGAAGTGCATTTAAAGATAACGTTAAAGGCGTTGAGAAGAGAGAAGTTGTATGCCAAGTTTTCGAAATACGAATTTTGGATCGAGCGGGTACAATTTCTTGGGCATGTGATTGATAAGGATGGAATTTCGGTGAATCCATCCAAAGTCGAAGCCGTGATAAACTGGGATCAGCCAAGAACGCCATCGGAAGTACGAAGCTTTCTTGGATTGGCAGGATATTACAGAAGATTCATTCAAGACTTTTTCAAGATCGCAACTCCGTTAACGAATTTAACTCGAAAAGCTGTGAAATTTGTTTGGACGGAGAAGTGTGAGGAAAGCTTTCAAGAATTGAAGAAGAGGTTGAGTACAGCACTAGTGTTATCTCTTCTGGATGATACAGTAAATTTTATGGTTTATAGTGATGCGTCGCATAAAGGACTTGGCTGTGTGCTTATGCAAAACGGCAGAGTTATTGCGTATGCATCACGATAATTGAAAGATTATGAGAAGGGGTATCCGACCCACGACTTGGAGTTAGCTGCAGTAGTTTTTGCTTTAAAAATCTGGAGGCACTATCTCTACAGGGAGAAGTGTGAAATATATACAGACCACAAGAGTCTGAAATATATTTTTACACAGAAGGACTTGAATATGCGCCAAAGAAGGTGGTTGGAGTTAATTAAGGACTATGACTGTGAGATTTTATACCATCCGGGTAAGGCGAATGTGGTTGCTGACGCCTTAAGTAGAAAGGGTTGGGAGAAATTGATGACGTTGACCGCTCAGGCGGAGCTAATTTCAGAAATGGAGAAACTGGAGTTGGAAGTGAAGTATCCTATGGAGATTGATGAGAATCTGTTCCAGATGCAATCTGGTACAACCCTACTGGATAAAGTTAAGGTGGCTCAACTTCAGGACGAAGAATGTAAAAAGGTAAAAAGGAAGATATCCGAAGGAACCGAACCAAGATTCAAGATAGACGCTGAAGGATTACTGAGATTTGAGAATAGAATTTGGGTACCGCCAGTACCAGAGATTAAGGAAAACATTTTGAGCGAGGCTCATAGTTCACGATATTCGATTCACCCAGGAAGTACCAAGATGTACCAAGATCTTCGACAACATTTTTGGTGGCCAAATTTGAAACGAGATGTGGCAGAGTGTGTTGCCAAGTGTCTGACCTGTCAGAAAGTGAAAGCAGAACATCAGAGACTGAGTGGGTTGCTACAACCGTTGGAGATCCCATAATGGAAATGGGAACATATTACGATGGACTTCGTGGTTGGCCTTCCGACAACTCAGAAAGGCTATGACGCAGTATGGGTTATCGTTGACCGACTGACGAAATCTGCACACTTCCTTCCGATCAAAATCAGATTCAACTTAGATCAGTTGGCAAGGTTATATGTGGAAGAGATTATTTTGTGACACGGAGTTCCGGTGTCAATTATCTCAAATAGAGATCCGCGCTTTATATCGAACTTCTGAAAACGTCTACAGGAATGCATGGATACACAATTGCGAATGAGTACGGTATATCACCCTCAGACAGATGGGTAGAGTGAAAGAATGATTCAAACACTAGAAGATATGTTAAGAGCTTGTGTAATGTACTTTAAAGGTAATTGGGATGATCATCTACCGCTCGTAGAGTTCGGCTACAACAACAGTTATCATGCTAGTATTGGCATGCCGCCTTACGAAGCGTTATACGGCAGAAAGTGCAGAACTCCGCTATACTGGGATGAAGTTGGCGAAAGACAATTACTAGGCCCGGAATTAGTGCAGCAGACAGCAGAAATAGTTAAAGTGATCCGAACAAGACTGTTACTAGCTCAAAATAGGTAGAAGAAATACGCTGATCCACACCGTAAAAATGTTGAGTTTGAATCGGGTAGTTATGTGTTCTTGAAGGTCTCTCGCTGGAAGGGTAAGATCAGGTTTGGAAAAAAGCAAAATTAAGCCCAAGATTCATTGGACCCTTTGAGGTATTACGAAGAATCGGAGAGGTTGCGTATGAGGTAGCCTTACCTCCACAACGTCTTCCATGTTGCGCATGAAGTTGCGTATGAGGTAGCCTTACCTCCACAACGTCTTCCATGTTTCCGTTTTACGACCCTACAAACCCGATTACAAGCATGTAATTTAATACGAACCCCTACATTTTGAGAAAGATTTATCTTACGAAGAAATTTCCGTTCAGATTGTCGATAGAAAAGAACAAGTTCTCAAAAATAAAGTAATTCCTTCTGTTAAGGTAATTTGGAGGAACCACAACGCTGAAGAAGCTACGTGGGAACTCGAAGAGAATATGATGAAGAATTACCCTCATTTATTTACTTAAATTATTGTAAGTAATTCTGGGGACAGAATCTTTGTAAGGGGGGAGAATGTAACGGGACCAATTGACTGAGTCATGATTCTGAGGACAGAAACCTTTTAAGGGGAAAAGATGTGACGAACGAGACAAATTGACTGAGTCGTGATTCTGAGGACAAAATCCTTTTAAGGGGGAAAGATGTGACGAATGAGATTCTATAATAATTATTTGAATATTTATTGAATTAAATAAATATTTTTCGATGAATTAATTATTAGATTAAATAATTAATTGATGAAGTTGTGATTGATTAATTTAATTATATGTGTTATATTTATTAAATTAATGTGGAGAATTTTATTACTCAGATTATGTATTTATGTGAGCTTATTGAATTAAATGAAATATTTAATAAGCATAATGTTATTTTAATTAATTTAATAATTAACTAGAGATTTAATAATTTGACATAATTAATAAATGAGAAAATTAATTATGTGACTATGTGAATTAATGAAAAATTATTATATTTTATTTAAATTAAAGTAAATAAGATATTTGATTTATTGTGTAAATGGGTGTGACATTATTAAACTATAGTATAAAAGATTTATTAAATTAAATGGTTTTGAGCCATTTAAGGCTTGCCAAACGAAGCCTTATAGGGAGTTGGGAGCAGTTAACCCATGATCGGGTTAACTGACCACACAGTGTCAGTTCTTTCATTATATACGTCTTCTTATTCTTTCATTTTTTTTTCTAAGTCTAGTAAAGAAATTCAGAGAGAAATTGAGAATTCGTTGAGGGAATTGAGAGTTGAGTAATTGAAGTAGCATCTGAAAAAGAGTTTCTCTACTAATCTACACTCTACACTCTGGGTAATCTCTTCAACCCATATTTAAATTCACGTTGTTTATATTTTCATAAAAATGGCTCTCAAGTTCTGTTAAAATCTCCGTAGTTGGAAAGGGTAACAATGATGTGTGTGTGTGTGTGTGTGTATATATATATATATATATATATATATATATATATATATATATATATAATGTGCCGTCATAACATGTTGTTATTATATTGTATGTTCCATATCATCAGTTTCATAAAAATATATGTCGTATATACTTTCTTCAAAATATAGAGTACAAAATATGGCCATATGGCCTTACGTACCAAATTTAATACGTTAATCATATGTTGTATCATAAATTTACACTTGTATGTAATTATGCATGTTAAAACAAGGAAAACAAACTTCAAATGAACGGATTCGGTGTTATAATGATTGATTTTCATGTTTTGTGTTCAAAACTTTCAAAAACATCAAGAACAGTAAATTACATGTGTTGATTCTGCAAATTATGTGTTTTAACATGTTAAAATCATGCTAGAAGGGTTAAGTAGTAATTATATGTGTATTACAATGTTTGGGTATGTCTAAATTCGTGTAGAAATAATTTAATTAGAGGTTTTGACATTGTTCTGCAATTTTTCGCGAATTACAGAACTGGTACTGGTTCACTGTGCCGCGGCGCCAGTTCCACGCCTTAAGGCCCGTGCCGTAGCTCCAAAGGCCAAGCCGCAGGGCCACTGCGCCGCAGCGCCCAGAACAAGCACAATAGTGGCGCTGCTGCGCAACTCTCCAGATTGTCCAGAAATTTATTTTTTTAAAGTGTTCAAGTCCATGAATGTGATAGTAACCTAATTTAATGAACATAAAAATATGTTAGAAGTATAATGAGATGTTAAAATAGATTCTTAACATATCAATAACGCATTTAAGTATGGATTGAATTATTGAATACATAGTTAGCTTATTATTCGTGAACTTTAAATTATGTGACAATAAGTGTGATAATTTGACTAAGTATAGTCATAATCTGAGTTAGACAAAAAGAATGATCCTCTGATTACTAGTTAAGTTATAATTAACTGTTATTGCGAATATGAATGGTAGTAATTTTAAATCAAGGAACGTGTATAATTAACGTATAATCTACGTACGAGGCAAGTTTCCTAACCCTACTTGCAATTGTTATTTCAAGTTTATAAACTTACATCGAGCAAATTCTCCGTATTATTAATCAAGTTCAATTTGTCATATTAAACATTATTGATCTTTCCAAAGTATGATTCAGTTATACAATACTTATTATATTGTATACCTCTTGAAATTATTATTCGATTTAAATATCAGTTATTGTTGAATCTTGTTAGACTAGCGAACCCTTATTGATTCGACTAGTCCTTAGTTGATGAACGTTCTAAATTTTAGAACCCTTGTTGAAATTATCCAAACCAAACTTCCTTTGGTGCGGACTCTAATGTCAAACTCAGATGAACAACCCTGTATAAGGGATTACTTATGCGTTAGAATTAAGATATTGCGCACGGTATGGTACTAAAGGATGATCCCCCTAAGTACGAGTAGAAGAGTCCATAGTCTTATGACTGTTAAAGGTTTCAAGTATAACCCTTGATAACCTAGGACATAGTTCAAGGTCTTATGTCCCTCAAAAATCTTTTGATTCTTGTTATTCATTATTGATTCAAAAGTTGAGTTTTATTCCAAAAATCTTTGATTCACTCGCATGTTATTATATTGTTATTTCATTGTTATACTTGTGGGCAATCGTGCTCACTCTTGCGTAATAATAACATTGCAGTTAAGAACGAAAGGTCCGACGAACCTTCTACTAGCGAAGGCGAGAGCAAGGTTAACAAGTGATGAAGATTTGTTGTTTTATATGATGATGTATTCCTGTTTTAGACTTATGTTAATGTTGTGTTAGACGATTAATTGTTTATGTTTCCGCAGTTAAGATTTAAGGTTAGTATGACCTGAGATTGATGTATTTATTTCAGATGATGTAACTTCTTAAGAAGAGGATTTATTTCTATCTATTTATGTTTTCAGTTATGATGGGTAGATAGATATATGATGTTTGTATAGTGAACACCAAATCATGTGGGAATGGAAGTACCCGGATTTGGGGGTGTCACATCATATCTTTCAGATTTACATTCCTTTTGTAGCGCATTAACTTTTTACCTTCTTCGATGTCGTCGTCCTCGAGGTTTATCAGACCTTGGTTAGGAAACCCTAGACATTGGTTGATGTCTAAGGCTTTTATCTTCAAGCTTACTCCTTTGACCTTTGTAGATAGAATCCTAGAGTCTATCATTGCATTTGAATAGAATTGCTTTGCTAAATCGGTATAGATTGGATTGTTTGCTTCCAAGCACTCAAAAATTCAGCATTCTTTACAAGCTTAAGTATGTCCTTGAACTTCTTTTCTGATCTTTCGAACTTCTTAAAATCGAGTTGGATTCCAGTTATAACACGTCAATCTTCCATTTTGAGAGTTCGAAGTGTATGGGTATTCGATTTCAGGAATCATATAAGAGATAGTTGAATGCGATTTGGGTGGACCTCGAGGTTTGATGAATTTTGGCTTTGAAAGGGATTTTAGGGTTTAAAAAAGGGAGGGAGAGGAAGTCGATATCTTTTGATAACTGTTTGGAGGTTTTAGAATTTGTCTTTATGACAGTTCCCTCTGACTCTGCAAAAGTTGTAATGTGTCAAAAAGTCATTGGTTGCACGATGCCAAATAAGAACCTGTAACTCCCCATGAACTGATTAGTTATTCAGTTTTGATTTTTCTTTTAAAAAAATGAGCATTACTGACATTGGTTGACCGTTGACTTCTTCAGTACGTAGAGTAGATTGATGAGATAACTATAAGCTCTACGATTTTCTTTGTCAACTCAACGATCGTCTTCTGAGAGATGCTTCAGTGAATGATTTGTCATTAATCCCCAACTAGGAGTTGCATGGTTCATCAACAGGCTTGATCTCTTCTGAGGAATTTTTTGTACATGTACTCCATATGAGTTCTTGTGATGCATTCTATTTCAGGTCTCCTTTTGGGTTAAGGAAGCTCAGAAAGGGCCAACCTCTTAGACTTAAACTTAGGGTTAGGTTTGTCTCTGAGGCGCTTATCAGAAGAAATACTGTATATATTTGGTGGTAAGAATTTCATCACGACAGGCCTTTTTGCCAGAGTTTGTTCACCATCATTGGATATACTTGATATTGGCATTTGTCAGTGGAAGAGGGTGAAGTGATTTTAGCTATTTAACTTGTATGGTCAGGAGAGTGTATAGAGAAGTACTACAATCGTAGAGTTAGTATACTTATACTCTACGATCGGGATGTTCATCATGGGGAATCTATAATGGAGATTGTGAGACTTGATGATTAGTCATAGAGTTTAGAGACTCTACGACCGGGAATAAAAATTCACTTGGTACATCGGCCACAGAGTTTTGGGACTCTGTTACTGAGAGAGGACTTGTTTGGATAACCAAAAGTTTCATTTCAAGAATCATTAAAGCTTTTTGTGACACCCCCAAAACAGGTATAATGATAAGTAGGTTTTATACCTACTTATCCGGTTACTAACTTATTAGAATTATGATCAACTTAAGTAGTTTTATTATGTTTTATTTATTTTTTGTGTTTATTTTGTAGTATGTATTGATGGAACTCCTATAGCAACATAAGGCGTGGAATGGCATGGATGGCATGGAGCTAGCAAGAACATGGCAAAGCGGACTTGAGCAAGTGAAGAGAAGAATCAGTGAAGTGATAGAGTGCAGAAGAAAAGAGATAAAGAAGAGAGGAAAGGAAAAGCAAGCAAGCAGCAGAATGCAAAGTGCAGCAGCAGCGTGGTCGCGCTGCTATATAATATGATCATGGCGCGCCCGCGCCACAAGAAGTCAGAGGCGCGATGTGTAATTTTGCCTTTGACTTCCTGTAGCGCGGGCGCACCATAATCATATTATATAGCAGCGCGGTCGCGCTGCTGCTGCACTTTGCATTCTGGTGCTTGCTTGGTTTTCCTTTCCTCTCTTCTTCATCTCTTTTCTTCTACACTCTATCACTTCATTGATTCTCCTCTTCACTTGCTCAAGTCCACTTTGCCATGTTCTTGCTAGCTCTATGCCATCCACGCCAATCCATGTCATTCCACACCTTATGTTGCTATAGGAAAATAAACACAAAAAACAAATAAAACATAATAAAACTACTTAAGTTGAGCATAATTCTAATAAGTTAGTAACCAATAACTAGGTATAAAAACTTCTTATCAAATATCCCCAAACTTGAATTATTGCTTGCCCTCAAGTAATGCACACAACAATAAAATAAACAATGCAACTACATGCTATGCAAATTACACTATGATGCAAGTGAGTCCCAAGATTTCTAGCCATAATAGAATTCAAATCAAGTGTGCCTCAGCGAATTATCCAGATTCAAGAATAAAATATCAAACTAAGCTACAAACATAACATCATACAATCAAATAATCCAAACTCATTATAAAGATGTTATGTGTGTGTGTGATGTGTTCATAAATAAGCTTGACCAAGGCAAAGATTACACATGGTATACTGCTAAAGACTCACTACTAAAAAAATGGACATTTGTGATGGCAAAAATCCATCACAAAAACTAAAAAAACCATCACGAAAGGTTTACGTGATGGTTTTAAGCATCATGATGGCCGTCTTGTATACGCCCATCATGAAAGGTTTTACGTGATATTTTTGGCAATCACCAAAACATTCGATCCTTTTGTGATGACTAAATCAGTCACATTAACGCACATGTATTTTGCGATTAGTTTGACCATCACAAAATCAAACAAGTCTTTTGTGATGGCGAAAGTAATCTCGATAGCATAATAGTTATTTGTAATGGCCGAAGCAATCACATTTTTTTGTGATGGTCAAAACAATCACAAATTATTTGTGATGGCCGAAGCAATCACATCTTTGTGTGATGGTCAAAACAATCACCAGTTATTTGTGATGGCCAAAACAATCACCAATTATTTGTGATGGCCAAAGCAATCACATCCTTTTATGATGGCATAAGTCTCTTGTGATGGCTAAAGCAATCACAATTGTCCTATTTTTGTAACATTTTTATACGTTTTGGTGATAGTAAAGCCATCACCAAATTCCTATATTAAAATATATTTAATTGCCAATTTTATATTTTAAATCTATAAATACCATAAATTACAATAAATTTGAAACAAAAAATCATACAAATTTATTAAAATGAAGAAATCTGATCCATTTAATTAAAAATAAATTCATAACCAACTAATTAATAGGTAGGTACATGTCATAGGTTCATCAAATAATTAACAAACCCCAACATCTATCAAAGAACCCTAATCTAATAAAATTGAAAAGTAAAGCAAAGCTAAATCATCCTAAATTCTCCATGGAGTTCTCTTGAGAGTCGTCATCATCTACGTTGTCATTCTTAGCATGCGTGGTTGAGTTATTCGTTGGAATATCACCATAGTTGGAGAAGAAGAAAAACTTATAATTAAGTATAGGATAAATAAAAGAAATTATTCAAGATGATGTTGTAATGCAATTTCAAAATTATTCACTACTCTACTAGCTCCAAAATCAATTAGCATCTTACCTGTCTGCAAGACAGTAACATTCAACAGTACAAAGAACAATTTATATACCCAACATATACAAAATAATCACATAAAATTTACAAGCATTTTGTGTCATGTATTCACTGCTAGAACCATCTACTATTTTATTGTTCTATGCCTTAGCATTTACTTTCAGTTATAAAAGTCCCTAAGAAATTGTTGTCTAGTTTTGGGAAAAATCATTGCTAATTTCCTTTATAGTGCTAATGGTGAAAATAGGCATCAGAAGATTTCAGTGGATTATATTTGCCATCCTTTGTTTGTCAGCATTGATTCGCTATGAGCAAATATATGATGAATATATACATATATATATATATATATATATATATATATATAGTGATTCATGGGAATCACATTATGTTTTCCCTTCCCTGAAATACGATGGATTCTACAACCTCATTTTCAAGTACTTTGTTAGTATTCTCAATGGATTATAGGTGAAGAAACAAGGAAAGGCGCCTCTTTGGGATAGCGGATGGAGTGCTGACATTCAACTATGATTTTTAGTTTGAATAAATGATCAAGTAGCAGCAATACTGCTTGATTTAGAGTAATTGCACTTGAATATATACCTTTTCAAGTAAGAAATGGATTTAGAGCAATAACTTTGTTAGAGGTGAAACCTCTGATCAGCTTGGTATATATATTGCAGGAACAATAAACATAACAATTGTTCAAGTTCTACAACCATTGTTGCTGATATATCCTTGAACTAAAGCTGAGCTTCAGGCTAGCTAGAATTTCACAGATAAAGAAAGATCTTTCTAAATCAGATAGCTAAAATATCATCTTGTATTACTGAACATAACTCGTAATTAATATATCAATTATATAATCAAATAATTATAATGGGACAAGTGTATAGTAAAAATAAGATTGCATATTGTCTAACATTTACTGGTTCGATCAAGATATTATTAATATTCTACTCAAAGTGGCTACATATATAACAGTCTCTCTTTTTTAACAGAAAACATAGCATAGATTATTGCATCTACTAGAATAAACAATCATATTTCATATTCAGGAAAAAAGAGAAAATCAGAAAGCACTATCATGTTTCAGTGGCTACATATATAACAACCTCTGCTTTTTTTAATAGAAAACATAGCATAGATTATTGCATCTACTAAAACAAACAATCATATTTCTATGTTCTGCTTTATAATTTTTGCAGATGGTGCAAATTCAGCTATCATAAAGGTAGGAATCACAAATGGAACAAATTTCAATGTAGCTGTTGCAAATGCTTCTTTGCAATTAACCATTCTCTCATTCAAAAATGTATAAAGAAAAGAAAAGTCAGCCAATAGTTTATCCCTGAAAAACACAAAAAAAATGGCAACATATATGAGACAAGATTGGGTTATCATCATTCAAGAACATGCCAACGTCCCTCCTTCATTTGGCACCTAAAACATCATGTGCTCTAAATGACTTGATATTTAATATACCAGAAAAAAATTCATCATAACCAAATTTGAGTAGGATTAATGTGTAATTTTGAGTTGGTGAGTAGAATCAATGTTTTACCTAAAACATCATGTGCTCTTAATGACTTGGTTTTGAACTAAATTTCCTTTGTCCTTGCCTTGGGGTGTGAGATGAGTTTGAGATTAATTAAACAAATTGGTTAGAAATTTTGACAAAATAAAGCCAACTTTTAGTTAAAGTCAGAGGGTAACAACTGGAATAGGATAAAACAAATGAAAAACATAACCAACCAAAACATAATTTAAGATCAAATTCCTTTCATATATCAAATTATACTTTAACAATTAAACACATCAAAATTCCAAAACCAAATTTGTCTCTGTAGGCCCAAACAAATAAATAGAAATACAAGATTGGTATATATATTTAATATCAATCTGGTAGGATAATAATTAAAGTAAATATTAATTAAATTACAAACAAAAGAATACAAAATTAATGACAAATTAATGAAGTAATGAGTAACCCTTCCATTCCAACAAAAGAAGAATTCCAATTTAAGTCTTTTCCTAATCAGTTTAATTCATATTAGATTTGTTTACAAACTACAATCCATTCTCAACCAAAGTAATTAACTAACAAAGTTTCATATATATTCATGCATACATATACGTACCTAATTAACATACATATATAAATCGAGGGACATATATATATATATATATATATATATATATATATATATATATATATATATATATATATATATATATATATCTCCACAAACACATGAACAATCAAATTGTCAATAACAGTTCGCAAATCATCTCTATAAAAACAGGAATTGGGGCCAAATTCGAACAGAGAAAGCATAATCACAATTCTAAAATAAGAATTGGGGACAAATTAGAACAGAGAAAGGAAAGAAGGAGAGAATAAACACCCAAGGAGAGGACTTACCTTTGAAATCACAACCTTAACTGGGAACACAACTTCGGTAGAAGATGGGTGTAGGGTTTCAGTTTGTCGCCTATGGAAAAGATGGGGAGGTTTATATAATCGTACTTGAAATGAAAGATCAGAAGAGAAAAAGTATCATTTAATTATTTTTTTAGTAAATTTGTGAAATATGAATTAATAATCCACTAGTAATTAAGTACAAATTTGTTATTCAAAAAAGTAAAATAAATTAAAATAATATTAAAATTTTATATCCTTTCTTAGATTAAGCTACAAATCAAGTCTCTTCTTTTTTATTATTAATAAAAATTATGTTTTAATATCAATTATTACTCTTACAAAAAATATTGAAGCTTAATGATATATTAAAATAATTTATCTACTAAAAATGACAATAATTAATAATAATAAAAATATATGCCCACGAAAAATTAAATGTCAATGGTACAATGTCAAGTATAAAATGTGGAATATACAAATAGTTTATTAAACCCTTAAAAGTTAATTTACGTCTAAGTCTACTAGTTTTTTTTCAATTTTTTAATTTACTTTTTTTTTAATTTTTTGTACTTGAGATTACTTAATCTGGTCCAACTAAAACTAAAACTCATTTTATAATCTTTCTAAATTTTCGTAATGTATTTCTATCAATATCCTTTTGTGAATTAAAGAAGTGTTTTTTTTTCTTTAAATTTAAAATTTGAGTTTGTTCTATGTTATATAATATTATAAATTAATTTATATACTTTGTTAATAGTAAAATTCATGTTCTAATATCAATTAATATTGTGAAATTATCAAATTTACTTGTGTAAATATCAATTCTCTTTATATATATTCATGCCCTAATAACAATAGTACATAACATTTACATGAATTAATAAATCCAAAAATTTATATCCATATAATATATATGTAAAATTAAAAAAAAACATAATTGTTTTATACAAAATATAAGTATATGAACTAATTTTCGCGAGTTCAACAAATGGACCAAACCTTAAGCTTACGAGATTCAACAAAATCATCAAATTCTAACTGAATTAAACTTGAAGTAATTTTACTAATCATGTGTCGATGCCGATATTTGATTCAAAATACGAAGTAATTAAATTTGGACTAATTAGAAGAAATTGCTAATCATGTGTCGATGCCGATATTTGATTCAAAATAAGAAGTAATTAATTAGTAAATACGAAGTTATCTTATCCTCAGTCACAAAACGATAATATATTTTAACACTAACACATTTTAAAAAAATAACAAATTAAATAAATAAAGTAATTAAATACATAAAACAAATCCCTATGAGGCTTGTGATTCAATAATTATTAAATTAAACAGTTAAAATTAAAATAATAAAAGAAAAGACATTTAATTTGTAGCTTAATCTAAAAAATGATATAAAACTTTAATATTATTTTAATTTATTTACTAATTCATATTTCAAAAATTTATTAAAAAAAATAAAATTTTACTCTTTTTCTTTAAAGAGTATATCAAAAGAAAATTAAACAAAAAAAAAATTCTAAGCTAATTAAATTAGTTCCCTATCTCAGTCACAGAAAATCCTCCCCATCTTCTTCAGACGGCAAACTAAACAACTCTTCCCATCTTGGCATCTTATCCATAGATGGCAACTTAAACCCTCTCCCAATCTTCTACCAAATTTGTGATCCAAGTTAATTTTTGTGATTTTGAAGGTATGTCCTCTCTTCGTTGGGTGTTTATTGTCTCCGTCTATACTTTCTCTATTCTAATTTGGCCCCAATTCTTATTTTAGAATTTTGATTATGCTTTCTTTGTTCAAATTTGGCCCCAATTCATGTGTAGCATGTAAAAAAAATCTAATATAAAACTAATTAGGAAAATTAATTAGCCATTTTATTTGTTATTTGATTTAATACCTTATAACCAATATTATCTTGAATTCTCCTTCTCTCTTTGGCCGACTTCAGGTAGCATATGTTGTATTCTTTAATTATATGTTGTGACCATGTTAAGAACAGTGTGCTAGCAAATAAGTTGTAAAGTCAGTACAGTATTTTTCTTTCTATTTCATAAAAGGGTTAATTATCACCATAAATGAATATTTTTTAATTATTTGAATTACAAATGACAGATGGATGATCGAAGTTGGATGTATAGGCATGTTGGGAAAATAAGGTTTGTGTTCTTGACTTGTTTATATATGTGTTCTTTTTTGTTGTGTGACTAATTTTACTTTTCTTGGTTCTTCTCTAGGCCCTGAAAGAGGCTTTTGAGGTCTTCTACAACAAAGTTGTCTGTGGCAGCTTAAGTGCTGAGTTACTGGCTTCATTTTGCAATAATATCCTCAAGAAGGGTGGTAGTGAAAAATTGAGTTATGAAGCTGTTGAGGAAACACTAGACAAGGTTAGCCTATTTTCTACTGTTTTTAATATTGTCATAGAATTGACGGTGGAAATTAGTATTAATTTGCGCTAATGGAATTGGACTTCACAGGTAGTTAAGCTCCTTGCATATATCAGTGATAAAGATCTCTTTGTTGAGTTCTACAGGTATGTGTTTATGTTATTATCAATAATATTTTTATTTTGTTTCACATATAATGTGTCAAGTACTATTATCATGGAGAATATTAAGCTCCTTAATGTTTTTAGCAACTCTAACTTATCTAGGTCTGATTTCTTTCTGCTTTTAGGAAAGAAAAAACTTTCTCGACGTTTACTGTTTGACAAGAGTGCTAATGATGATCATGAAAGACTTATCCTGACAAAGCTGAAGCAACAATTCGGGGGCCAATTCACACCAAAGATGGAGGGAATGGTGGGTTGAGTGTGTTAATTTTTGACTATGTGTGATTAAATTATTAGGTTCCATTACCTTTTTGTGGCAGTTAAAACCTGTACACCTATGCTTGTTATTTCTTTCTTTTCAGGTGACAGATTTGGCATTGGCCAAAGAAAACCAGAACTAGTCTGAGGATCATCTAAAAAATAGCCCAATTATCAGTCCAAGGATGGATTTGACTGTTACTGTTCTCACTACTGGGTTTTGGCCAAGCTATAAATCTTCTGATCTCAGCCTGCCATCGGAGATGGTAGGACCTACTATTTTCTAATGATTCTGTGGATAAATCAATTATTACCAATTCAGTTTATTGTTAAAGAAGATTGTTACTTAATTTTGTTTGTTATTTTTTGTTTCAGGTCAAGTGTGTAGAGGTTTTTAAGGAATTCTATCAAACAAAAACAAAACACAGAAAACTTACTTGGATTTACTGTCTTTAACTCCAATTTTGAGTTGAAATGACTAATTGAACCGAATACTCATAGGAACTGAGCTACTCTAAAGAGTGCTTCTCCCAAGGGGAAAATAATGTTGTTTTACTGCATTTTTCCTAAATTATATTCTAAACTAGGTGAGGTCTAGCAACATCTTGATAAGTATTATTGCTCCCCTGCATTAATAGACATACTTGCATCTCAAAAGAGAGAAATAAGGGAAATTATGTATTTTGAAGAAATGCCTTTCAAAGCACTTAACAAAAGTGAAAGTAACTATATTACACACCTACACATCTCAAGTTGGACTTTAAATTTGGAGATAATAAGTATTTCTTTGTGCTAGGTGGAATGATGTCGTTAGCTGTGAAATCAAAGACAAAGGACATAGTGAACTGTGAGGTTATCGATGGTGGAGAGTTAAAATCAAGACGATATTTAAATGTGCGCGAAAAAAGTGCAACTTTACCCTCAATAACAGGTTTGCATTTTTTATGATGTCCTTTTCATGTATGTCAGTTGTGTGTTTTGTTTTCTTATTTAGAATATTTAATATCCAAACTTTTGGCTGCTGACTGCTGTTAATGCTACTATAGACAAAGACTGGGAAGATATCAAGTTTGGAGTGGACAACCAAATTGATTTTTATGTTGTTTCATTCGTGAAAGATGATAAGGTGGTACATGAGTTGAAAGATTATCTCAAAAGTAAAGTCTTCAATCTCCATCTTTTTATTACTGAAATCTTTCCTTGTCAACTAGTCTTTATGGTATAATTTCTGCAATTATAAAACTCATCTGCAGGCTGCAATGCTAATATTCAAGTGATTGTAAAAATTGAGAATGCGGACTCTATACCAAATCTTCATTCTATAATCGCTGCATGTGATGGGGTTAGCTTTGCTATTCATAACTAGTTTTTTTCTGTTTATGCTTTATCGTCTTACTTTATGGCTTTTGCTAAAATGTGACATCTTTTTCTGAAGGGGAAAATGGTAAAAAATGAATAAAAAAGAGTTACGAGGGAATAAAAAATTCATTTACAAGGTAAATATTTAAGATTTTTTTTATTAACAAGTAAATTAGTAAAAAAGAGTTGCTTGAATTCAAGGCTTTAGGTGGTTATTTGACTGATGGAAGCAAGGTATGCAAATTAGTGATCTTTTGGTCAAGTTTCCTTATATATATAAGTAATAAATTCATCTCAAATCTTTTGGTCAAGTTTTCTTATATATATAAGCAAGCCATTCATCTCAGGTATTTTTTATCTTGCTCTCAGGTATAAGCAAGCCATTCCTTATATATGGAAGCAAGGTATACAAATTAGTGACACAGGTTACTCTCCATCAA
Source organism: Panax notoginseng (assembly GCA_016801055.1). Classification (NCBI taxonomy): domain Eukaryota; kingdom Viridiplantae; phylum Streptophyta; class Magnoliopsida; order Apiales; family Araliaceae; genus Panax; species Panax notoginseng. Next base: position 150,516,358 of record CM029018.1, on the reverse strand, counting down.
TCACTCATTTTCCATCTGATTCTCATGGTGTGGTCCATCTTTTTTATCTTAATTAATTAATTAATTATATACCCCCCATTATAATCATATATATATATAGTTATATTTGTATTACCACTTCCTAAAAATAGCTATGTAACTTAAAGGATTTTCGCAATGTAAAGGCACATTTTCCTATACTAGCCCCCTCTTTGCCAAAAAAAACGTACAATATGCTTCTGAACTTTGAACCATAATACACATGCAGGACGTTATAATAATAATCGTTTCATAAATAATTATAATTGATAATGTTATCTAATACTACTACTAGCTAGCATATATATAGTGTGGTGTTTGATCTTCATAGATTCTGTCCCCTGATACTGCTGATCATGCATGATATCTTAGACATGGATCTGTTCTTCATTTGTTTAGTTATTATGTGAATAATTAATCAAAGCAAAGATCAATTAAAGCTAATCTGTGACTGAGATATATGAACCTTAGTGAGTGATATATGATTGTGTGCTAGAATCTAATTCCCTGTCTCTCTTAGCATGCACACACTGCCTTTTTTGTTAACTTTCATGCTAAAAGCAACTCGCTTTCTCTATATATATACATACAGACATATATATAATTCTATAACCTATATGAATATATTTAAGGATGCAATTCTACAGCTTTATTACTGATTGCATCTCTCTAGAGATCACAGATTCACATTTGAAGGACGTCACTCAAGATTGGTCATGATTAATTAATGAGGCTGATTGGAAAAATGATGCTACATTCAAATTCAATAATCAGTACTTTAATCTTATTTCCCAAAGTAAAATTCAGGTTCTGCTTCTTGGCGTGCTTCAGTTCCGCTGTTGGTTTCTCTCGGTTGTCGACTAGGTGTTCTACATCTTGGCATCTTATTCCTCTTTATCTTTGTCCTGGTGTTGCTGCTCATGCTCTGCTGCTGTTGCAGCTAGTGCTCTTTTGCAGTGGCTGTGGGAATATTTTATGGGTCCATTTGGCTGCTCTGTTTGTTGCTTCTAATGCATTGTTTGCGTTTTTTGGTCTGCAGTATTGGGTCTATCTCCATGTCTTGATGCTACAGATTTGGGGGGTGGTGTTGTGCTTATGGCTGCTATCGTTTGCTGGCTTGCTGCTGTTTTATTTGATGCCAACTGCAGCTGCTGCACTTTTTTGGTCAACTATTGCTTTCCTCATCCTGTTTGATGTTTTGCTTTGCTATGATGTTGTCGGTTTCTCTTGTTGGGCCTTGTGCTCTGTTGTGCTGCTAGTCTGCAGTAGGCTCTTTCGGTTCTGTTATGGCTGTTGCCTCTTGGTCTTTGGACTGATCTTGTTTTTGTTGCTATTATGGGCTGCTACTACTTTGGATGGGGTTTTTCTTGGTATTGTGTCTGATTTCTATACATTGTATTCTCATGAATGTTGAGATTGTTTCTCTTTTGTTTGGGCATTTGGCCTTGTTTTCTTTTATAGTCATGACATCATAGGGCATGTCTTATAATGTTTATGCTATATTATGGGGGTGATGCATATGCTATATTCTGATTGGGGTTCCCCGTGATGTTTGTACATTTTTCTCCTTTAATACAATTTAAATTTAGTAAAAAAAAATTCATGGTTACTACTCCTTCCATTGCAGATTTCTTCCCACCAAGTAAAATAGAGATTAATGGGGACTTGAAAAAGAGATGTACAATTTATGCGAAAAAATCAGTGATTGTAATGATTGTCTCAAATATTCTATAATGATGTCACAACTAGACATTCAGTAACATCCATTATATATACTACTATTTTGTGATTGCTAGTAAATTCTGTCACCTAGTATATTTGTTCTTCATATATGTTTGTTTTTTAGTGATTGTTTTGACCGTCACAAATAGTTTATAGTGATGGAAAAATTAACCAGTACTAGGAGCCGTCATCTATATTATTATTTTGTGATTGTTGAAAAAGTCCATCATATAATTTCATATTTTGAGATTACTTTAAATGTAATCATAAAGGTCCATCACATGTGGTTTTCTTTTCGTGATGGTCTTTGTTGTTACCAAAGATTATTTTGAACTTTTTTCTTTGTGATGGCTTAAATGCAATCACGTTAAGGAGAAATATATAGGTGATGGTTTCATGTCATCTCGAAAATTAAAAATTAATTTTGGACAATATTTGGTGATTGAAATAGCCGTCACATATATATATATATATATATATATATATATATATATATATATATATATATATCCACGATGGCAAAATTAAACATCACCAGAGCCATCATATATATACTATTTTTTGTGATGGCTCAAATAATCCATCACGAAATATTATCAATTGTGATTGCTTTTGAAAATCGTCACCAAGATCCATCACGTATGCTTGATTTTCTATTATTTTGTGATTGCTTAAAAAGTTCATCACAAATTACTATATTTTGTGATTGTTTTTAAAAGCTGTCACAAAGTTCCGTCACGTATTCTTGTTTTTCTAGTAGTATGTTATTTGTTTTTTGTGTTTATTATGTAGTATGTATTTTATTTTTTATTTTTTATTTTTTTATTTTTTTATTTTTTTATGTTTTTTTAATCAAATCCATATTCCACAAATTGAATAAACTTTATATGAATACAAATAAGAATCAAAGAGAAAATAAGAGTAGAAAATTGAAGTGCAAATATGTTCTCTTGCTCCAAGTCGAATCTATTATGCTATCCAATTGCTTCAAATCTTCAGACCTAATCAGTTCTAGAAAACAACTACTAAATCTACTCTAATTTACTATTGAAAGTAAAGAGAGAAAGCAATATTATCTACGTGATCCCCCAAGGGGTGGAATCCCCCTTTTACGTACTGATATAAGTCTATATATAAGCCCTAATTGAACCCCCCTCCAAGTTACACTCCAATTGCACTGTTTAGTGAAAAAGTCATCTCTGGTCAACTTCCGAAGTGGCGCGACCGCGCTGGAAATGGCTTGAAGTTGGGCGCACATGCCCTCAAGTTGCAGATGGCATTTTTTGGTCCAGTGATTCGCTCGGCCGCGCCTAAAATACACTAGAAATTCACGCACCCGCGCCATAGGTTTTCTGTTGCAGTATCCTCTAGTAAAACGGCCATAACTTTTGATCTGGGAAGAGTTACAGGGCTTGCCACCTATCAAATCGAAGCTCTCGTCGAGCTCTACAACTTTCGTGCTTTGAGAAATGAGAATTAATGGACAGATTAATGTTGAAATTGGGTTGGAAGTGACAGCTATGCAAATGGCCACCCAAAACAGTGACGTTCAACGTCCGTTGTTACGAATGTCATAACTCTTGCATCCGAACTCCGATTGGAATGATTTAAGATGTTCTGGAAAGCTAAGAAGAAGCTCTACAACATAATCTAAGTTTCAAGCCATGAACATGAAATGAACATGAAAGCCTAAACGATGTCCGGATTGCTTTTCCTTGCTTTTTCATACCAATAGTCACTCACACAGCTCCCAAGCATATAATCTACAAAATGAACACAAAATGCATGAAAAGTAGCTAAGAAACATGAGTATAAGCAACTAATTCAAGTAACAGATACCGGATAAGTATGTATAAAACCTACTTATCAAATACCCCCAAACTTAAATCGTTGCTTGTCCCCAAGCAACACAACATAATGCAATCTACATGTTATGCAAGCTATGCTACTATGATAATGAATCCCACATTCTTAGCCAAATATGAATTCCAATAAGAGTTGCCTCAAAGAAATTACAAGATCTGTGAACAAAGTATCAAATCAAGCTAAAGCCATAAAGACATACAATTTGAAAATCACAACCTACTACAAAGATGTTGTGTGCGTGTGCTATATTCACAAATAAGCTTGACAAAGGTTAAGATTCCACATGCTATACTACTAAGAAAGAAAACTGAGGTTTTAAATCAAGAACTATGCACATAGTTGAAACAACAACCAATCCAACACGTCAATACAAGCTAAGGTTTAACAAAGGGTTTATTCTGCTTTATTCACTCACGAGAGCGATTTTCGCACTTTTCCGCGGTGTTTATTCTTTTTTTTATAACATAGCTGTGCAATGTCTCATTCCATTAGGCTATACAGTGCTACCCCTTAGCGAGCTTTCAACCAACGACTCCCAAACCATTCAGGCTTTAGGGCGCTAGGTGTAGAGACAATCCCATCAGGCGTACTTACTCAAGTAACAAAGGCCGCGAAACAAGACTAGCCACAGTGTTTATTCATCATTTTCATTTTTTTTATATAGATAGCAAGTATACCCATGCGTTCCCGAAGCTTGAGTTTCAGTGTCTTATAGTCATTACTCACTTCCTACACAATTCTATCATTAAAAACAGTGTTTTCCTCTCAAAAGACAAGCATGCTAATCTTAACCAACAAGCAAATCGGAACACTGACGTGCTACCCGATAACATCTAAAAACAGGCATGGATTATATCATGTATAAAATTATAACTAAGCTTAAGATATCAACCCAATCCAAGAATCTATCAAATTTCTATGTCATCATTGGCCAAATTGGAATGCAACAGACTAAAAACATGGGATTATGCTATCCAATGCAACTAAAAACATACTAAGTAAACAAGACAAAAGAAAACTGAAAAAAAAAATTATGCTAAAAATTTAACTAGCAAGATACTAAAATACCACTACTATGGAACCTTAACATGCAATAAAACTACATGCAACTATCTATATGCAAAAACTACTAACTACAACCCAATACCCCCAAACTTAAAATGAACAATGCCCTCATTGTAATGAAAAGTGAAAGAATACTCCCCTAAGTGGCAATGTCATCTCCGTTCGCCTCCTCATGATCCGACAGTATATCAGGCGATGGATAAGTTTGAGATATTCTATAGTTTGAAACTGAGTGTGGGACTCTAACTGTCCGAATGCTTGAGTCAGAAATTCTAAAAATTGAGCAGTATTTGATTTCTATGACTGAGAGATGGCGCGGCCGCGCTGTGTTTGGCTTGTAGTTGGGCACGGTCGCGCTACCCTATACCCTGGTAACTTTAGTATTTTTGACTTCTGTTTGATCCTGAATGCTTATAGCAAATGGATTGAACCTGAGAGGAGAAATAATCAAACTATTATTAAGATTTACAACTATCAAACATCTACTAAATATGGAAAAGCATGAAGAATTAAACATAGCAGAAGAAGTAAATAGAAATGTAAATAAGAATTAAACAAGGAGGGAGAAATATTGGATGGGGTGCCTCCCATCTAGCGCTCGGTTTATAGTTCGTTAGCTGGACTCTTCTCTTGACACTGCTATCCAATTCCTCTACGATAAGCTAAGAACCCTCCATCCATTAGAATTGCAATGTGCGTAGGTAGGTTCCTCATCATGAGAGTCTGTGAATTGAAGCAACCTAGCATATTTCTTAGACATGATGTCTCCATTTCTATTGCATTGTCAGGTGCTTCTTCTGTTGTATCTGTGCATAGATTTTTGCATTGAGGCATGAAAAATACAACGGGCTTTTCTTCTTCTATTACCTCTTCCTCAGCCCACCATGGTTTATAAGAGGCCTCATAATCATAGAGATTCTTGCTTTGGATATGACTACCAAGGGGACATGGGTGTGCAAAATCCACTGGATTTTTTAACTCTATCTGGGAAGGCACTTGGGGTATTATACAAGTCAGCTCATGTTCTGCATTTTCCATATCCCCAGTTGTCTCATTAATGACAACTTCTTTAAGCTCATCCAGTGGCATGTACATTTCTAGTTCTCCATTAGTTTCATCATCCATGTCATAGCACCAATTGTTTGGAGGGTGTTTGTTCAAAGCTTCGAACATTCGATCCATCTGATTCTAAAGATTTTGAATTGACCTCTCTTGCTCAATCATCTTCTCCTCAGCTGACGCTATAAACTTGAACCACAAATCCTCCATTCTTGAATTGTCTTTTTCAGTTTTGAAATCCATGTATTGAGGACCATTCATTGAGCAGTTAATGAGTTGTTCCATCTGTCTATTAAGATTTTGGGTTGATAACTCCTGACTCATTATCATCTCTTCTTGGTCTGCTATGATCTTTGACATGAATTCCTTCAACTCTGAATTTTCTTCTTGTTGCATTGGAGGTGGATATGAGAAATCTGATGGATATGTTGGACTTAGAGCGCAGTATTGGTCTTGATAGTTATTACTCCATGCAGAATCTAGGTGATACCCCCAACCTTGATATAATTGGGATAAGCATAGCTGTTGAGGTAATCACCCCCATATTGTGCTTGCCCCACACTGATGTTGCACTGATAACTCGGATGCTTGCCTGCACAATATTCACATGTAACTACTATCTCTAGAGTGCGTTAGCTTACAACAACATCCAACCTCTTCGAAAGTGTTTCAATTTGTGCTGACAATGTAGAAAATACATTGAGTTCATCAACTCATGTGTCCCTTAGTTGATCCATCCTCGTGTACGACCATTGATAAGTACTGTAATCCATGGTACCTGAAAAGAAAGAATATGGGAAGAGAAATAAAATAAAATGTTTAAATTAAGACTAATTTTATTGAAATTAATATTGGCAAAAATTATTAAACTAATTTCCCGGCAACGATGCCAAAAACTTGTTGCCTCCTTTTTGTTTTAGCAAAACGGACTCTAACTCATGCAAGTATACATGGGTCAACAAGTAGTATAGTGTAAGAAAAGTATCGATCTACGGAGAAAGGTTTTAAAACTAATTTATCATGCAACAATTTAGTCACTATTTCTATATGCTCAAACTATCAATCAAAAGATGAATTTATATCTAAATTAATTATCAACACAATAAATAAATATTATTAAAAAGAAGGTAAACAAATTGGAGATAAATGAGATTCTAATTTCATCTAATACTTCATCTAAAATGTACGCATCATGTAATGTCTACTTATTAAATACGAAAAGCTAGTCGAGAGGACATAAGTGAAACACATCCATTTTTTAATGAACTATGCCCAAATTACACAAAATCCACAATTGATAGAATTCATGTAAACATCACAATTACTAAACTGACTATATGTCTATGTGAATTTATAGCAAATATGATTTAAGCTCAAACTCTCTTAATGACTACACATGGTGAAACAGTATATGCATATCCGTGTCACGAATCACAAAGCCTAACATGAATAAGCCTTATAAACATATGTCATTATGGTCTAATCTATACTTATATTTCATTTTCCAAATCCATATAAGAAATTAGTGTGAATGATGATCAATCATTCAAACATTTAGCACGACCATAATGAGCAATCAAATATTGAACAAATAACATCACAATTAGTCATACATGTTTAAACTACGCATTAAAATCTATTAGATTCCCATAATGGATATTAGTTCATTTCTGAACCAAATGCCATTATGGGATTGAAGCAAAACATCGAATTAAGAAATGCAATCAATAGATATAAGAGAAATGATAGAGCAAATCTGATAATCTCTGTTGCAAAGTCTGTTTCCAGGCTTGTTCCAATCAACCCAAATCTCCAGAATTCAGAACTAATAATTATTCAGCAATCTAAATAAGGAGAGGAACTTAAAGGAGTAACCAAAATGCTCTCACTATCTGTAGAATAGTTGAAAACCTAAGGACCGTAATGAATAATAATGAAAAACTGATAAAATCACGTCTGGTAACCAACCATATCGTGTTAGATGAGTAAAACACGCTCAAATTCAAATTACAAAAAGTCAGCATTTTTAAACTGAATACAACTGGCGCGGCCGCGCGATGGTGTAAAGGGTTTCGGGCGCACTGTTTAGCAGTGTGTCGAGTGCATGGCGCGAGCGCCCCATGGCCCTTTGATATTGGAGCGCGGCCGTGCGATGTGTAATTTTTCCTCTGACTTCCTGCGGCGCGAGCGCGCCATGATCATATTATATAGCAGCGCGGCCGCGCTGTTGCTGCACTTTGCATTCTGCTGCTTGCTTGCTTTTCCTTTCCTCTCTTCTTCATCTCTTTTCTTCTGCACTCTATCACTTCACTGATTCTCCTCTTCACTTGCTCAAGTCCAGTTTGCCATGTTCTTGCTAGCTCCATGCCATCCATGCCATTCCACGCCTTATGTTGCTATAGGAGTTCCATCAATACATAACTAGTGCAAAACTATAAAAATACAACACTTAAAAGATGACGTTTTTATAAAAAACGTTGTGGTATTTTTTTTACAACGTTTTTTAACAAAACGTTGTAAATACATATAAAAAAACGTTATGTATTTATAAGGGTAATTTTTGGTTTTAAATAGATAACGTTTTTTTTTTAAAACCGTTATCTATGTAAAAAATACGGAATAAAAAATAAAAACGCGGAAGTGAAAATTTAAAATTAAAACAAGTACCATAGTTCTTTAGATCTATTTTCTTCTCTCTCCTATCTCTGTAGTTTCTCGATCTATTCTCAACACCAAAGAATGTCTTTCTTCCGTATTTTCTCGCTCTTACGCATCCTTCTCCATCAAATCATCACCCTCCGCCCTCGCCTCTCTTACTTCTTTCTCATCCCTCCACCTCCGCCCTCTCGTTTCTGCCACCGCCAACTTCCGCCATCTATCTCCTGCGGCGGCTACCATCCGCGGTTTCGCTACCCGCCAACGACGTCATCGCTTAACGATTTGAACCCTAACTGGTCCAATCGTCCCCCGAAGGAGACGATTTTGCTCGACAGTTGCAATTTTGAGCACTGGCTTGTTGTTGTGGAGAAACCTGTGGGTGAACCCACAAGAGATGAGATCATCGATAGTTACATCAAAACCCTAGCTAAGATTATCGGGAGGTATTTATTTCTAGTATTTTTTGGGGTATTTTTTTGGTATGTCTGATGATTGGAAAGTTTGATTATTAATTTTCTGCTTTATATCTCTTCAGATGGGTGCGAATATTGTAGTGAAACAGTTTCCTATCCGTTAAGACATATTGTATATGATTAGATGAATTAAGAAGTTACCCTTGCACAAAATATGTTTTAGTGGTTTATATAAAAATTTGACTTCAAAATGGTGACATTTTCAGAGGTAGATATTTGGAAATGATTATTCCTTTTTTATATTTTTTATATATTCTTTAATAATTTTTAAATTACAAATGTACTGTTAGAAGAGGATTCTATATTCTGTCTGCTGTCAAATGTTGAGGCATTTTCTTGTCTATTGCTAAATAATTTATTTATGTTTTAAACATTCTCAAATTTCGGAAATGTCAATTTTGTTAGTAGTGGAATAATACTTTTACTTTTTATTTGCTACCTTCTTATATAGGAGTACTTTGTTGAACTATAACTTATGTCTTCCTTGTTGCAATTTCTATGTAATATTCTAGTGCTTTGAAGTGATTAAGTTTCTACCAAATGTATTTGTTTGAGCATATTTAATATATAGCATTGTGGATGATAGATGCTGTAAGTTTGTTTTTTTCCTAATTAGTATTGTCACTATTGATATAATTTTTGCTGATGTGATCACAGTGATCTTCTTTTTAATTCTTCATCAGGTACATAATTTCTAGAAAAGCTTCGCTCTTTTTCTAGTGTGACATTTCTGCAATGCTTTGTTAATGAGTAGAAAAGAAGCAATCAAAAGTGAAATATATTCATTTCATTGTTAATGAAATTAATCAAAGGTTTTGATTTTGTGAAATTGTCCGAGAGGTGGTCCATTTTCTGTATTGATTTTGTTGGTGGGGATCCCTTTTGGATGTAGGGAGGTTCCAGATTTCCAGGCAACCTAATGAGGTCAATGAAGTGAGACGGATTTCAAACTATCAAATTTGGTGTCATTGTGTATGATACTTGATACCCTGTGTTTCAAAAATTTCATAATTATGTTTATGGAACCACTTAAAAACTTTAAAATGTTCTATAGAACATACCTATTTTTGATTTAGAAATTAGAATTTTCATAAACCTGCTTCCTATTACTCCATGCCAAATCTAATACTGTTATGAGTTTCAAAGAGAAAATGGAAACCACCAAAACAAATGAAAATTAGAAGTCCATACCCGGATCTAATACTCAGTGGTTAAAGTTTTGTGGTGGACTGTTACCTATAGCTTGAATAAGCTGTTAAAGTTTGAGATCAAAGACTCAAATAGTTGAATATTAAGAACTAAATCACTTATTAAGACTCAAATAGCTTACATGCAAGGATGTGTAACATTGCCACCACAAAATTACAGATATAAATCTTTTTTGGTTTGTTATTGATAGATTACAATGATTCTAGCATAGCATCTTGTAGAGTTATGATAATTTCTTTTGGATTTCAAACTCATATATGGTGTTGTACATGGTTGGTTTCTGATTATGATTTAAAACTGTACCAATGCAATCTAAGATCTATAGATTTCTTTCACCGACTCTCCTTTGTACCTCCCTGCAAGCTTCTTTTTTGTATTTCCTGACCATATTATTGGAATTGGTCTAGATCATTTAATTTATAAGCTGTTATTTTCAGGGTTTTGTTACAGCAGTAAGTCACATGCGTGCATTTGTTCCAGCTGTTTATGATGTAACACTTGCTATTCCCAAAAGTTCGCCTCCACCTACAATGCTAAGACTCTTTAAGGGTCAGTCTTCTGTGGTAAGTCAACTGAACTTGAGAACTTTAAGCAGTTGAATTGAACAGTTTGCATATGTGGTACTGGTAGCCATTGGATTATATTTTCAAGTACTGCTTACGGTGTCGTTGGTGCTATTCCTGTACCTCCTGATTACATGGGAAAAGGATACGGTCATTGCTTCTTTGGCTGCTAACGTGGAAGCAATGATTAGGACTGATAGGAAAGCTATAGCTCTTAAACAACTGCAAGTAAGCTAGTGTTGGATGTAATTTTCTGAGATGAAGATTTTTTCTCATTGTCTATGCTATCCTATTGACCCAATCTTCAATTGATACGGCATATGCTAAATCAAATCCAAAATAACACTTGGAAAAATACAATTTTTCATTACTATTCAGTTGTTGAGTTATTATGCAAATCTATTTGATTTCAAAACAAGTTATGGTTACCGCTTTTTTCTGCACAACCTTTTGAGGTCTGTTTTCTCAAGTAAAGAAGTTTTCTTTAGTAACTACTTCTAAGAAATTATTATATATTGACGGACATGCTCATTTTTTAAGTTGCCCACCTAGTGTTACTTTGGATGCAGGATCACATATGGAGATCTGGATTTCAAAGTAATGAGTTGGTTGGTGTCGTATTTGATGATGTACCAGAAGTTCTTTAAAGGTGGTATGCTTCGGGTATCAAGGTATATATTTATGCATATGTAATAACATTTGATTTCTGTTGTCTTTTATGGTTCTATTATGTGTTTTTTGGTTAAACATTGTCTGTTGTTGCTTTCTAAGGTAGAGATCTAAAAACATTTGTTATATGCATGTATTATAACATTTTTAAGTCAAACTACAATGTTTTAAAAACGTTGTATAAATGGTGTTAAATAGATGAAACCTTCTAAACGTTGTATAAATGTGTCTAAACGTTGTCTGATGTATCAAATTATAACATTTTAAGCCAGAAAACGTTGTGGAATCATACCATCTACAACGTTTTCAAGCATCCAATGATTTCTGGAAAATAAATATACAACGTTTTTTAAGAAAAAAAACGTTGTAAATGTGACAAACCACAACGTTTTAAAAACGTTGTATAAATAGTGTCAAATAGATGACATCCTTAATCACTACGTTTCTGGGATACAAACCACAACGTTTTTTACGCGTTATCTATTTACTGTTTTGTAGTACTGATACTACAAAATAAACACAAAAAACAAATAAAACTACTTAAGTTGAGCATAATTCTAATAAGTTAGTAACCAATAAGTAGGTATAAAACCTACTTATCATATACCTAACCCATCTTGAGTCGCCAGAAAGAATACTACTGACAACTTCATTTATACAACTGTCGTGCAGGATACGAAGAAACAATAGCTGAGAGTTTTAACACGAATATTATCTCATATATAATATGACAATATTCATACCCAAATTATTACAATGCCATATAAAGTACAGCAGCAAATATTTCAAGTCCCCAAAGGAACACGAGAAGATTTATGTCCTCCTCATTCTAATGGAGTGCATTTTTGACGCTTTCAAATTCGAGTTCGCCTTACCCTATTGTTGTTCACCAAAATTAAATATTAAATGATGTATAAAATATGTCACACACATTTTAAGATCTCAGTACAATTATTATGCCACACTGTTTCATAATTTGATTAGGATTGTGACTAATTCGTAACACCATTTTATACCCATGTTTTCTCTACTAGTCTCAGCTCAAATTTTATTACCTGAAAGGGTGGTGAAGTAAAAGGGTGAGCACAAACAGTCCAGCAAAAAATATCATGACTTAAGATAAATAAATTATCAATATCATTCATCAATAATAAATCAGATATTTAGAATATATGGTAGATGATAAAAGTTTTCAACCATAATAGCAGCGGAATTAACAATCCATTAGAAGAGTCAAGTAGAACGTAATGTCTACTATCTTCTCTAAATTAAAAGTTCATCATCAATATTTTATCCATGTAACACTAATCAACAGTTCTTCGTTGTACCCAAGACAAAGAGAACTTTCACTACCTATTTTTACCTGAAACACAAAGCTCATGGTTATACCAATTTACAGTTTATGTTTATAATTATGCCATTAAATTCATCTTTGCACTACGGCCAAAGATATATAACTGTAAAATCAATAATTAATAGTTTAACTTTGCACAACGGGCCAAAAATGACTTTTACCACATCATTTGCTTGTAACATTAATCCATCTTTGCACGTAATCCAAAGAGGATTTTTACCACATCATTTGTCTGCAAAATAAGTAATCCACATCACCGAATTATCCATGAATTACGGGCCAAGGATATTCATTATTACTAGTGGTCACAACTGTCCATCAATACACTACGGGCCAATGAGGACTTTTTACCACATCATAAACATGAGGATGATGACAATGATATATATAATGAATGGATAGAAATAATCAAAATAATAAGATAAAATTAATCTTAGTGATTTCCAACTTAATTATCCAGAGTTCAAATTACCAACATAATATCCAGAAAATCGATTAGAATTCCTGATAAAATATAAAGTACAAGTAATGTAAAGTTTCTGACTCAAAAATAATAACTTAAGACTGAATAGAAAGATTCAATTCAAGATATTAGATGAAGCACAAACTATTAAGGATAATTTAATCCTTTCAGGACTTTCGCCATTTAATGATAAGCTGAAGAAACGAATAATAATATCTTACCATAATATGGAGTATGAAAGAAAATGATATCCCTTTACCCTAAAAATGATACCCCTTACCATAATAATGATATCTCTTACCTTAGCATGTGACTTGATTCTGCTCTCTGTGAAATTGATCAACTTAAACAATGCTTGCATTTTTTATCTACACTTGGAGTAACATTATACTCAATAAAAATACTCACAATATTGTAGTAAAAGAATTTTATATTTTTAGTGTAGTGATGGTGTGTGTTTAGTTGCTCAACATTGTAACCTATTTATACTAAAAATTTAGTAAACAACTAGCACACCCGCTTTGACAAAATAACCAAATGAGGCATATAATAATGCTGGTAGTGGAATTTATGGTCCCACAGAGAAAATTAAATCAACTTGTACACATTTTAAAAATAATTAAGTTGTGGTCCAGACTACTTTAGAAAAAATAGAATGTCGGCAAGTCATGTCAGACTTACTTTTGTAAAAAGAAAATAATTGAACAAACATCTGTATATCATACTTATCTTTAATCAACACCTTTTATTCATCAATTATTTACACATTTTTAATCTTTCAATAATTATTCACAATTATTAACATAGACTCACAATACTTCCAACTAGTATAATTATATCATATCAAATAATATGAGTTACTGTGTAATAACATCTGTGATAATTATTGAATGAAAGACTGACTGACTTCTTACATAAGAATTAATAATGTAAAGCCCCCAAATCCGGGTACTTGAAACCCGAACTCGGTGTTTCACGATACCATTTCTATGAGCGGAATAATACTAATAATAATAACAATAATATAAATATTAAACTTAATTTACATATGCATAAGATTCTAGCTCTCAAGTATGTAACCTTTAATACATTCATTACATAACATGATAGATAATATATATCATTGTCTTAACAATATCAAACTATTACATAAACTACCACAAATCTTATTTGGTTAGCTTTTCTTTTCCTTTGTTTCTGCATAAGCTTTTTGGTTCTTCACACTTGTCTGAAAACATTTAAATTAAGCAAGAGTGAGCATTTAAGTGCCCAGCAAGTAATAGCAATTATATATATAAGCTGAAAGAGTTTAAATATTTTCTTTGTACTACCCTTCTACAACAAGTCGATAGGTGTGAAGTACTCTGAACCGATAATAATAACATAACAATTCTCTATCAAATTTTTGAAACTACGTAATGACTATATTTAGGGTTAAGGTGACATACTATGAACATTGTTTTCAGTTTTCGAAAAGGTTAAACAGAACTTCATTTGTAAACCGTCATAACTTACGGGCACGGGGGTGATCAGCTCGTTGTATCCTACATTGATCAATACTACATGCAAGAACGAGGGTATTATTCACTCTGTCCGCCTTGGGCGTGATTAAAAATTATAGAAACTAAATTAAAAACAAATAAACTACCACAAACCAATCACCAATATCAAAATATGGAAATTTCAAATAGTTAATGAAGAATTAGACTTATGATTTCACCCTAAGCTTCACTTTGATTTAAACACCTTTATTCCAATTCAATTCACGATCCCAGTTTATTAATCAAGAACACGAACGTAGTATTAACCACCTCTCGATGTACTATTACCATATTAACATAAATCCACAATTAAGATAGAAACACGTTAAACACATTAATCAACTAACTCACTATATCTCTATGTGAATTACAATTAAAGAAGGTTTAAGAATAAGTTCTCTATCAGATTACATGCGATGTCAATCATATCTCTACCTTAACATTCATCAAGATTTTGCTATTCACAAAATTTATGAACACATGCTATATCAACTTGGTCTAGATTTGAATATCCTCTCTCGATTCTATACAAATCCATAAAGAACTGTTGATCAGGCAATTCATGAATTCAAGCTCAAATCAATATAGATAAACTGGAAATAGCTTATTAAATTGGAAAACCAAGGTTACACAATCATCGTTCCACTTAGAGATCCATTATAAGCCTAACAAGTAATTTAGTCCATAACTATTGAATTAAATACTGAATAAATAAAAGAAAACATCATCCTAATTTACAGAAGATAGGAATTAGAGAAGAATAATAATACACCACCCTTCTCGCCCTTCGATTCTGAAATCTTCGTGAAATTATTTTCTTCTTCGTCCCTCCAAGCCCTTGCTCTTCACAATCCTTCTCCAAATAAGTCTCTCCTCTTTTTTTTTTTGAATCCATCACTCTAAGTATGCCTAGATCAGCATATATCTCCTCTCCCCTCATACCATGACTCCTAATCCACTTCTAATTTCTGCCCAAGAAAGACTCCCCCAATTTGCAAAGACTTCCCCCAGTCAAGTTCTTGCACCAGAATCCCTTGACAGAATCCCTTTCATAAATTTTGCGTAGCTCGGCATTTGTTCTAGGGCTTCTGCAAATGGTATGTTGATCTGAAGTTTCTTTCACACTTCCAAAAACTTTGCGAATTGCTTGTCTAATTTCTATTTTTGGACCTTTTGTTGAAACGGTGGTGGTGGATAAACAATTAGCTTATTGTTCAAATTTGTTCCCTTACTCTGTTTATCCTCACCCTTGCTTCTTTCAATTTTGCTGCTATCATCAACTTTTTCATCCGGAGTCACGTAATTTTCTACATTAATACCCTCAAGTTGTTTCCCACTCCGCAATGTAATTGTCTGACACTGTTCATGGTTACCGTTCAGATTTCTCTAGGTGTCACTTGGTAACGCCCCTTGTGGTCTATTATTCAATGCCAACGCAATTTGTCCTATTTGATTTTCTAAATTCTTGATAGCCATCTCTTGTGATTTCATTGTCATTGCTTGATTTTTCATTGCTGCCTCATTGCTAGTTATGTACTTCGACACCATTTCCTTAAAATCTTATTTCTTTTCCAGATGTTGAACCGGTTGTTGGTGACTCTGAAAACCTGGGGGATATGACGGTCGTGGAGCTTGATTTTGCTGATTATTGCTCCACGAGAAATTTGGGTGGTTCCTATTCCCCTGGTTGTAGGTGTTTTGGTATGTATTCTGCGAAATTCTGTTATAGCTACCTATGAACTGGACAGATGCTGGATTAATTGAGCATTGATCTATAGGATGATGACCTGCACACAATTCGCATACTACCGCAACCTACTGTACTTGAGCCCCTGTCATAGCATCCAACTTCTTGGACAGCGTAGAAATCTGTGCTTGTATAGCTGTCACCCCATCTACTTCCAAAATCCCAGCTGCCTTTTCCTGTGTCATTCTTGCTGTGGGCCACTGGTAGTTATTGGACGCCATGGTTTCAATCAAATTGTAGGCTTCCTCGTAACTCTTAGCCATGAATGCTCCGCCCGACGCTGCATCAATACTCGTTCTGATATTCCCATGTAGTCCATTGTAAAAGGTGTTCATTTGCAGCCACTTCGGCAATCCATGATGCGGGCACTTTCTGAGTAACTCCTTGTATCTCTCCCATGCCTCATATAGCGACTCCCCATGTTACTGCTCAAACATCGTTATCTCGTTCCTCATCTTTGCAGTTTTCGCCGGTGGGAAGAATTTGGCAAGGAATTTTTGAGCTAAGTCCTCCCATGTAGTAATCGATCCAGGCGGTAGAGAATGCAACCAACTCTTCGCCTTGTCCCGTAGAGTGAATGAGAATAAGCGAAGTCTCACGACATCATCCGACACCCCATTGTACCTAAAGGTGTCGCAAATTTCCAAAAAACTGACTAGATGTTCGTTCGGATCGTCATTCGCCAATCCCCCAAACTGAACTGAATTCTGAATCATTTAAATCATCCCAGGCTTAAACCTTGATCCACTTACTTAACCTCTGAAACCTTCTCTCGATGTCGTCCTCAAAAGGCAACAAGTCTGGATTTTTGAACCGAGTTTGCATAAACTGCTTCCAACACCTGAAATAAGAAGAACATAACAAAAAATAAAAATGTTTAAGTAAAACTAGATTAATTAAACTGATATTATAAAACTATTAAGATTTATACTAAATAGTCCCCGGCAACGGTGCCAAAAACTTGTTGGATAAAATCTAATTGCGCACAACACGTAAGTATACGTGGTCAACAAGTAATACAGTGAAAGTAGAGTATCGTTCCCACAGAGACAATTTAGTAAGAAAATTAACTTCACAATTATCAATTTCCTATTAATCTTCATTTTATTAAACTATCAAATTCAATGATTAAAAATTATATAAACTAAATTAAAAACAAATAAACTACCACAAACCAATCACCAATATCAAAATCTGGAAATTTCAAATAGTTAATGAAGAATTAGACTTATGATTTCACCCTAAGCTTCACTTTGATTTAAATACCTTTATTTCAATTCAATTCACGATCCCAGTTTATTAATCAAGAACACGAACGTAGTATTAACCACCTCTCGATGCACTAATACCGTATTAATATAAATCCACAATTAAGATAGAAACACGTTAAACACCTTAATCAACTAAATCACTATATCTCTATGTGAATTATAATTAAAGAAGATTTAAGAATAAGTTCTCTATCAGATTACATGCGATGTCAAGCATATCTCTACCTTAACATTCTTCAAGATTTTGCTATTCACAAAATTTATGAACACGTGCTATTCACAAAATTTATGCTAATGAATTAAATACTGAATAAATAAAAGAAAACATCATCCCAATTCACAGAAGATAGGAAATAGAGAAGAATAATAATACACCACCCTTCTCGCCCTTCGATTCTGAAATCTTCCTGAAATTATTTCTCTTCTTCGTCCCTCCAAGCCCTTGCTCTTCACAATCCTTCTCCAAATAAGTCTCTCCTCTTTTTTTTTTTGAATCCATCACTCTAAGTATGCCTAGATCAGCATATATCTCCTCTCCCCTCATACCATGACTCCTAATCGACTTCTAATTTCTGCCCAAGAAAGACTTCCCCAATTTGCAAAGACTTCCCCCAGCCAAGTTCCCACACTAGCGCAGTCCGTGCTGGCCTTAACACCTCCGCAGCGCGATTCGCGCTAGCCCACCAGCAACCTGCCACGCTCCAGCACGGTCCGAGCTAGCCTGCTTCTTAACACAGCGCGCTCTGCGCTCAGCCACTAGAAACTTGCAATGTTACTCGAAACGACCTCAAATTCTCCCATTCGCTAGATGAGTCTGAATTACCTACAACAAACGTAAACCTCATCAAAAGTAACATAGAAATACCAAAAAACTAACAATATAACAAGCCAAATGAACATAATTCATAGGTTAAAAACCTACTCATCAGGGCGCATAAAAGTTTTCCCATGTAGGGATATTCATACTTGTCTGGGTTCCAAATAAAAGGTTTTATCTTGTTCAACAATAATCTATAATTCAACATATATATATATATATATATATATATATATATATATACGGGTAATTGACAAAGGTGTATCAACATGTGATTAAATACAATGATTATCCAAGTGGGGATACTTGTATAACCATTTATAAAAATTAACGAACAGAATATATATCTGAATTACCATATATTAGCATGTTGATAAGTAATGAGAGTATATAATATAGGGTTAATAATCTGTACAATAATAATATAAAATAGAAACATTCTTACTCATGTCCATTGCATAAAGAAAATGCAAAGGTAAGATACTTGCATGGTACATTGCTTACAATTTGTAATTTAGTTTTATCTTTTATATAACACCTTTCAGTAATAAGATCATTTTACTGATTAGAATAACATATTATAACACATAGCACTGCTTGTTGTAGTCAGTACATTACCTAATCACATTATCACATATGTTTAACAACCATTGAATCACAAATAAACACTTATCAAATCAAATTATCTAAGTCTAGATCAATTACTGAAAACATGTCGGTGTACCGACAACTTTATCGAGTAATTATCGAGTCTAGGACTCTATTCTGTAACTCAATATCTTCAAGTATCAGTCAAATTATTTTTTAAATGACTTATAATAATTTTTAAACATTTATTATAATTTATCATGAATTTTCAAACATTGGAATCATTTTTAAATGATTTAAATATTAAACAATTCTATTATCATTAATATTTAATTAATATTAAACTATTAATGAAACTATTGCCAAAATATTAAAGTTATTTATAATAACTCAAAATATTTTTAAAGTATTAATATTACCCTTAAATGATTTTTAAAATATTTAAAATTATTTTTAAATAATTACCATTAATATTAAAGCATTAATGTATTATTTAACAAAATATTAAAAGTCATCAATTATAACTTAAAATATTTTTAATTCATTTATATCCATTCTAAAATATTTTTAAAATAATAAAACTATTTTTAAACTATTTATTTAATTTAATATCATTTAATATTAAATTAATATCATTAATATTAAATTATTAATGAAATTATTCTTTAAATATTGAAAGTTATATTTTATAACTTAAAATATCTTTAAACACTTTATTTTCATTTAAAATAATTTTTCTAATATTAAAATTATTTTTAAACTAAATTATTTAATTAAATAACTTTTATATTAGTAATAATAATTAAATAATAAAATTTACCTGTAAATTTTGAAAGTTATATTTTATAACTTCAAATATTTTTAAATACCTTATTATTATTTAAAATAATTTTTAATATAATAAAATCATTTTTAAACAATTTACTTAGTTTATTTAGTAAATAACTTAATTATCATTAATATTTAATTTATTAATGAATTTCTTTACAAAATATTAAAAGTCAATAAAAATAACTTAAAATATTTTCTTATATCATAATATAATTTTAAATGATTTTTCAAATATTAAAATCATTTTTTTAATAATTTATTTAATATAATAATTAAATAAATTAAATACTTTTAATATTTTAAAAATATTAAATATTTATGAAATATATTAAAAATAATTAAAAACTAATTTTCAGACCTTAAAATAATTTTTTTATAATTTATTTTGTATTTTTAATAATTAATTTCTATTTTTAAATGATTTTTGGAAAATAAAATGAATATAATTATTAAATCTGTTGTTATAGCCTTTAGCGACAGAAAGCGTCGCCGTAGGTGTTCTTGAACCCTCAAGAACATTCATAGCAGTGCACGACATAGCTACTTTGACCGTGAATTAAGAACAGTGTAATGTGTTTCTGGGCACGTTGCTGGTCAGAGATTGTAGTGCTAGTATAGGACTACATTATCCATTAACAAACATGATCAACAACCATTAAACAAATGAGATCTGAGCCTTCAAAGGGACTATCAGACATGTTCTTCATTTCTGGGTTACCCAGAAATGAAGAACAGTTCGACTGTCCACTTTTGGACTTCTACAACTTGTAATACATGTAATGTTTGTGTGATATAAAGGGTGCAGTATGTAGCCAACATGTAGGACAAGAGATCTATCACATAACATCAACAAAATCACAATACAATCGTCAAATCCGGACCGGTCAAACCTTGTCAGAGATCACGCTCTTAAGTTTTCTAGGTTACCCAGAAAACCAAGTTCGTGATCTTCTGGCCTGGTTTGACCTTCCACTGATTTCGATCAGATTGATATTTAGGCTATACAAAAGCTTAATCTTGTAATCCATATACCATAGTACAAATATATTACAACAAAACAACATCCAGCAGCGAGATCAAGACTCAACAACAACTTGTCAGACACTGAAAACCCACTTCTGGGTTGCCCAGAAATGGTCCGGTCATGGTCGGTCAACGACCTTTGACCAACAATACCTATCAATCTAGGCCTGATCTGGACCTCCTATGAATTTCAGAAGACAGATCTCATGACACACTACAAGATCAAACATTAAAATAACAAAAACACACATCATACCGAGATCTATGGCCATTAACATTCATTGTCAGATGATTGTTGAACCTTTTTCCAGATTTTGTAAAATGTCAAATCTGAGCGTCTAGATGTTATGGATCTAACATCTAGAAACCCATATCATTATTATACACTATATCTAACATGTTTAACACAAAAAAAACCACATCAAATAACAGATTTATGGACAGAAATCTTACTAGGGTTTTATACCTTCTTTGATCAATTTCTGATTCTGTGATTCTGATTTGGTTATGGTGTTCGTGGGGCTTGATTATGTGACTGATATACTACCAAATCTCGTGGGTTTTAGAGAGAGAGGCTCAATGATGAGAGTTTTGCAAAAAATAAGCTAACAAATGAATTATTCTCTCTCCAATCTATATATATAATGTTATAATGCACATGGCTGGTAAAGGTGACTTGTTGCTGATTATTTGTTAGTCACAATGTTAACACATTAGGTTACCAACTCCCATCTTGGAAAGATTTGCAAGCAAGCTCAAATAATACAACTAAGGGTAAAAATGTCTTTTGTATTTCCAATTTAATGGCATTCTTGTCATTTGGCAAACCCTTACGGTTTGACCCTTAGGGTTTAACCCTTACGGTTTAGCACAAATCAATTGTAGAAATTCTAATTTAGGGTTTGCACAAAAATGAAATTAAATAAATTTTAGTTTCTAAAATTTTGAAATTAGGGTTTCCTAATTATGATAAATTTTTTAATTACTTTATACATGAATATTAGGGTTTAATATCTCTAATTATAATTAACTTTGCTAAAATAGCAATTAGGGTTTATACTTTCGGTAATTAGGTTTACTAAATTACGAATAGGGTTTCCAATTACTAAATTAGGGTTCTAGTTTAGTAATTAGGGTTTAAAAATTTAGGGTTTCCATAATTCACAATTGTAATTTTAATACCTGTTAATTAATCACATTAACACAATTACAAACAATCTCGAACTCTAATTTGAGTTTCAAATTAGGGTTTAACATTAAAATTAGGGTTTTTAATAACTTAAGATTTTCTAATAATTATTTAAGGTTTCTAAATTTTTCAATCTAAAAGTTAATTAGGGTTGACCTAATTAATCAAATCATTATATAACACATCATAAATTATATAACACAGTTATATCACAGTCTTAAACTCACAATTGATTTTTAAATTAGGGTTTCCCCTAGTAAAATTAGGGTTTAACCAATTAATAATAGGGTTTTGAAATTAAACACCATAATTGACCAACCATCATCAATACGTACCTACAGTCCCGCTGCCAGTGCCAGTACTCACACTTCTTGCCTCCGCCCTCCTCTTCGGACAATCCTTCACCTTGTGTTCAGTCGATCCGCACAGAAAACACCCATTGTTCATTCTTGGATTGTGACAGTTGGGAGAGATGTGACCATCCTGCCCGCACTTATAACATACGAACTTTCCTTTCAGACACTCACCTGTATGGTTCTTTCCACAATTCTTACACGGCATCGCTGACTTCTTAACACCTTCCTACTTGATCTGAACATTCCCAAAGTTATTCACCTTCCTCTTGTTATCTCCACTCCTGCTCCCACTATTAATTCCTACCTTCCCAGCTCCTTCGGGCTTACCTTTATTCTTCCTCTCCTTGTTGTAGAGGCTCATGGCCTCACTTCCCTCCTCAACAATAATCGCCTTCTCCATGAGTGCTACAAATGTAGGGATCTGCAATACAGCCACCTTGTTGTAGAGCCAGAGTTTTAATCCCAGCTCAAACCTTCTCATTTTTCCAGCCTCTGTATCAACTTGATGCGGGGCAAACCTAGCTAACTCATTAAATTTGGCGGCATATTCGGACACCGTCATATTCTCTTGCTTCAATTCTAAAAATTTCACCTCCATCCTAGCTTGCATACTAGACGAGAAATAGTTCTCGAAGAAAAGTGTCTTAAACCTATCCCATGTGACTACACCTTTTTCAGCTCTCGCCTGATTCGCTTCCCACCAAAAATTTACCTCACCCTTCATCATGTAGGTGGCAAAAGCGGTCTTCTGCCCTTCAGTCACCCTAGCTATCACGAATGCTTTTTCAGTCTCTTTGACCCTTGTCTGGGCTTCAACAGGGTCATTTGTACCTTTGAATTTCGGCGGTCCTACAGCCTTGAAATCTTTAAAGTTCGCCAAGCGATTGTCCGGCTGATTCCCAGCGACTGGTATCCCTTGTTGCATAGCTTGTGCTATCATATTACGAAGTTCTGCATCGGGTCTGCTTGTTGTTGTCCCTCAGCGTTGTTGACAGATTCTTCTGCCCTTTGATTTCGAGTTCGACGTCTTGGCAGCATTATCTGATTAGATAAAATCATAAATTTAATTACATTCTAAAACTTATCGCATAAGTTTAATATTTTAAACTTGTTTCATTACTCAAACATAGATTCATATTCATTCAATGAATATTTTACATAGCATAGCACATAATGCTTTAAACATCAGCTATCCCTTTGTGACTACAAAAGTAGGGATTTACAAACTTGATCATTACAAAAGTTTTAGAATATTACATTACACAAACATACTTATCCTATATATTACATTAAACACACCTACATAACAGAACCTATACTACCTATTTATTACACCTTTTTCCTTGGACAACTTTTCGCCTGATGACCTTCTATCTCACAGATAAAACATGCTCCTGGTTTATAGTTAGGACAATACAGAGTGGTATGTCCCTCATAGCCGCAAAGATAACATATTATGTTCCCTTTCTTCTTATCGAGTTTTCCTAAATCATGGTCTTCTATCTTTCTTTTTCCCTTCTTGCTCGGAGATGCATACGATGTGTTGCTTGTGGCTCCCATCTAATCAATTTAGATTTTAAGCTTATCTTGTTCTTCCATTGTTTCTATTAACGCCTGACGCAATTGATTATTTAGTAACTTTTCTATCTCCCACAGCCTTTCCAGAGAAGAAATCTCGTTCCTCAGATCCTGCACCTCCGTTGATGCTTGATCAGCTTCAACTTTAGTATCCGAATCATTTTCTGTCAGCTCCACCATCTCCGAATCCGGTACTACGTTTTCTACAATAACCACCTCGTCTGAGTTGTTTTCATTGTGAGTATCTATTTCAGCTATTGGCTTCGATATCAGCTCGGGTGTATGGGTTTGATCCTTCTTCATGCTATATGCATATAACAAACCTTTTCCACCAGACATCTACACACATAAATTATCCTGATAAGCATATTGTATATACACACAGCAAATAATAGTTTTATATAAGTTATCTTTTATTTTGTTTGACGATGAATTTATTCAATTCATCTTTTTTTTAAACTCTTTATGAGTTATTTATATTTTTAACGTTTCCCTCTGTTCTAAAGTTATAGCCTAAGGTCTAACCCACCTAAGGTTTTTAACTCTAAGCTCTGATACCAACCTGTAAAGCCCCCAAATTCGGGTACTTGAAACCCGAACTCGGTATTTCATGAGCAAAATAATACTAATAATAATAACAATAATATAACTATTAAACTTAATTTACATATGCATCAGAGTCTAGCTCCCAAGTACGTAATCTTTAATACATTCATTACATAACATGATAGATAATATATATCATTGTCTTAACAATATCAAACTATTATATAAACTACCACAAATCTTATTTGGTTAGCTTTCGTTTTCCTTTGTTTCTACATGAGCTTTCTGGTTCTTCACACTTGTTTGAAAACATTTAAATTAAGCAAGAGTGAGCATTTGAGTGCCCAGCAAGTAATAGTAATTATATATATATAAACTGAAAGAGTTTAAATATTTTCTTTGTATTACCCTTCTACAACAAGTTAATAGTTGTGAAGTACTCTGAACCGATAATAATAACACAACAATTCTCTATCAAATTTTTAAAACTACGTAATGACTATATTTAGGGTTAAGGTGACATACTATGGACATTGTTTTCAGTTTTCGAAAAGGTTAAACAGAACTTCATCTGTAAACCGTCATAACTTAAAGGCACGGGGGTGATCAACCCGTTGTACCCTGCATTGATCAATACTACATGTAAGAACGAGGGTATCGTTCACTCTGTCCACCTTGGGCGCATAAAAATTTTCCCGTGTAGGGATGTTCATACTTGTCTGGGTTCCAAATCAAAGGTTTTATCTTGTTCAACAATAATCTATAATTCAATATATATATATATATATATATATATATATATATATATATATATATATATATACGGGTAATTGACAAAGGTGTATCAACATGTGATTAAATACAATGATTATCCAAGTGGGGACACTTGTATAACTATTTATAGAAATTAACGAACAAAATATATATCTGAATTACCATATACTAGCATGTTGATAAGCAATGAGCGTATATAATATAGGGTTAATAATCTGTACAATAATAATATAATTTAGAAACATTCTTACTCATGTCCATTGCATAAAGAAAATGCAAAGGTAAGATACTTGTCTGGTACGCTGCTTACAATTTGCAATTTAGTTTTATCTTTTATATAACATCTATCGGTAATAAGATCATTTTACTGATCAGAATACCATATTATAATACATAGCACTGCTTATTGCAGTCAGCACATTATCTAATCACATTATCACATATATTTAACAACCATTGAATCCCAAATAAACACTTATCAAATCAAATTATCTAAGTCCAGATCAATTTTTGAAACATATCGGTGTACCGACAGCTTTATGGGTAATTATCGAGGCTAGGACTCTATTCTACAACTCAATATCTTCAAGTATCAGTTAAATTATTTTTTAAATGACTTATAATAATTTTTAAACATTTATTATAATTTATCATGAATTTTCAAACACTGGAATCATTTTTAAATGATTTAAATATTAAACAATTCTATTATCATTAATATTTAATTAATATTAAACTATTAACGAAACTATTGTCAAAATATTAAAGTTATTTATAATAACTCAAAATATTTTTAAAGTATTAATATTACCCTTAAATGATTTTTAAAATATTTAAAATTATTTTTAAATAATTAACATTAATATTAAAGCATTAATGTATTATTTAACAAAATATTAAAAGTCATTAATTATAACTTAAAATATTTTTAATTCATTTATATCCTTTTTAAATGATTTTTAAATTAATAAAGTCATTTTTAAACTATTTATTTAATATCATTTAATATTAAATTAATATCATTAATATTAAATTATTAATGAAATTATTCTTTAAATATTGAAAGTTATATTTTATAACTTAAAATATCTTTAAACACTTTATTTTCATTTAAAATAATTTTTCTAATATTAAAATTATTTTTAAACTAAATTATTTAATTAAATAACTTTAATATCATTAATAATAATTAATTAATAAAATTTACCTTTAAATATTGAAAGTTATATTTTATAACTTCAAATATTTTTAAATACCTTATTATTATTTAAAATCATTTTTAATATAATAAAATCATTTTTAATCAATTTACTTAGTTCATTTAGTAAATAACTTAATTATCATTAATATTTAATTTATTAATGAATTTCTTTACAAAATATTAAAAGTCATTAAAAATAACTTAAAATATTTTCTTATATCGTAATATAATTTTAAATGATTTTTCAAATATTAAAATCATTTTTAAATAATTTATTTAATATAATAATTAAATAAATTAAGTACTTTTAATATTTTAAAAATATTAAATATTTATGAAATATATTAAAACTAATTAAAAACTAATTTTAAAACCTTAAAATAATTTTTTTATAATTTTTTTTGTATTTTTAATAATTAATTTCTATTTTTAAATGATTTTTGGAAAATAAAATGAATATAATTATTAAATCTGTTGCTATAGCCTTTAGCGACAGAAAGCGTCGCCGTAGGTGTTCTTGAACCCTCAAGAACATTCATAGCAGTGCACGACATAGCTACTTTAACCGTGAATTAAGAACAGTGTAATGTGTTTCTGGGCACGTTGCTGGTCAGAGATTGTAGTGCTAGTATAGGACTACATTATCCATTAACAAACATGATCAACAACCATTAAACAAATGAGATCTGAGCCTTCAAAGGGACTATCAGACATGTTCTTCATTTCTGGGTTACCCAGAAATGAAGAACAGTTCGACTGTCCACTTTTGGGCTTCTACAACTTGTAATACATGTAATGTTTGTGTGATATAAAGGGTGCAGTATGTAGCCAACATGTAGGACAAGAGATCTATCACATAACATCAACAAAATCACAATACAATCGTCAAATCCGGACCGGTCAAACCTTGTCAGAGATCACGCTCTTAAGTTTTCTAGGTTACCCAGAAAACCAAGTTCGTGATCTTCTGGCCTGGTTTGACCTTCCACTGATTTCGATCAGATTGATATTTAGGCTATACAAAAGCTTAATCTTGTAATCCATATACCATAGTACAAATATATTACAACAAAACAACATCCAGCAGCGAGATCAAGACTCAACAACAACTTGTCAGACACTGAAAACCCACTTCTGGGTTGCCCAGAAATGGTCCGGTCATGGTTGGTTAACGACCTTTGACCAACAATACCTATCAATCTAGGCCTGATCTGGACCTCCTATGAATTTCAGAAGACAGATCTCATGACACACTACAAGATCAAACATTAAAACAACAAAAACACATATCATACCGAGATCTATGGCCACTAACATTCATTGTCAGACGACTGTTGAACTTTTTTTCAGATTTTGTAAAATGTCAAATCCGAGCCTCTAGATGTTATGGTTGTAACATCTAGAAACCCAGATCATCATTATACACTATATTTAACATGGTTAACACAAAAAAAACCACATCAAATAACAGATTTATGGACAGAAATCTTGCTAGGGTTTTATACCTTCTTTGATCAATTTCTGATCCTGTGCTTTTGA
The DNA here is from genome assembly GCA_016801055.1 of Panax notoginseng. Taxonomy (NCBI): domain Eukaryota; kingdom Viridiplantae; phylum Streptophyta; class Magnoliopsida; order Apiales; family Araliaceae; genus Panax; species Panax notoginseng. The sequence continues at coordinate 150,488,238 of CM029018.1, read as the reverse complement.
TTTGGTTATGGTGTTCGTGGGCCTTGATTATGTGACTGATATACTACCAAATCTCGTGGGTTTTAGAGAGAGGCTCAAGGATGAGAGTTTTGCAAAAAATAAGCTAACAAATGAATTATTTTCTCTCCCCAATCTATATATATAATGTTATAATGCACATGGCTGGTAAAGGTTACTTGTTGCTGATTATTTGTTAGTCACAATGTCAACACATTAGGTTACCAACTCGCATCTTGGAAAGATTTGCAAGCAAGCTCAAATAATACAACTAAGGGTAAAAATATCTTTTGTATTTTCAATTTAATGACATTCTTGTCATTTGGCAAACCCTTAGGGTTTGACCCCTAGGGTTTAACCCTAAGGTTTAGCACAAATCAATTGTAGGATTTTTAATTTAGGGTTTGCACAAAAATAAAATTAAATAATTAGTTCCTAAAATTTTGAAATTAGGGTTTCCTAATTATGATAATTTTTTTTAATTACTTTATATAGGAACATTAGGGTTTAATATCTCTAATTATAATTAACTTTACTAAAATAGCAATTAGGGTTTATACTTTTGGTAATTAGGGTTACCAAATTACGATTAGAGTTTCCAATTACTAAATTAGGGTTCTAGTTTAGTAATTAGGGTTTAAAAATTTAGGGTTTCCATAATTCACAATTGTAATTCTAATACTTGTTAATTAATCACATTAACACAATTACAAACAATCTCGAACTCTAATTTGAGTTTCAAATTAGGGTTTAACATTAAAATTAGGGTTTTTAATAACTTAAGGTTTTCTAAAAATTATTTAGGGTTTCTAAATTTTTCAATCTAAATGTTAATTAGGGTTGACCTAATTAATCAAATCATTATATAACATACATCATAAATCATATAACACAGTTATATCACAGTCTTAAACTTACAATTGATTTTCATATTAGGGTTTTCCCTAGTAAAATTAGGGTTTAACCAATTAATAATAGGGTTTTGAAATTAAACACCATAATTGACCAACCATCATCAATACATACCTACAGTACATATTTATAGCACTGAAAAATTAAAATATAATTAATATTATATTATTATTCTCATTCCTTTATAAAAATCCAAAATTAGGGTTTGAATTCCATATTTGATTTATTCTTTCATATTTAACCTGAATAATTAAGGTAAAATAATTAACTTAATAATTTGTACAAAAATTCATATAATAAAATAATTATTATTCTAAAAATCACTCCTTATATTATTTACATAATATAGGATTATATTTTCATGGAAAATAATTAATAAAAATACTTCTGTTATAAAAGTATTTATTATAAGAATATACCTTATAATAATAAATAATTTCAAAATAAAATTATTTGTAAATATTAATGTAATAAATATATTTTTATTTATCACATAAATACATATACACAATATCTTGTACAAATCCTCATCCTTAAAAAAAAAATTATACGCAAAATTTCTGATTTAATTATATAAAAAATATCGGGTTGTTACAAATAATATGAATCACTGTGCAATACCGTGTATTACTGTAGAATTACGCGTATTATTGTATTTTTATCATCGGGTATTTCAACAGTTTAACGATAAAAGTTTTGCCGTTATTTTTTATAAAAAGGTTATTTCTGTCGCTTTCTATATCCGACAATTTTTTATAATTATTTCTATTTATACAAATTATCATTTAATAGCTTCAAAATATAAATACTAACTTCACATACTTTTATATCTTTAAAATAGCATTAATAATAATCTTATATTATTATAATATTTTTCAGTAAAATTCATAATTTTCCTCCAGTTATAGAATTTTCTATGAATTTCCTCTATTTTTAAACTAACCATAAATAGCTTAAAAATATAATAAATATTTATGTTATTCAACAATTTTTCAAAACTACCCAGAAATTATAAAATAATATTATATGATTTTTCACCAAGTTTCATAATTTTTCATCATTCATAAATTTTTCTATGAATTTTTTCTATTTTCAAACTAACTATTTATAGTTTTAAAATTACAATAATTACTTCTACTCTTCAATAATTCATCAAAAATTTACAGAAATTCTAAGATGATATTATAAGAATTCTGTAATAATATTTCAGCCCAAATAATTTTTTTGACCATTTAATTATAATTTCCAATATACAGAAACTTCAATAATTCATAATAATTAGACCTTTTATCAGAAAATTACGAATCTTATGTTCTTGCCATGTAAAATTTAATTCTTTACAACTTTGTAGAAGAAAGGTTTTCCAAATTCTGACTCTAACATAGAGAGAAGGCTTATCGAAAAATTCTGCTACAAAAATTTCTGAATCAATCACTCTTAAAATTCATAACAAACCATACGTTAGTCTTTAAAGCTTCAAAATTTGTGGACATATACTCAACGTATATATGTATAACATATCCAAATATTACAATGATCCAACGGTCGGGTTAAAAATTATAACTCACGCAATAGAGTTTAAGAACATTGATTTTTCAGGCTATGAGTCCTTCGGACCAGTTTTACTCAAACAGTCACCACGAATAATCTACAAAGAATTTTTGGGTGATTCAAATTTTTGCATTTAGCTTATTTCCAGGGCGTTCTTTTGATATATGGATCATCTCCCAACTCATTATACACAAAGAGTTATGAATTTTACAAAATCAAGTAGTAAACTAATTTTTTTTAAAATCTCCATATTTTGTTCTTTTGATTTCTAAATTTATATCATTTGATTCATGCTTATGCAAGTTTAAATCATCCAATACATACATAAGTATGTACTATTTACATAAAATCTATAAAAACTAAAATTATCAATATTTTGAAATTATTTTTTTTTCATTTATTCATTTTCTTTCTCTTCTTCTTCTTCTCTTCTTCTTCTCTATCTCTCCTCTCTTCCTTCTCTGTTCCCTCTCTCTCTATTATTTTCTGATAATTCCCGTGAGTCAAAAATGGGTGGGAGTATTCTCCTTGATATCCTTTTCCTCCTCCCCTCTTTTTCTTTCTTTCTTTCCTTTTTTCTTCCTTTTCCTAACATTTTTGTCGTCCCCCCAATAATTTTCTCTCTCCCCCTCATAATTCCAACATTTAGCTGCCCATATGGCTAAAAATTATTTCCTTTAATTTCTCATTTATCCGATTAATTATTCATTTGACCATTTATCAATTTAACATTTTACAATTTTAGAATAACAATCATAAATTAAATTAGACTTTTATTTTATAAAAGTCGGGATCTTACACTTCTCTAAATACCTGAAGAATGGTAGGTGGATAGTTCATCATGTAGCATTGTCTGGTGAAGCACCTTTCATGTTAAGAACTTAAGATGAGCAACTAATGGCCAATCTCAAGAGAATTCTTGGACCAGTACTTTTGAATATTCGTTGCTGATTTAAAGCTTCATTGTAGAGGACTGGTTCTCTATGAGATGGTCATCAGAGATGTAAGGGATGTTGAACTTTCATCTGAGCTCATCTCTGAGTATGGAAATGAATTTTAATTCTGTTTTTCCTTAAGTTTCTTCATCATGATCTTCATATCCTCAGTCATTCTTGCCTTTGTATCTGGTTCAGCTGTCTTCAGTGTTTGAGAGATCTGAAGGATTTAGCTTCAATGTGTTCCTCCTTATTTTTAGCATTGCTAGACTTTAGCATACTGTTCCTTCCCATAGCTGATACCTCCGTTTTAGAATTAGATGGGCTAGTTTCTGCATATAGATCCTTACAAGGTCACCTTTGTACTTCGCCTTCTAGTTGGAATCTTCTGAACTTATCTGGTATCTTCATGATAAAACTAGTTTCATTGGATTCGTAGAGTACTTTCAAACTGGTCACTCCACAATTTGTTGATAAGTCAAGATGTGATCTTCCTTCTTGATCCTCTTGAGATGAGATGCTTTGCATGGATGAGCTTGTACGATCTTCAATTTCTTGATATGAATTTCATGCTTCCTTGGATGATCTTGAATGGGAGCATAGCTGATGGATTTTGATATTTCAGCTTAGTAGAACCCTGGTAACTAAGCTCTAGCCTCTCTTAGTTAGTGGTCAGATATCATTAGCTTCCTGCAGGTGAGATAATTTTCTATTTTGGTACCCAATTCGATTTGGGTCCTGCTAGGTTAGTTTTGACAAGAATCCTGGTTATTCAAACTCTTTGAATTTTCAATATACCTTGAAATCACCATTGAAGGTCATGATGTATGTATACTCGTAAATGATAATAGTTATGATTGTGAGTGTGTGTATGATTTAAGCAATCTTGGTGAGTTCACTTTTAGCTTAAGCTATGTTTCTAGATTTCGAACTTTCATAGAATGGGGATCAGTTCCATAGTATACATCTAGTAGGTTCGTAGAGTTGATCAGTTTCCATGAACCTTTAAGATACAACTGTAGTGTTGATCACACTCTTCGCTTCGTCAAAATCACAAAACATTGATGAATATATGCACCAATCCATTAGCAAGGGTTGAGCAACTTAGAATGCTTTGATTATCCTTAGCTAAAGGCATACAACAGATATTTACTAAGTAAAATATTTTCAATCATCAATCATATGTAGAGAGAGTTTTTCAGTGAGTGGTGTCCAACTACAATATGATGAAAGTATATCTTGATGAGAATACATACCTTGCTAATGTCAGTCTCTTGACAGGTAGTTGTTCTGATTATTTGTACCATGATATGAGGCATTGTTGAATATAACTTTGTATAATCAGCACTGACAACATTTGTTGTTTAATGTTACTTTAGATTATTCAGGCAGAGTCTTTCACTCATGATTAGATGAAGGTCTTGACACCTCAACGTTCGGATTCATGGATCTTGTCGATTATGCATTTGATGAGTTTCTCTAACTCCTTCGTTTGAGATACAGCGCATAATTTGTTTAGGCGTATAATCTTCCTGAACTTTGAACACAAAGTACTCAGTTTCTGCAGCATCTGGACTTTCCGTCTGAGGGGCTGTAGACTGCTGATTAACTGTATATTTTGCTAGATTTGCCTGATAGAAAAATCATGAAGAAAGAGGGCATTCTGGATTGCAGATATATCCTGCACATACAATTTTAACCTTGTGAGCTCAACTACATTCAAAAACGACTTGCAATTAATACTACGTTCAGAACGTATTTGTGTCATGGATCAAACTCAAAGCGTGAGCTTTAACATATTCGTGAGAACTTGCTCTGATACCAATTGTTAGTTCCCGGAGGCACAATATAGATCTAGAAGGGGGGTTGAATAGATCCTTTTTCTTTTTAAAATATTTTATTTGTTTTCTTTTATCTTGTTAAGTGAGTAACAGATATTTAATAGAGGATTCAATTTATGCACAGTGGAATAGATTAACCTGCCCTTCAGACATATGACATTAAACAGAGTTATAATGTAGAGTTAATTGTAAGAAGATATAGCAGTTATAGTACATAATGTAGATGACATAAAGTAAATGACACCAGAGGTTTTAAGTGGTTAAGAGACTGAATGCTCCTAATCCACGCTTCTGCTTCAACAAGTAGGGATTCCACTAAGGATTTTGTGACGCCCCCAAAATAGGTATACACAACCCATTCTGAGTCGCCAGATACACGGTATAAAATTCAAATACAAACTTCATTTATATAACTATTGAATTGTCATGCAAAATACGACAACACATAAGTTGTGAGTTTCAATAGAAATAACAGTACTCACACTCCAAACCGATGATGCTTTACATAAAGGTACAGTCGATAACTGTTTTAGGAATTAAAATCTTTAGAAAATGCTCAAGGAATCCTTCATACATGGGAGATCGTGCATCTAAATTATAATAGATATTATATGACTTGAGCATTACCCTTGGTTGACCCAATAGACCCCAAAGAAGAACGAGAAGATTATTATCTTGTTCATTCCAATGGTGGGTAGCTTCTTGCCATATAATTATCTCCATTGTCTCAAACCGAGAATTATATTCCAACCATACTCCAAGATTATATAAATAACAGTCATAGATATAGTCAGCAAGTGGATGTGCACAACCATATCTTATGATAACACGAGTTTGTATATGGTCAGACATCATGTATGAAAATGGAAAAACACCCTTTAAGCTCTTAGTACATTTCTATCCTCCTCATTCTAATGGGGTGAATTTTTGACGCTTCCAAAGTTGGGTTCTCATCACCCTATTGTTCACCAAAATCAATTATTAAATCACGTATAATATATGACACGCCCATCTTAGGTCCTCAATACAATTATATATTGCATGTCATGCAGTTTTATAATGTATTGAGAAACTTCCACAGTCTTAAACCATCACACTATTCCCCTGTTATCTCCGCTCGACCCAGCTACACTAAAAAAACCTGAAAGGAATTGTGAAGCAAAACGGTGAGCACAAATAGCCCAGTAAAGAATATTATAAATAAGATAATTAATTTATCAATAGCCTTCATCAGTACTAAATCAGATATTTAGAACATATGGTAGATAATAAAAATTTTCTACCATAATTACAGCGGAATCAACAATCCATTAGAAGAATAAAGTAAAACATAATGTCTACTATCTCCTCCAAATTAAAAGTCCATTGTTAATATTTCATTCCTGTAATACTCATCAATAGTTCTTTATTGTACCCAAGACAAAGAGAACTCACATCACCTGTCTTCACCTGAACCACCAAAAATTATAGTTAAATTCATAATTCATATTTATAATTAGGAAAATCAACAGTCCATCTTTGCACTACAAGCCAAAGACATACAACTGTAAAACTAATAATTAACAGTCCATCTTTGCACGTAACCCAAAGATATACAACTGTAAAATCATTATTCAACAGTCCATCTTTGCACGTAAGCTAAAGATATACAACTGTAAAACTAATAATCAACAGTCCATCTTTGTACATAAGCTAAAGATATACAACTATAAAACCAATAATCAACAATCCATATTTGCACGTAAGCCAAAGAGGATTTTAACATCATTTGTCTGTAAAATAAATAATCCACATCACCGAATTATTCATACATTAAGGGCCAAGGGTATTCGTTATTATCACATCCACTAATTATCCATGCACTATGGGCCAAGGATATTCGTTATTATCACATCCACGATTTATCCATGCACTACGGGCCAAGGATATTTGTTATTATCACCAGTGATCATAATCATATCAAACAACTGTCCATCAATGCACTACGAGCTAATGAAGACTTTTACCACGTCATTTGTAACATTACAGATCATGCTTATACCGATACATAATTCTTGGTCATAATCATACCAATCAACAGTTCATCTATGCACTACGGACCAAAGATGACTTTCATTACAATATAAGCATGAGAATGATGACAATGATATAAGAATTCAATTAAGTGAGAGCAAGGATAAATTTTAAATATTTATAATTTAATTTATCCTGAGTTCAAGAATGTCCAAATTGTCAACATGATAACTGTTTTGCGGAGTAAAATTCAAAAATAATATTCATGTATCAAAAATAATTTGGACATAAAAGAAATTAATTTTTGTCGTGAATAGTACCCCAGGTGAATAGTACTCAAGTGAATATTACCCCGTGAATAGTATTTCGTGAATAGTATCTCGTGAATAGTACTTCATAAATATTATCTTGTAAGACCCCAACTTTTATAAATAAAGATGAATTTTCTATAAATATCATTTTTGAATATTATGGAGTTAATTTGATATAATGTTATAGTTGTGGGTAATATTTATAAATTTTGCAAAGTAAGCAAGTTGTTATAAAATATTCGTTTGGTCGGGGAATATTCTTTTTGTCGGGGAATATTCGTACGACGGCACAATCATTGGTGGACCCCACAACGAAATTATTGTCGGATTGAGAAAACGACAAAAATATTTTATTAAAAATAACGGCTGAAGTGTTACCGTTAAAATCGTTAAAACTGTTGAACTACTCGGTAGTAAAAGTACAGTAATACGCGTGGTTGCATAGTAGCACACGGTATTGATTATTGATGCTTACGTGAGAAGTCACTCAGCTATACTCAATTATTGCTACAGTAATTGCTGCATCATATCTCTTAAATTATTGTCATAGTATCATCTGTATAATATCTTATATTATTAAATCAATAATTGAGACGTTGTGGTAAGTTTGGTTATTTTATGGGGGGCCATATGTCATCATCTAAGAGTCTCTTCGTCAATAGTAATTACCGTCGTCAATAATATTTACCGTCGTCAATAGTATTTACCTTGGTCAATATTAATTACCTTCGTCAATAGTATTTACCTTGGTCAATAGTATTTATCTTGGTCAATAGTAATTACCTTCGTCAATAGTATTTACCTTGGTCAATAGTAATTACCTTCGTCAATAGTATTTACCTTGGTCAATAGTAGTTGTCCCTTCAATATTACCAAGAGTCATTTGACCCTTCGTTAAGACCAAGAGTCATTTGACCCTTCGTTAAGACCAAGAGCCACCCTCAGTTTTTCTATAAATAGAGGCCTAGGGCTTCATTATTTTTCACGAATTCATTCAAGCTATAGAGAGAGAGAGTATAGAGAGAATAAGAGAGAGAGAATAAAAGTATTCTGCTACATCACTTTTCCAATATCCAGTTCTTTTAAGGTAAGGGATATTATTCTTTTGTATTCAAGAAGAGAATTTCTGTTATTCTATTTCTTTATTATTCTGTTGGAATAACCTGTATATACGGAATACCCTATACTTGGTGACATTCTTCTATTATTCTGTCTTTGTTATTCCGTTGGAACATCCTGTCTGTGCTTTACGCCGGACCTGGTTCCGTCTTTATTATTATTCTGTCGGAATATCCTGTCTGTGTGTTTTACACCGGACCTGGTTCCATTATTTACTATTCTGTCGGAATATCCTGTCTGTGTGTTTTACACCGGACCTGGTTCCATTATTTATTATTTTGTCAGAATATCCTGTCTGTGCGTTTACGCCGGACCTGGTTCCATTATTTATTATTCTGTTGGAATAACCTGTGCGTGCGGTCTATCGCATACATGGTGATTTCTTTTGTTATTCCATTCTTTATTATATTCAGTTGGTTAAGTTTTGACTTCTATACTCCATGAAATTTGTGGAATATCCTTGATATTTGCGCTTCATCTAGTATCTATTCATAAAAATATTCTCCTGATCATTCTTGAATATTACTCCACAAAGCAGTATCATGTTGACAATTTGGACGTTGTTAATTCTTGGATAAATTAATTCTTGAACTTGTTTTATTGAATTCTTATATCATTGTCATCATCCTCATGTTTATATTCTGTTGAAAGTCATCTGTGGCATGTAGTGCATAGATGGACTTGGTATGATTATGACCAGGGATTATTCGGTATAATTATGACCGTAATGTTACAAATGATGTGGTAAAAGTCCTCATTGGCCCGTAGTGCATTGATGGACAGTTGTTGGCATGATCATGACCATTAATGAATACACGAATATCCTTGGCCGTAGTGCAGGGGTGATTCGATGATGTGGATTATTTTATTAAGCTGAGTCCCAGCGATCACAGTGTTGAAAAGCCTTTTAAATCATAAAAGATAGTAGAGTTTATTTTCTACTTGACTCTTTTAATGGATTGCTTGTTCCGCTGCAGTTAAACTTGATGTCTATTATATTTTATCAGTTTAATATTGTTGAAGGCTAATGATAATTTATTCTGCATTATCTTAGTCATAATATTTCTTACTGGGCTAGTTGAGTTCACCCTTTCTTTCAATGTTCTCTTCAGGAAATGAGAACGTAGCTGGGCAAGTCGGGGAACGAAGTGATGGTCCGAATGATAGTATTAGTTAGTAGTCCTCACTATTCTATGTAATGGTGTGTTAATAAATGTAATGAGGACTCCTTTTGAGTATGAATACTCTCTAGAAGATAATATTTGTATTCAAACTCAGTTTATGTTTTGTCGTATTGTACACGACAGTTGTATTAGTAAGTTGTATTTGTATTATGTACTTTGTATCTGACGACCCAAGATGGGTGATGTATACCTAATTTTGGGGGCGTCACATATCTCGTGAGTAGTACCGTATATATGAATAGTACCGTATATATGAATAATATATAGTATGTATGAATAATACCCATGAATAGTACTCCTGCATGAAAAGATTAAAATTTAACAAGAATGTCCAGAAAAATACTTTTGTAAAACGATACTAGAAGAAACGCAAATTTCAAGGATATTCTACTAATTTCATGGAGTATAGAACCAATACTTATCAAAATAAGTGTAGAATTAAGAATATGAAACGAAATAATATTACTTACATACTACAGAGTATGACAGAAAATATTATTTCTAACGAATATTGAATAAAAATAATATCCCTTACAACTGTTGAACGAAAATAATATTCCTTACGAATATTGAACAAATATACTATTCCTTACGAATATTAAACGAAAATAATATTACTTACGAATATTGAACGAAAATAAAATTTCTTACGAATACGAAAAATAATATCGTAAGTGAATATGAAATAAATAATACCCTACCTTAAAAGGAGAGTATTTCTGGCTGGTATAGGTGGAGATATTCTTAAAGAAAAACTTGCAATATTTGCTACACTCAAAGTTTTCTTAACTCAAAAGAAATACGCTCAATATTATAGAAGAAGAATTCTCTGATTCTGGTGTGTTTTTCATTTCTATACTTAGCATCCTATTTGTAGGAGAATGGCAGGATACTATTTAAGAAAATAATCACGAGTGAACAGGAATTTTTTACCGGACGAATTCGGCGCAGAATCAAAATTTTTTTGATTTTCACTATGCAGCACGATGCAAACACTATACAGTACTTTATACAACACTATGCAGTACTATACAAACACTATGCAGTACAATGTAATACTATGTAGTACTATACAAACACTATACACTACTATGCAATATAGTAAAATATAATATATTATATTTATAAAAAGTTTTCTGTTTTATATAAAAAAATTTGTTTTATTAATATTATAATAATAATAAAACCAAAACTGAGATAACTTTTTACCGACAATTTTGAAAAATGAGTAAGTGGGGGTCCATGTAATAACCCAAATTTATAACAAATGCTTCATAAAAATTCCCTATTTATCTCAATTCACTTGGCTTCACTAAACACATTTTTACTAACATTTATTCATCATTAATATTATAACTCACAATATTAACAACCAGATCATTTCCAGGAAAGAAGGGGCTTTCCGATAAGGACTTCTCTTTATTGGCGAACAATTAGATGAACAAACCCCTTTCCTCGACAGAACTTTCTAGACATTGTCAATAATGCAAATAATAATATGAATAACTTTGTCGTCTCAATTATTGGTTTAATAATATTAAATATTATGCAGATGATACTGTGACAATAATTAAATCAATAATATGAGATACTATGCATCAACTATGGTTACAATAATTGAATAAAATTGAGTGACGTCTTACGTAAGCATCAATAATCAGAGATACTATTCAATATTGTGTGTTACTATGCAACCACGCGTATTACTGTAGTTTTATCACTGGGTATTTCAACATTTTAACGGTAAAAGTCTTGCCATTATTTTTATAAAAAGGTTATTTTTGTCGCTTTATAAATCTGACAGTTATTCCATTGTGAGGTCCACCAATGATTGTGCCGTCGTACGAATATTCCCCGACAAAAAGAGTATTTTCCGACCAAACGAATATTTTATATGATAACTTGCTTACTTTGTAAAATTTTCACATATCACCCTTAACTTTAACCTTTTATCAATTTAATCATTTACTAAATAGAATAATAATTATAAGAAAATTGAATACTTTCATTTCATAAAATTCGGGGTCTTACAATCTCCCCTCCTTATGAAATTTTGCCCTCGAAATTTATGTACCTGGTAGTTCGAAGAGATGAGAATACCTTGCTTTTTTTCGGATTGTGCATTCCCATTTATTTCCTCTATATCATGATTTTTTCATTGCTCATCCCCTATATTTTAGATATCATTCTAGAATACATCTTCAAAACAAAGGTTAATTGACATATCACAATTTGTCAACTTAAGTAAGAAAATTCAGCTTAGGTAGGACACATACTAGCGAAGGATATTACTCGTCTCTCCCCTTATAGTTCTAATCCCAAATCTCTGCCAGATATCATATCCATAAGCTTTGATACCATTTGTGACGCCCCCAAAATAGGTAAACACAACCCATTCTGAGTCGTCAGATACACGATACAGAATTCAAATACAAACTTCATTTATAGAACTGTTAAACTGTCGTGCAAAATACGACAACACATAAGCTTTGAGTTTCAATAGAAATAACAGTACTCACACTCCAAACCGATGATACTTTACATAAAGGTACAATCGCTAACTGTTTTAGGAATTAAAATATTTTGAAAATGCTCAAGAAATCCTTCATACATGATTTAAGTTATAATAGATAATATATGACTTGAGCATTACCCTTGGTTAACCCAATAGACCCCAAAAAAGAATGAGAAGATTATTATCTTGTTCATTTCAATAGTGGGTATATCTTCTCGTCATATAATTATCTCCATCGTCTCAAACCGAGAATTATATTTCAACCATACTCCAAGATTATATAAATAACGCTTATAGATATAGTTAGCAAGTGGATGTGCACAATCATATCTTATGATATCACGAGTTTGTATGTGGTCAGACATCATGTATGATAATGGAAACACACCCTTTAAGCTCTTAGTACATTTATGTCCTTCTCATTCTGATGGGGTGCATTTTTTACGCTTCCAAAGTTAGGTTCTCATCACCCAATTATTGTTCACCAAAATCAATTATTAAGTGGCGTATAATATATGACACACTCATCTTAGGTCCTCAATATAATTATATATTGCATGTTATGCAATTTTATAATGTATTAAGAAATTTTCACAGTTTCGGACCATCACACTATTCCTATATTATCCCCGCTCGATCCAGCTACACTCTTAATACTTGAAAGGAATTGTGAAGCAAAACGGTGAGTACAAATAGTCCAGTAAAGAATATTATGACTAAGATAATTAATTTATCAATAGCCTTCATCAGTACTAAATCAGATATTTAGAACATATGGTAGATAATAAAAGTTTTCAACCATAATTGCAGCGAAATCAACAATCCACTAGAAGAGTTAAGTAGAACATAATGTCTACTATCTCCTCCAAATTAAAAGTTTATCGTTAATATTTCATTCCTGTAATACTCATCAATAGTTCTTTGTTGTACCCAAGACAAAGAGAACTCTCATCACCTGTCTTCACCTGAACCACCAAAGATTATAGTTAGATTCACAATTCATATTTATAATCAGGTAAATCTATAGTCCATCTTTGTACTACGAGCCAAAGGCATACAACTGTAAAACCAATAATCAATAATCCATCTTTGCACGTAACCCAAAGATATACAACTGTAAAACTAATAATCAACAGTCCATCTTTGCACGTAAGCCAAAGATATACTACTATAAAACCAGTAATCAACAATCCATCTTTGCACGTAAGCCAAAGAGGATTTTTATCACGTCATTTGTTTGTAAAATAAATAATCCATATCACCGAATTATTCATGTACTACGGGCCAAGGATATTCGTTAGTATCACATCCACGAATTATCCATGCACTACGGGCCAATGATATTCGTTATTATCACATACTCGAATTATCTATGCATTACGGGCCATGGATATTCATTATTATCATCAGTGGTCATAATCATACCAAACAACTGTCCATTAATGTACTACGGGCCAATAAAATTTTTTACCACATCATTTGTAACATTGCAGGTCTTGATTATACCGATACATAATTCATGGTCATAATCATACCAATCAACAGTTTATCTATTCACTACGAGCCAAAGATGACTTTCATTACAATATAAGCATGAGGATGATGACAATGATATAAGAATTCAATTAAGTGAGAGCAATGATAAATTTTAAAGATTTATAATTCAATTTATCCAGAGTTCAAGAATGTCTAAATTGTTAACATGATAACTGTTTTGTGGAGTAAAATTCAAGAATAATAGTCATGTATCAAAAATAATTTAGACATAAAAGAAATTAATTTTTATCGTGAATAGTGCCCCGGGTGAATAGTACCCGAGTGAATAGTATCCCGTGAATTGTACTCCGTGAATAGTACCGTATATATGAATAGTGTCGTATGCATGAATAATACCCATAAATAGTACTCTGGCATGAAAAGATTAAAATTTAACAAGACTGTCTAGAAAAATATTTATGTGAAACTATATTAGATGAAGCGCAAATTTCAAGGATATTTTACTAATTTCAAGGAGTATAAAAGCAATACTTATCAAAATAAATGTAGAATTAAGAATATGAAACGAAATAATATTACTTACATACTATAGAGTATGGAAGAAAATATTATTTCTTACGAATATTGAACAAAAATATTCCTTACAACTGTTGAACGAAAATAATATTCCTTACGAATATTGAACGAAAATAAAATTCCTTACGAATACGAAAAATAATATTGTAAGCGAATATGAAATAAATAATACCCTTTACCGTAAAAGGAAAGTATTTCTGACTAGTATAGTGGAGATATTTCTGAAGAAAAACTTGCACTATTTACTACACTCAAAATTTTCTTAACTCAAAAGAAATACGCTTAATATTATAGAAGAAGAATTCTCTGATTCTGGTGTGTTTTTCATTTCTAAACTAAGCATCCTATTTATAGGAGAATGGCAGGATACTATTTAAGAAAATAATCATGGGTGAACACGAAATTTTTCACGGACGAATTCGGCGCATGATCAATTTTTTTTTTCACTTGGCAGCACTATGCAATACTTTATGCAACACTATGCAATACTATACAATATTATGCAGTACTATACAAACACTATGCAAATACAATACAGTATTATGCAAACATTATGTAGTACTATGCAATATAATAAAATATAATATATTATATTTATAAAA
This sequence comes from Panax notoginseng, assembly GCA_016801055.1. NCBI lineage: Eukaryota > Viridiplantae > Streptophyta > Magnoliopsida > Apiales > Araliaceae > Panax > Panax notoginseng. Next base: position 150,473,185 of record CM029018.1, on the reverse strand, counting down.
AGTTTTATGTTTTATACTTTTTATGTTTTATTACTATTATAATAATAATAAAATCAGAACTGAGATAACTTTCTACTGATAATTTTGAAAAATAAATAAGTGGGGGTCCATGTAATAAGCCAAATTTACAACAAATACTTCATAAAATCTCCTTTTATTTTTCTCAATTCACTTGGCTTCACTAAACACATTTTTAATAACATTTATTCATCATTAATATTATAACTCGCAATATTAATAACCAGATCATTCTCATGAAAGAGGGGGCTTTTCGATAAGGACTTCTCCTTATTGGCGCGCAATTAGATTACCAAACCCCTTTCCTCGACAGAACTTTCAAGACATTGTTAATAATGAAAATAATAATATGAATAACTTTGTCGTCTCAATTATTGATTTAATAATATAAAATATTGTGCAGATGATACTGTGACAATAATTGAATCAATAATATGAGATACTATGCATCAACTACTGTTGTAATAATTGAATAAAACTAAGTGACTTCTTACGTAAGCATCAATAATCAGAGATACTATACAATACCGTGCGCTACTATGCAACCACGTGTATTATTGTATTTTTATCACCTGGTATTTTAACAGTTTAACGGTAAAAGTCTTGCCGTTATTTTTTTAAAAAAGGTTATTTTTGTCGCTTTCTAAATTCGACAGTTATTCCATTGTGGGGTCCACCAATGATTGTGCCGTCGTACGGATATTTCCCGACAAAAAGAATATTCCCTGACCAAACGAATATTATTATGCCAACTTGCATACTTTGTAAACTTTTCACATATCACCCTTAACTTTAACCTTTTATCAATTTAACCATTTACTAAATAGAATAATAATTATAAGAAAATTGAATACTTTTATTTCATAAAATTCGAGGTCTTACAGATTTAATCAATTCTGAATCACTAAGATTCCTTCAAGACCAGCAGTCTTGAAACTCTAGTTCATTAAGAACTCTTCAAGTCCAGCAAACTTGGAACTTTAGTTCAGTAAGAACTCTTCAAGGCCAGCAGCCTTGGAACTCAGTTTAGTCTCTAGGACAAGGACCCTTAAGGCCTTGACTTCTTGTTTGTGACGCCCCCAAAATAGGTATACAACACCCATTCTGAGTCGTCAAATACATGGTACAGAAAACAAACTATAATTTCAATAATACAATTGTCGTGCAAAATACGACAACACATACTGTGAGTTTAAATACAAATATTGTCTTCTGGACAATATTCACACTCAAATAAATCCTCATTATAATTATTCAAACACTATTTTACAGAAATAGTGAGGACTGCTAAACCATCTTTCTAGAACCATCACTCCATATCCCGACTAGATCCTGCTATGTTCTCACCTCCTGAGAAGAAAAATGGAACAAAAAGAAAAAGGGTGACCTCAACTAGCCCAATAAAGAATATTATGACTAAGATAATATACAACAAATTATCGTTAGTCTTCAACAGAAAAAAATCTGATAGAATATAATCGACAACAAGTTTTAGATCAACAACTGCAGCGGAAACAGCAAACCATTAGAAGAGTCAAGTAAAGAAAGAATTCTATTATCTTCTAAGATTTAAAAGTCCATCATCAATATTTTATCCCTGTAACATCAATTAATAATCATCTTTATCCAAATATTCATCTTTGCACTACAGGCCAAAGATATTCATTTGTATCACCTGTCAGTCATGTTCATCTCAACACCTGTTCATCTTTGCACTACAGGCCAAAGATATTCATCAGGTAATCATACATCTTTGCACTACAGGCCAAAGATATTCAGTAATATCATCATTTAGGACTGATGATGATGAAAAATATCTTAAAGAGAACGAATCCAGTGAGACAGAAGGATAAATATTAGGGATTCGTATAACAGTTTATTCAAGATCAATAATACTTCATAATAATCAATTGTGAAGCATAATTCAAAAAAATAAAGATCAAAACATGGATACAATCAAAGATAGTAACCATAATAGACATCTTGGACAGAAAGAGAATTTTATTTTTCGGTGAATAGTATCGTATTCGTGAATAGTACCGTATACGTGAATAGTGCTGTATACGTGAATAGTAACCCCGACACAAAAATTCCAAATTTGATAAAAACTCATATCAATATTTCATCATAATGATATTGAAGAAATTAATATCATTTAAGAAGAAAATAATATCTCTTACCTCAAAATATCACTACTTCTGGTCGGAATACCGGTATAAGGCTGAAAGAAACTTGCTCTGATGAATAGAAACTCTCAAAGTATCTAAATACTCACAAAATACACTCAATAATCTAGAGAGAGAAAGAGAGAAAACTTTTTTCTGGTGTGATTTTCAATTCTAACTTAGCCCTCTATTTATAGGAAAATGGTAGCACGCCGAAGCAGACTTAACCTGTAACCTGATGGCTTTACCTGTTACTATTCCCACCCACCACATTTGAATAAAAATCTCAGCATATTTTTTCACCAACCAAGAGTGGGGCCCACCAATTTTAGAATTTTCTACCAAAATGATTAACTCCGAAAATTCAACAATTTTTGAACCAGTCATCTCGTAAAATTCATAATAAATCATACGTTCATTTTTAACGGTTTAAAATTTGTGGACATATACTCAACTTATATATGTATAACATATCCAAAAATTACCACGATCCAACGGTCGGATTAAAAATTATAACCCCCGCAAAATATCTTAAAAACCCTGATTTTTAATACCTCCATTCCGACAAAAATACTGATAAAAACCTCAACATTAACTCCTTCATTTTTAACCACAAAAATATATCCCTCATTTATATCCACATAAAATAATTATTTCCTTATCATATGAATAAATAATTAATTATTCACAAATAATATTACAGAATCACATTTATGACAACCATGCCGTTTCCAAGAAAGAGGGGGCTTTCCAATAAGGATTTCTCCTTACTGGCGCGCAATTAGATGACCAAACCTCTCCTTAGACAGAACTTTCTAGACATTGCCAATAATGTTATCTAATAATATTATTCAAATAATATGAATTATTGATCTGATAATGGAAAATACTATGCAGCAACAATTATTGAAACAACAATAATATAAAATATCAACACAGCAATTATTGAATCAATAAAATAAAATATTTTACAATAACTACTGTAACAATTATTGAGTAGTGTCTTCTTACGTAAGAATCAATAATTGGTGTAATACCGTGTGCTACTGTATTTTAACCACCGGGTATTTCAACAGTATTAACGGTAACAACTACGCCGTTATTTATAAATAGCTTATACTTGTCGTTTTCTTCATTCAATCGCTTTCCGTTATGGGGCCCACACAAGGCTGCGTCGTCGTACGAATATTTTTCGACAGCAAGAATACTTCACGAATATTCCCCGACAAAATGAATATTTTATAACCACTTGCTTATTTTGCAAAATTTACACATTTTACCCATAACCAAAGTATTATATCAAATTAACCCCTTATTATTCACAATAATATTTAGAGAAAATTTAATTTTATTCATTAATAAGCCGGGGTCTTACAACCTCCCCTCCTTATGAAATTTCGTCCTCGAAATTGACGTATGTACCTGATATTTCGAAAAGGTGAGGATACCTCGCTTTCATTTCTGATTTCAACTCCCAGGTCATTTCTTCAATAGCATGGTTTCTCCACAAAACCTTAACTTGTGGTATAACCTTTGTGCATAGTATATGCTCTTTCCTATCCAAGATCTTAACAGGTACCTCCTCGTACGTTAAATCTTCAGCTATCTCGTCTGGTTCTAACTCAATAATGTGGTTCGGGTCTTTAACATATTTACGAAGCATAGATATGTGAAAAACATTATGAATACGAGACATGCTTGGAGATAATGCGAGTCTATATGCCACATTTTCTATTCGCTCAAGAATCTCAAATGGACCAATAAATCTTGGATTGAGCTTTTCTCTCTTCCTAAATCTTGTAACTCCCTTCCATGGTGCAACACGTAATAATACATGATCCCCAATATTAAATTCCACGTCCTTCCGATGAAGATCCGCATAACTCTTTTGTCGATCTTGTGCCGTTTGTATACGTTGTCGAATCGTTTGGATCTTCTCTGTAGTAATGTGTACCAACTCTGGTCCCAACAATGTTGCTTCACCCACCTCGTCCCAGCATACTGGAGAACGATATTTTCTTCTATACAACGCCTCGAATGGAGCCACACCTATGCTCGCCTGATAACTGTTGTTGTAGGAGAATTCCACCAATGGTAGGTACTTATCCCAACTCCCTTTGAGATCTAGGACACAAAGTCTTAATAGATCTTCAAGAGTTTGAATAGTCCTCTCTGATTGTCTGTCCGTTTGAGGATGGTATGCCGAACTGAATCGTTAATCCGTGCCCATAGCTTTCTGCAAGCTAACCCAAAATCGTGAAGTGAATCTTGGGTCACGATCCGAAACTATGGATACTGGCATGCCATGCAATCTCACAATCTCGTTCACGTACATACTAGCAAGTCGTTCAAGGGAATAAGTCTCACGTATCGGCAAGAAATGAGCGGACTTGGTTAATCTATCAACAATAACCCAAATCGCATCTATGCCTTGAGAAACCTTGGGAAGACCCGTAACAAAATTCATTGTAATGTGTTCCCACTTCCATTTCGGAATCTCAAGTGGTTGCAATGGACCCTTTGGTACTTGATGCTCCGCTTTTACACGTTGACAAGTTAAACATCTCGAGATAAACTCCGTGATCTCTCTTTTCATATTGCTCCACCAAAATGTATGTCGAAGATCGTGATACATTTTGGTACTCCCAAGATGGATTACAAACGGTGTGTTGTGTGCCTCCATCATTATTCTATGCTTCAAGTCAAAATTGTTTGGAACACAAAGTCTGGAGTTGACTCGAAGTATTCTTTCTTCATCGATTCTTGCTTCTGGAATAGCACCTTCTTGCACTTTCTTCTTCATACGCATCAGCTCCATGTCCGTAGCTTGAGCAGCTTTAACTTTATCGATTAAAGTCAGTTCTACTCGTATATTTGATATCATTATGTGGGTACTTGGAGCCTTCATCTCTATCTCCATCCTTTGCAAGTCATACAAAATGGGCCTTTGTGTTAACGACATTGCACTCGTACCCGCATATGATCTTCTACTCAATGCGTCAGCTACTACGTTTGCTTTTTCAGGATGATATTGGACGGTATGATCGTAATCTTTCAACAGTTCGAGCCAACGTCGCTGCCGCATGTTGAGTTCCTTTTGGGTGAAGAAATATTTGAGGCTTTTATGATCTGTATAGATCTCCACTTTCTCCCCATACAGGTAATGTCTCCAGATCTTCAACGCAAAAACGACTGCTGCCAACTCCAAATCATGAGTAGGATAATTCCTCTCATATTCTTTGAGTTGTCGTGAGGCATAGGCTATGCCTTTTCCATGTTGCATGAGAACACATCCTAACCCTTTGCCTGAAGCATCGCTGTAGATAACAAATCCATCCGAACCAGATGGTATTGTCAGAACAGGTGCCGAAATGAGTCTCCTCTTAAGTTCTTGGAAACTTTTCTCGCATTCCTCACTCCATACGAATTTTGTATCTTTCCGAGTTAGCTGAGTTAACGGAGTAGCGATTCGAGAAAATCCTTCCACAAATCTCCGATAGTAACCAGTTAAGCCCAGAAAGCTACGTACTTTGGTCACCGACTTCGGTTGCTCTCAATTGTGATTCATATCCCAATCTTGGATAGCACGTCACAATGGCACCTATTGTTTTACCACCACACAAATATAGAGTCCCTTACGGAGAGTCTGGCTTTGGTGCATTCCACAAAGGAAGTCACCAGATAGAGGCTCGGGTACCAACTTCTATAGTTGAGTTTTTAACTCCTGAAGTTCAATAGGAGCTATCCAATATGAGATTTTAGAAATGGGTTTTGTATCGGGTTGAAGATCAATACAAAAATTCAATATCACACTCTGGGTTAGGCCAGGAAATTCTTCAGAAAATACGTCAGGAAATTCACTAACAACAAAAATATCATTCAAATCTGACATATTTTTGTTCAAGTCCATGACATGGGCTAAGAAAGCTTGACATCCGTTTTTCAATAAACGAATAGCTTTGTGGCTTGATATGTCAGCGACTGATTTTAGTAGTTTAGTAGTTTGAATTCGTATGACAGGTTGGTTAGGAATATGAAAACTAACAACCTTACGAAAACAATCAATTTTAGCATGATGAGTGGTTAACCAATCAATTCCTAAAATCACATCAAAAGCAAGTATCTTTAAAGAGATAAGATCAACAGGTAATGTGATAGTGCCAACTTGGATCATGCAAGATTTATAAACTGTAAATGTAACGAAGGTTTCACCCAACGGAGTTTCAACAGATAAGTTAAAGTCCAATTTCTCCGGAGTCAAGTTTAAACGTTGAGCACAAGCAGGAGAGATAAAAGAATGGGTAGAACCGGTATCTAGTAAAGTATAAACTTCGCAAGAATTCAAGATTAGCTTACTCGTGATCACCTCGTTCGGGTTTCTCGCGTTTTGGCCAGTCACGGCAAACGCCCTTCCAGGAACCGCTGATTTCGACTTATCCGGGACAACTTTTGGAGTCACCATCCCCGCTGAACTTGGTTTTGCTACAGAACACTCTTGAGCTATATGACCCTCCTTTCCATAGTTATAACATACCTTGGATTGTTGTGGGCAGTTTGGGCTGATATGTCCCTCTTTCCCACATTTGTAACATACGACCGGTGGTCGTTCTCCTTCCCTAGAAACAGTTGATGTTTGTGTTGACGTCTTCACGTTATCATTGTTGTACCTTCTCTTCTTGAAATCTTCTCCCAACTCGCTCCTTCTATTATCACGACCACGATTACCACCAGAGTGGTTACCGCTTTTGTCTGAATGTTTTCCTCCTTGCTGGTTTTCATTTCTTCGATGACTGCCGCCACCAGTATGACCCTGGTTGTGGTCCCTCGGTTGCACATACTCATTATCTCGCTCTAATAATTGAGCCTTGTTTACAACATCTGAATATAAAGAAAATTTATGAGAGATAAGATATTGCCGAATCTCGGGTTTTAGACCTCTCAGAAACATCCTTGTCATTCGTTCCTCATTTTCGACCAAATGAGGTGCAAACCTGGATAACTCTACAAACTTCGCCTCGTACTGGGATACCGTCATGTTGTTTTGTTCCAGTCTGATAAACTCCACCTCCTTCATATGACGAATACTTTTAGGAAAGTACTTGTCATTGAACAGTTTTTGAAATATTTCCCAGGACATGTTGAGTGCGTCAGACTGGGTACGCTTCACAGACTCCCACCAGTAGTTTGTCTCACCGCGGAACATAAAGGTGGCGAATGGAACCTTCTGTTCCTCTGTGCATCCCAAGACATCGAATATCTTGGTAATTTATTTGACCCACGTTTCCGCCCTGATCGGATCCGGCTTTCCTTAAATTCTGGTGGTCCCAATTCTTTGAACTGCTTAGCTGTGACAAATCGCGCGTTATCATTTCCACCCGTATTCTGCACACGAGTCTCCCTCGTCTGATTTTGCATGAACTGCAAAAAGCTCCTAAACATTCCATCATTCATCGTTTGCTCGGTAACGTTGTTTACAGAAGTAATATTGCCTTCCTGTTGCACGTTCCCCTGGGTGGTGATCAAAGGTGTCTCCACGGTCTGATTTACTCCATTATTAACGTTCTCAGCTGCCATTCTTAAATACTGCCATAAAACAAGGGTTAATAGTCATGTCATATATTATCCCTATACTCTGACCGACCAAATAAACACCAAATAAACTTAGTCAGGTCATACTAGCGAAGGAATTTCCCGTCTCTCCCCTCCTAGTTCTTGTCTCACATCTCAGCCAGGGATCATATCTCTAAGCTCTGATACCAACTGTGACGCCCCCAAAATAGGTATACAACATCCATTCTGAGTCGTCAAATACATGGTACAGAAAGTAAACTATAACTTCAATAATACAATTGTCGTGCAAAATACGACAACACATACTGTGAGTTTAAATACAAATATTATCTTCTGGACAATATCCACACTCAAATAAATCTTCATTACAATTATTCAAACACTATTTTACAGAAATAGTGAGGACTGCTAAAACATCTTTCTAGAACCATCACTCCATACCCCGACTAGATCCTGCTATGTTCTCACCTCCTGAGAAGAAAAATGGAACAAAAAGAAAAAGGGTGAGCTCAACTAGCCCAGTAAAGAATATTATGACTAAGATAATATACAACAAATTAACGTTAGTCTTCAACAGGGAAAAATCTGATAGAATATAATCGAAAACAAGTTTTAGATCAACAACTGCAGCGGAAACAGCAAACCATTAGAAGAGTCAAGTAGAGAAATAATTCTACTATCTTCTAAGATTTAAAAGTCCATCAATATTTTATCCCTGTAACATCAATTAATAATCATCTTTATCCAAATATTCATCTTTGCATTACAGGCCAAAGATATTCATTTGTATCACCTGTCAGTCATGTTCATCTCAACACCTGTTCATCTTTGCACTACAGGCCAAAGATATTCATCAAATAATCATACATCTTTACACTACAAGCCAAAGATATTCAGTAATATCATCATTTAGGACTGAGGATGATAAAAAATATCTTAAAGAGAACGAATCCAGTGAGACAAAAGGACAAATATTAGGGATTCGTATAACAGTTTATCCAAGATCAATAATACTTCATAATAATCAATTGTGAAGCAGAATTCAAAAAATAAAGATCAAAACATGGATACAATCAAAGATAGTAACCATAATAGACATCTTGGACAAAAAGAGAATTTTATTTTTCGGTGAATAGTACCGTATTCGTGAATAGTGCCGTATACGTGAATAGTAATTCCGACACAAAAAGTTTCAAATTTGATAAAAACTCATATCAATATTTCGGCATAATGATATTGAAGAAATTAATATCATTTAAGAAGAAAATAATATCCCTTACCTCAAAATATCAGTACTTCTGGTCGGAATACCGGTATAAGGCTGAAAGAAACTTGCTCTGATGAATAGAAACTCTCAAAGTATCTAAATACTCACAAAATACACTCAATAATCTAGAGAGAGAAAGAGAGAAAACTTGTTTCTGGTGTGATTTTCAATTCTAACTTAGCCCTCTATTTATAGGAAAACGTTAGCACGCCGAAGTAGACTTAACCTGCAACCTGATGGCTTTACCTGTTACTATTCCCACCCACCACATTTGAATACAAATCTCAGCACATTTCTTCACCAACCAAGAGTGGGGCCCACCAATTCTAGAATTTTCCACCAAAATGATTAACTCCGAAAATTCAACAATTTCTGAACCAGTCATCTCGTAAAATTCATAATAAATCATACGTTCATTTTTAACGGTTCAAAATTTGTGGACATATACTCAACTTATATATGTATAACATATCCAAAAATTACCACGATCCAACGGTCGGATTAAAAATTATAACCCCCGCAAAATATCTTAAAAATCCTGATTTTTAATACCTCCATTCCGACAAAAATACTGATAAAAACATCAACATTAACTCCTTCATTTTTAACCACAAAAATATATCCCTCATTTATATCCACATAAAATAATTATTTCCTTATCATATGAATCAATAATTAATTATTCACAAATAATATTACAGAATCACATTTATGACAACCAGCCCGTTCCCAGGAAAGAGGGGGCTTTCCAATAAGGATTTCTCCTTACTGGCGCGTAATTAGATGACCAAACCTCTTCTTAGACAGAATTTTCTAGACATTGCCAATAATGTTATCTAATAATATTATTCAAATAATATGAATTATTGACTGATAATGGAAAATACTGTGCAGCAACAATTATTGAAACAACAATAATATAAAAAATATCAACGCATCAATTATTGAATCAATAAAATAAAATATTGAACAATAACTACTATAACAATTATTGAGTAGTGCCTTCTTACGTAAGAATCAATAATTGGTGCAATATCGTGTGCTACTGTATTTTAACCACCGGGTATTCCAACAGTATTAACGGTAACAACTACGCCGTTATTTATAAATAACTTATACTTGTCGTTTTCTTCATTCAATCGCTTTCCGTTATGGGGCCCACACAAGGCTGCGCCGTCGTACAAATATTCCCCGACAGCAAGAATATTCCACGAATATTTCCCGACAAAATGAATATTTTATAATCACTTGCTTATTTTGCAAAATTTGCACATTTCACCCATAACCAAAGTATTATATCAAATTAACCCCTTATTATTCACAATAATATTTAGAGAAAATTTGATTTTATTCATTAATAAGCTGGGGTCTTACATTGTTGATGTTGTTGTTGGTGCTGAGCTGCTAAGATGACTTTGAGCTTGTTCATCCTTTGATACTTAGCAGTTTAATGTGATCCTCTTTGGATTTTGCATCGAGACTGGATCACTATTGGACATACTGCTAAGTTATTCATGAAGTTCGTTCTCTTTGAGTACTTAGAAGTTTGTCACTTCTTCTTTGGTGTAGCTAATCTTATGGTTGATTCTTATCTTTATCTGATCTCAGCTTGCACACCTTCATCACTTGAGGTTTGCTAAGTCTTTACACATTTTGTAGACTCCGTCTGACATTTAGCATCCTCCGAACGTTGGTTAACTTGTGTACAGATTTAGTTCTATATCTGTTCTTCTTCAGCTCTTGGTGGTTCATGGTGATTCGTAGAATGGCTCTTTGAATCTTCTCTCTGTTCTGCCAATCTTTTGAATGTTATCTTCTTGTCCTTCTCGACTCTCAGCTTAGCTGACATCCTTAGTGACATTCTCATTGTTGTTGAGTGAAGTCTTTTTCTGTTAAAGCTATTCTCCTATCTTGCTTCACTTCTACTTTCGTAGTTTCACTGCCACTGAGACGTATTCTGTTTTTGGCTCTGTAAAACTCGTAAAGTCAACAACTTATTGAGAACCAACCCATCTTCTTCATTCAGGCTTCAGCTGTTAAATATCCTTTCATATGCTTCCCGTTGGAATATAGTTGTAACAATAGAGAAATTTGTAATTCAATTTAAAATATTTATTGAATTAAATAAATATTTTTAATAATTTATTTAATGAGAAAAATAAATAATTGATGAATTGTGGTGCATTAATTTAGTAATGAAATTGAATAATGGTAATTTTTATTTGAAGATTTAATTTAATGAAAATAATTAAATTAAATGAATTGTTTAATATTAAAGAAAATAAGTAAATTAAATAAAGAAATTTTTAAGTCTAATTTATTAATTAAATTAGATATATAATAATTTATTAACCATAAGTATAATGATAATAAGATTATAATTATTATAATTCCTATTTTAAGTTATTTAAATTAACTAAACTAAAGTTATTTAAATTAACTAAGGTGTGACACATGAAATCATATAATATAATATTATTAAAATAATTTAGTTTAGGGGAATAGGTGGTAGCCAAACAAGGCCTTATGGCCTTTGGCTTATTTGAACTAACGTTTGTTTGGATTTTATAACTAAAGTACGTGGTTTAGTGAGAGACAGTATATGTTTACGCATTTTATTTTTTTATCTAAGGCTAAACTAAGAACAGAGAGTTAGTGAGGAAGGGGAAAACAGAGAGAGAATTGCTAAGAGGTTGAGAGATTTGCTGTGGAAGGGGAAAGAATTGAAGCCACTCTATATCAATTGCTTCAATAATCAAGGATTAAGGTATACTGTACTTCTAATTCCCATGTTTTTGAGTTCTCAATGAATATTTTCTATAAACTATTAAGTCACGTTGGATGATTGTGTATATATGTGCATATAGTCGGGTAAAATCTGTTGGTCACCATATAGGAGTGTTATTGGAATAACTAAATACATGAAATTGGGTTTGATGATGAGATTGTAATAACAGTGATATGTTTATATGATATGGCTTTACAAAGTACAAAATTTCATGTTTAATATGTATGATAATTTGTAAATTCATGTTGAATTATGTTAGTATGTTAAGAAATGAAAGCAGCATAGTTCGAATCATGTCAATTGGTTAAGAAACGAATTCGTGGCGATCGAATTCTCTAAATGTGTCAAAATTGAAGAAATTTGGAAAATTATGGTTATCATTTTTCAAAATTGAATACATATAATGTTTATGTAGTTGGAATGGTGAATAGCATGTTTAGTGATGTTATTACAAAGTTTTAGTTGCTAGGTTTCATGAATTTATGTGGAATTAGGATTTTTTGGCCTAAGAACAGAGTCTGATGTCGTTACTGTAAAACTGTTTCTGATGCCGAGTGCGGGCGCGCTGCCTGTTGACGCGGGCCCGCTGCCTCTTGGTCTGGGCGCACTGCCGCGCAGGCGCGCTGTCGCGCAGGCGCGCCGGACTCTAAGCTAACCATGGCGCAGCCGCGCCAGTGGTCAGTCAGACCCAGAATTTAACTGTTAACAGAATAGCTTGAAAATTGTTAACCTAACTTATTTGATGATTGTAAAGGAACCTAAAATGTGTTATAAGATATAACAACATGTAATCACAACGTTGAAATGATAGACTATTATGTAATGAACGAAATGTGATGCTTTCAAAAGTTAAAGATAAATGAATGGTGGGTTAAAACCCTAAAGCTAATATTAATATAACTAATTGTTATTGCAATTTCAATGATATGTGTAGGGTAATTCATGAACATTATTATACTTATGTAACTTCCATACAAGGCAAGTTTTTTATCCTAAATTTTCATTGAGCAAGTATCCCTAACCTATGCTACTTAATTATTCAGCAAGGGTTCAAGTCCTCACAAGTTGAGGCCTCTACACCGAAGTGCAAATCTGGGCAGCGAAAGAATGAGTTGCACCCTCTAGGGATGTCAGCGGCATTCAGGTCATAAGATCAGTTGAGTTGCAAATCAAATGCTCAAGAAAATGGGGCACAAGCACCTAACAGCGAAAGGAAACGCCAAATCACCACAAAAATGGTTAGTGTAACATCAAGCGAAGTCTGGCGAAGCAAACCTTGGAATATTACTTTCGCGAAGGTATCGGAAGATCCGGTGTTCTAAACCATTGCCATCAATTTAGCGCAACATCAAGACAGTTTAGCGATGAAAGCTTCGTATACCACCATTCGAGTGGGAACCAAAATAGTTTGGCTATCAGCAAGGTAGGCATCGTTGCAAACTATCAGAATATACATCGGTAATGTCTGGTGATTTCAGAACGTCATCCCCATCAAAGATGTGGAAAATATCTCAACTTATCTTCATCAAACAAGCCTCGGCGACACAGATAAAAAGCCATACCATGGGAGTCAACACCAGCATAGGCATCAGCAATGATCGGTAAAGGTAAAGCGATTTGAAAAAATCATTTTAAACATTCATCATAACATTCATTACATTGCGATTTGCGATTTGCGATTTACGATATGTGATGTGTGATTTGCGATTTGCGATTTGTGATTTGCGACATGTGAAATACGATGTACGATTTACGAGGTGCAATTGGCCAAATACGAAATGCGATGTGCAATTTGCGAACTGCGATTTGCAAAAACATTTTAACATTCATCATGACATTCATTACATTACGATTTGTATCATTAAAAATACCTTGTCATATTTCAAGTGTCTACTAATCTTTATCATATCCATTCCATTACATTGCGTGAACATGATAAAGAGGGGCATCTGTAGACACTCAAATTTTTTTTTTCCTGTTACTAACTATGCAGGAGGGCAAAAACGTCTGTTTCACACTCCGGAGATAACCTTGGAGGACCACAACATCAATTCCAACCCCGGAGATAGCCCCAAGAGATCCAGATTCCAACCCCGGAGATAACCCCGAAAAATTAGATTCCAACCACGGAGATAACCCCAAGAAGATCAGTTCTAACCTCGGAGAGAGCCCCTGGGGATCAAGATAAAAGCCAGAAGATAACCCCAGGAGGTCAAGACAACCTCAGAAATAACCCTGAGGACAATAAAAGTCAACATCAAGTCAACCTTAGAGATAATCCTGAGAAAAGACTGCTACAACTGCGCAAAAATCGTAGATAATCCCGGGAGGGGCAAAATGGTTATTTTGCCAACTTAACTTCACCTCAAATCAAATCAACTCATTTTAACTCAATATGCTTCATTAGAAGTCCCACAAGAACCATATCTTAACTTCCGAACGCAAACTACGCAAAACGGCTCACCGGATTGCCTGACGGAAACCCGAAAATACTATTTCGGTCACGGACCCATCTTTCTGGAATCAAAAAGGGCAAATCCTATGTCATTATGTAGCTCTCAGAAAGAGCTTTCCAGAATGGCATGGCACGCTTCCATCGGACTCTCGGATTGAAAGTTATGAACAACCGAGCAAATAACGCATTGTCCGAGTGTACGTACTTCGACACAGCGGGACCCACACTGCTCGGGCCACCCCGGGAAGTCACAGGTACACCTGTTGCTGCCACAGGTACACCTATGTTACCCCCCTCTATAAATAGAGGGCTTGGGGTGGCCATATTTGCACGAGAAAAGGCGAGGAAGCCCTGTCCAATTTGCTCTGTACACACTATAAGCAGAGTGCTTTCTCATTTTAAACACTTGTAAGCTCATATATAGCTACTTTTTTACCGGCGGGAGCCGAGTGTTCATCCACTTAAAACTATAGAAGTCTTCTTTGGCAGTCTACTGTAAGCCTTCTTACACACTTTAAAGTCTTTTTCTTCATCTTTGCACACACTGTTCTTCACGTTGAGAGTCGTGTTGCGTGTGTTTGCCCGAACTTCGGTCCGTGGCATTTATTTCTTTTGTATATATTATATATATTTATATATGGACTAACATTATCGAGTTATGCCTCGATTGAGCCTAGACTTATGTCTGGAGCGTTTAATTGCTTTCGTATATATATATATATATATATATATATATATATATATATACTTATATATATGAACTGTGTGTCGAACTCTGTTTGATGAGCCTAGGCTTACGTCTGGAGCGTTTAATTGCTATATATTTATATATATGAACTGTGTGTCGAACTATGTTCGATGAGCCTGGATTTTATATCCGGTGTGTTTACTGCTTTAATATATATTTATATATATAAACTATTGTCGGACTTTGTTCGATGAGCCTGGATTTTATATCCGGTGCGTTTACCTGCTTTTATATATATACATATATATATTTTTACATTTCATTCCGCCTAGAGTTTACTTCGTGGCGGTTGACCGTTTTTACTGTTTTCTTTATATTTCATCCCGCCTGGAGTTTACTTCGTGGTGGTTGACCATTTTTACTGTTTTCTTTACATTTCGTCCTGCCTGGAGTTTCCTCCGTGGCAGTTGATCGCTTTTACAACTTTATTTATATTTCTTATCCCCCATGGAGGTGCTTCGTGGTGGTTGATCATGTCAATATGTATATATATATATATATATATATATATATATATATATATATATATATATATTGCTTTTATATATTTACATTTTCGATCCCCGATGGAGGTGCTTCGTGGTGGTTGATCATATATATATATATATATATATATATATATATATATATATATATATTTACAGCTTATATATATATATACGTGCTTACTACATTTATATCAATTGCGGCATCATGTGAGCCTAGGAATCATGTGATCACAGATTCAGCCCCTCGAATCTAGATTCGGTTCCCGTGATGGACCTTCTTCAGCTGTAAGCAGCTTGTAAATTCATTCCCGGTGTTCGAATTTCCTCTGATGGTTTCCATACCCATGAGGAATTCGGCACTGCTTTGTATATTATTTTCTCAAAGATGTTTCGCATCTCGAAAATAAAAGCAATCAAGCCGAACATTTAATAATAAAATGGAAGTGTAAAAGGTCTCAATTACTATTGAGCATAAGGGTTTGAAAAATCTCTTTTACTGAACATCACTACTATATCTTGTTTAAAACTGAATTTTTACATAAATTCAAACCCTGTGTATATAGGTGCGAACGAGGCCTCACACTACTTCAAAATAACAGCACATTGACCCACACACACACACACACACATTCATATAACAGTTTCTTGAAAAGTGGCGGTCACCGGGGCAATACGGATGTAGGGGGATGCCTAACACCTTCCCTCCGCATAAGTAAGTCCCCGGACCCTAATGAATCTCGGTTTCACAGACCAGTTTAGCAGTGTCACATCACTGGGTCAATCTGCAAACCTTTTCTCGGTTGTGTTGGTACAACCAGTTAAAAAATCAACTGACGACTCTTAACAGTCTATCGTCGACATTATACATGTCGTACCTTTTTCACTTGTTTTTTCAAACAAATCTCACATAACATGAGAACAAAAAAGAACAGGTAACGAAAAAGGGACAGATAAAAATTTCGACGTCGACACATAAGTCTAGGCTCAATCGAGGCATAACTCTATAATGTTAGTCCATATATAAATATATATATATATATATATATATATATATATATATATATATATGTAAATATGCAAACTGAAATGAAATCACGGACCGAAGTCCGGGCATACACACGCAACACGACTCTCAACGTAAAGAATAGTGTATGTAAAGATGAGAAAGGCTTTAAAGTCTGTAAGTAGGCTTACAGTGGGCTGCCAAAGAAGACTTCTATAGCTTTAAGTGGATGAACACTCGACTCCTGTCGGTAAAAAATAGCTATATATGAGCTTACAAGTGTTTAAAATGAGAAAGTACTCAGTTTAGGGTGTGCACAGAGCAAATTGGACAGGACTTCCTCGCCTTTTTCTCTTACAAAATAGCCATCCCAAGCCCTCTATTTATAGAGGGGGGAGCCGCAGGTACCTACGGCTCGCCGTAGATGTATCTGCAGCTGCCCGGGGTACTCCAGGCTCCTCGGGTCCCACCGTCTCGAAGTACGTGCACGCATGCAACGTGATATCCGCTCGAACTTTCAGAACTTCAATCTGGGCATTCGATTGAGGTGTAAAAGACCTATTTTGGACCGTCGTTGTCGAGAGTTACGCAACGACATGGGATTAGAGGTTGTACGAAGTCAGGAAGATGGGACCATGCCCTTCGGCCTTCAAGCTTTAAATTCTATCCGTTACCCTGTGTAATAGTCACTCGGGATTGGACTTCCTTGATTCTTGTGGGACATTGATGTGTAGAAATGTATGTATGAAGTGTTGAGACGGTGCGATGTGGCGTCAAGGTGGCAAGATGACGATTTTGCCCCTCACCGGGGCTATCTCCAGTTTGGACTGATAAAGCAGACGTTGCTCAGGGTTATCTCTGAGATTGGGCTGCTGCAAGTGTTGAAGGTCCTCAATGTCATCTCTGAGGTGTGCCTGTCTTCCCGGTGTTATCTCCGGGTCTTGTATTGAGTGCCTCGGGGCTTTTGCCGAGTGTTCTGAAACTGTTTGCGTGCATTTGAAACAAGCATTTTTGGGGTTATCTCCGGAACTGCAGTTACACTCCATGGGGTTATCTCCAAGGTTAGTGCTGCTATTCCTGGTGTCGAGACTGAGACTGAATATCTCAGAGTTATCTCTGGGATAAATCGACCTTCTCCGGTGGAATTTTCGGTATTTGAACTGCATGTCTCGGGGTTATCTCCAAGGCTGGAACTGATACTCCCGGTATGTGCTCTGTGGTTGAGACTGAACTTCCGGTAGTATCCGGACTGGATATAAGCTGTCTTCCAGGGTTATCTCTGAAAGACGAATCTGCCCTCCTACAATGTCAATTACAGGTGTGCAGAAAATTTCGAGTGTCTACATACATGGGTTTAAGGCCCCAAAATATTGAAAACTATGGTTGTGGTGTTCGGGCTTATTTCGATGGCTTTCATGCTCATATGAAGTTCGACACACACACACACACACACACACACACACACACACACACACACACACACACACACACACACACACACACACACACACACACACACACACACACATATATATATATATATATATATATATATATATATATATATATATTATACTATCAAAGATGCTTCGCATCTTAAATAAAATCAAATCTAGCCGAATACGAAATAAAATAGAAGTATCAAATGCATCAATTCTTATTTGAGTATAAGGGTTTGAAAACTTGTTTTCAAAACATCACTTTTATATTATTTGCTTAAAATTGAACTTTTCAATAAGTTAAACCCTTTGTATATAGGTGCAAAAGAGGCATAGCACTACTTTCAAATAAAGCACTTTGATTACATTTATCTGCATCACACACACATACACACACACACACACCAAATCAATGCATATGGAATGAAAAGACGTAGTAACAATGTTTCATAGAAGTTGTGGGGTGTCTATCACCTTCCACTCGTTTAAGCAAGCCCCCAAACTCTATGAATTTCGATTTTCAATGCCAATTAAACGGAGTCACATATTCGGCCATATTGTAAAACCTTTCAAAATTTCGGTTGAGTTGGTACAACCATTTAATTCATACCAACTGGCGGCTCTGTCTAATTCGGCCCCATCAATTAAAATCAAAATTTTCAAATCGTCGACATTATATGTCGATCTCTTCCTAAAATATCACCCTTTAAAACAAGATAAATTAAACCACACAGAAAATATAAGGCAAGAACCAAACACCTACGAATTGAGGATTTTTCCCGGCATCGACAAGGGAAAAGGTTTTATGTGTCGACATGTAATGTCGAGTGACAAGAAGAACGTAAATTAAGTCGTTCGCCATGTAGTATGGATCAATACAGGGTACAAAGGGCTGATCACCCAACGTACTCGTAAGTTCAGACGGTTTGCAACAGAATAGCTGTTTAAACCTATTCGGAAAAAAAATTGCAAGTTCAAGGTTGTATAACCCGGTCAGCTAAAAGTCACTACGTTGTTTCAAAAATATGTTTTGAAAACAAAGGAAGTAAATTCCTATCATTTGAGATATCTTCAAAACTTTTGTTTAGTTGTAAAACGTTTAAAAATATAAAAGCATGATTTTTGATTTTGTTGTTTTATATGCAACTGTTATACTTACTGGGCATGTAAATGCTTATTCTTGTTTAACCTTGTATTTATAGTGATCACACCTCCTTTACATGTCTTTCCCCGTATAGAAATAGGATTCCTCATTACGTATGATTCTTTAATGGGATTGAACTGAATCTCCTTAAAAAAAAAGAAATTGGATCATTACTTGACACTTTTCTTAAGAGTTAGAAGTCAATTATAATTAAAAATCTTGTATTCCTTAAAGTTATCAAACTACCCAAAGAGATTCGTGCACAGGATAAATACCTCCATATGGACTTTGACACATCATAACATCCAGGACCAAATGAACATTCCCCAACAGCTACTACCAAGCTCCAAAGCCTATTCTTTAGAGTTCGTATACAACAGAGAATTCCATTCTCTAAAATCCAAATGACAACACGTTGGCAGCATATATAGTATAATTAAGCCACCACCTCTATCAGTGTAGCATTTTATGATTCAGTCAAACATGGTTAATTCTTACACTAAAGAAATCGACCATGACTCAAATGTTATATTATAGAGAAAAGACTTAAATGACCAAAAAAAATCTATTCAAATTTTGTCGAGCTATTAAAAAGGCATCAAATTATTAGTGTCCACCAAAATCATTAAAATTTCATACAATTGCCAAATGTCCGAAAATAACCATACTATATATGTACACGTCAGCTCACCATGCGGTCAATTTTGGACATTTTTGATATTTCTTGAAAGGTTATTGGTTTTGGTACAAATATAAGTCATATGATTATTTTTGATAGCTTGATTAGAGTTCAATGATTTTTTCAATCATCAAGTCCAAAGAAAAAACAATGGAACAAGGTTTCATGCACCTGAACCATGACTTGTGTACTGGTCTGTAATATTGTAGAATCTTTGTATTCGGCAGTGGAATAAAAACATTAGTTTGTTAATTGTTATAACATAGAAGAGGTGGCAAAATAAGTATATCTGAAGTATCCGATCCTCCAACTCCAAACTGACAAACAGATTTTGTTTCTTATGAAGCAACATGGTTGCTTGTTAACTTCCACAAAATTCCAATGTAAGATTTTCAGATCAAAGAAGGAGCATCTTTCTAGGTACGTTCTTAACAAGCGCCTCCATTTAATTCTGTTTGCATAGGAATTTGTAGCACACGAGATGTACTAGAATATGACACTGCTAAACTTACTAATGTTCCATTTTCCGGAAAGATTAGGCACAAAGAAATACCACCGAATGATTGAATATAATCATTGGAAACATCACTAGATCGACTCATTTCATTTTTTTTTATCAATTTCTCTAATTAAACAAGCCAAAACTTCTTCACTCGAAAATTACTCTATATATAGATAATAGTAGGACTAATTAAGTTACCAGAAGAAACTAAGTACTTGACAAGGAAAAAAAAATGCATTATACCATAGATTTGAGATTTGGAGTTCCCCCATTGGTGAATATCCTCCTCTATCTACTTCTAGGTTCTGATCAGGCAAGCATTAACCTAATTAGGTATTGGGATAATCACCTTATCTGGAAGATGACCTTGCTGATCCTTCTTCTTTCCCTCTTCCTATTTATAGTCTCCATAAAACTACCCCTCACTGCAATAATAATTGCAGAACCAATTCGTTTCCATTTTGGCGATTTTCGTTTTTATGGGATACTTTCTATTATGTTGTTAGGATCATTCTTCTTCGAACCATGGTTGTTCTGGTACACTTACCTTGTTTTCATTTGTATCTCTCCTTTTTTGGATGACCTATACGATATGTTGCAAGCCATTCCCACTGTTTTTGTCATATTCACCCGTACTCAACAACAACAACAACAACAACAACAAAATGCCTCTGATGAAGAAGCACTTGATCAGCCAAGTCCTGGCAATGAGCTTACAGAGATCATTTAGGGAGATGCTTCGTTAAAAAATTATTTATCTTGTTTCATATAAACTCGTGTGGTAATTTTTCTTTGTTTCTTTAAATTTTGTTTTGTTTTGTTTCTATGGATAGATAGTATTGTCTTGTTTGGTCACTGCCAAATGAAGATAAGGAGGGGAAGAATGTTTGCAGTTCCTTGTGATAATTCCAAAATATATAAGACTTGGTCTTAGATTTTGTATGGAAAGGAAATATGAAGAAAACGGTATTCTCATTTCATTTATTATGCATGTCATTTTGCTTAGGCCAAACAACAAACAATATTACCATAGTTAATTGTACTCCCTCCGTCCTTAATATAGGACGTTTTAGAGTTTCTCAATTGTCCCTAATTATTTGACGTTTATTAAAATCTAGCAGAATTGATCATAATTTTTTCAAAATTACCCTTCATTATTCTATCTAATTTTTTGATAAACTAAAGAATTGGATAAGTTGTTTTATGGGGATGGAGAGAGAGACCAATGGGTAAATGAGACTAATGAATTTTTTTAAGAGAAAATTATGGGAAAATGTGTGAAAGAGAGTATCAGATAACTATGATAAGATAATACCTCCGTTCCTAAAAGATTATCGTTAAAAGTTTTTACACATGGATTAAGAAAGTCATTTAATACTACTCCCCCGTTCCTAAAAGATTGTCGTTTTAGAAGAAAAAAATTGTTCTAATTTATTTATCGTTTACAACTTTCTAGGAGAATAAATTATTTATTTTCTTATATCATCCCTACCTTCTCTCATTGTCCCAAGAAATTATCTCATTTATATTAATAGTTTTCAACTTCCCATAAAGGGGTAGTGATGAAATTTCAAACAAATTTTAACTGTTTAATGATAGTATTAAATGACTTTCTTAATTCATGTGCAAAAACCTTAAACAACAATCTTTTAAGAACGGATGTAGTATCATTTAACAATTAAAATTTATTTAAAATTTTATCATTAGCCATTTATGGAAAGTTGAAAGCTAGTAATACGAGAGAGAATTTTTGGGACAATGAGAGAATGTATGAGTGATATATTCCTAGAAAGTTGTAAACAACAAATAAATTGAAACAATTTTTTTTTTAAACGACAATCTTTTAGGAACGGAGAGAGTAATATTTAAGGGTATTATAGACAATTGATATTATATTTAATGATTTTCAATCATTATCTTAATTCTTGTACAACACTCTAAAGGGGTGTATTCAATTAAGATTTTTAAAGATTTTTTTTAAGTGATAGATTTTTGTAGAATTTGTGGGATTTTAATGACTTTCACAAACTTTAAAGACTTTTATAAAATAATTTTTATAGACTCCATGAAATAAGTAACAAACTTTTATAAACTTTTTATTAAGACTGTAATAGACTTTTGTATACTTCTAATATATCTTGTAATTTATATTAATTGTTAATTAGTCCATGTGTACAACCGCTCCCTCTTTTTTCATGAACTAGAGTAAATCTCATTATATTATATTATTGTGGCATGAGATTTTATATATATTGAAAGTGTTCACATTATTCTACTCATTTCATAATACATTTGGATACTCAGATACTAATAAAATTTTAAAAACTACAGACGTAATACAAAACTTAAGCTCACTTTTTATTGAGTTATATATACTTTATGCATATGCGTACGCTTTTTATTAATAATTGATTGCTTTTTATTATTGATTGCTTTACTAATATATATATATATATATATATATATATATATATATATATATATATATATATATATATGTTGATTGTGTTATTGTGTGATTCAGTCAACCTAATTTTTCATCTTAACTGCTGCTAATTTTGTTTGATTGTGTGGACTTTTTTTATGCGCCTAACATATATCAAAGCAGTGCGTTTTCTCCTTTTTTTATAAAGAAAAGATAACGATTCTGTCAATTTGTCATACAAGAATACAACCACATGTTACATTATTTCACTATGATACACCAAAGACACTTGAAGACGAATATGGATGATGTCTCAAAAATTAACAGTGATTTTCTTCGTTTAAATTGTCAGAAAACTAAAAAAAAAATATACATATACACATCATATATTTTCTGTTTTCATATATTATAATACATAATCTTTACAATTGATATGAGTTTTATAATTTTATCTCATCTTTGTTGAACAAATCTCTTTCCTCTTTCTATTGAAAGCTTTCGAACGACTGTTTTTTTCCTCACCAATTCAGATTCGGTCTAGTTATTTGTTTACTTATTAATATATCTTGTTAATTCTCTTATAATAAAATTATAATAAATTCAATTATTTTTATGGCCCAAATTTTACCAAATTATTTATCCATCACATATTAATATTTATTAGTCCATATAAAATAAATAACTAATTTGACCCAATAAAAGACAAAGTCCAATTAATAATTAGTTTTATCCACCTTTGTGTTTATTTGGAAGTCTTTAAAAATATTTAGAGATGAGGTAAGACTTTGGATATTGGTTGATAGTTATAATTCTTCTTCTAAAGTCTGTCAAACTCCATCATTTGATAAAAATCTTTAAAATCTATGACTTTTTGAATACCAAAATACTTTTATAGACTTTGTAAAAATTTTAATTCAATACCACCTAACTTTTAAAGACATTAAAAAAGTTGTAATTGAATACCACTAAACTTTTATAAACTCTTTAAATGTCTTGATTGAATATAACCAAACTTTTAAAGTATTTAAAAGTCTTTAAAAATCTTAATTGAATACAACCCCCTAAAACGTCCTAGTGACGAAGGGAGTAGCAATTAAGTCAAGTCATTCAACAATGAACATAATGTGTTTTATATCAAAACTAACGTTAGTGGGATTAACACACATGGAATTGTTCTTTCCTCATTTTAGTTTCACTAAGTTTCCAGCCATATGAATACTACATGAATCTGAAACTAAATTAAAAGAGTAATTTGTGAAAGTACTAAATTTAATTGTGGTAATAACAACCAATAGAATGAGATCAAGGGTACTAACAAACGGTTAAATTATAAGTTTGTCATTCCAAGTTGTAAGCTAGTTTCGAATTAGTCCCTCAAATAGTAAAGTAACACTTCTCTCCTTATAATTGTCACTGAATATTAATTTTGTTTCATGAATTTTTTTACAATTTTATGTCATGATCAGCTAGTTATACGCCTGTCCAATAAGGACATCTTTATCATTTGACCATGTAAAAGTAAAATACACGATTATAGTGACTACCACGTGAAGCATGTGAACTTAATATTTTACATAGTTAAATGACAAATATATTCTTATTGAACAGACGCATGACAAGCACATACATGTGATATGGTGGAAAATTACAATGAAAATTAAATTCATATAATTTATTATTTATGCAATTTTAGTTTATTTGATGTGCTTTTTTTATTTTTTAGAGGAATTTAGTAATTTAATTTATTTTTTGTCTGTTTGTATTTTGGGCTCAGTTTTAGAGTTTAATTATTCCCCTTTTTCAGATAGTTGTAGGAAAGTAATTTAGTATTATAAAATATATGACATTTTATAGATTACTTGAGATTATTTTTTTTGTTCTATTTCTGAGTTTATTGTTTTTCATGTTGATTAAAGGGTTTATTCCATTCGTGTTGGTGGTACGATAACTAACATATCAACATATCACGTTTGTGTTAAAGCGTTACGGTCTAACTATATTTTGTTGTGTCAATTAGCAGGTATTTGAATTAGGCGAGGCTTAAAGGAATAGTGGACTTCTCTATTTTTTGATGAAAATTGAATTCTAGACAAAAAATTACATTACTCGTGACTGTTTATCCAGACCAGGCCGAGTTAATTTTTGTTTTTCTATAAAATAAGAAAAAAATTTATTCTTCAATTGCTGGAATCTACCGTCCGATTCATCATAAACATCACAAACCGTCATCCATGTCCCACGGTCAACAACAACAAGAAGAAAAAAAGAACAAAAAATTGTTACCATAGCCATGTGGTTGCAACCTTGCCACCTACACCGTTGGATATACATTCGTGATTGTTAACGTTAAGTTTTGTCGGCGCGTCTAATAACCAAATTCACGCTCTTAACCTGCACAATAACAGATCACACACGAAGCTTTACGGCTTGTGCCGCCGGGGGATAGCTCCGGTGTGAGAATAAATACGGGCCGTTCACAAGGTTTTACAATGGAGGCTAAGTGTTATAGTGCTCAAAGATCTATTACCTGTTAATTAAAACCTAAGCCCTGTATTTATAGTATTCTCACTACCTTAGAATCCATCTCCGAGTTGGTTTAGGACTCCTAAATATGGCAGTTACCATTATCTAGATCCAACACAATCTCATTAAAAGGTGCAAGTGAAATCCAATCCAATCCAAACACTACCTCTGGAGTTACTTATTCGAATGTGGTTAGGATTAGGATCCGTAACCATTTAAACTCCTCATTACTCCGGAATCCATACACGGGCTATCCCACTGTACAAGCTTAATCCAACCGAGCTCACAATCTGGTCTGGGCTTCGGCCCAAAGGACCCGAAGGCCCGACCCCGAACACCATATGTTAGATTAGGGTTCCGGCCCAAGGGACTCGGATGCCCGAACCCGAACACCTTCTGCATCTCCGAGGACTTCGGCCCATTGGACTTATAATCCCCTACTGGTGTCAGGCCTTCGGCCCACATGGAGATCAGGAAAATACTCCCGAACATTGCCCCCCAGTCTCTTGTTATAATTTATTTATAATTAGAGACTAGAAAAGACATAAACTTGAAAAGTCATGACAACAAATGATGAGTTGTCTCGGGAACCCAAACGGTTTCTCTTTGTTTTTTGAAACGCCACACATTTCTCCAGGACCGGGCCCCACCTGCCATAAATAGCCGCCCCTGGGTAGCGTGCAGCTTCAGTTATAAAAACCATCATCTATCCACCACTGTCACTTTTTCTACACTTCATCCATTTCAAATTTTGCTCTCAAACTTTCCGGTGAAGGCGATTTCTGGCAAGTAGGCTTCCTTTTCAAATCCTTCTCATTCAGTCTTATTCTTGTTCTTTTTTGCTTCCAAATCACTACATTCCCAACTTATCACTTCAATGGCTGATTCTACCCCCGAGAGAGCCTCTAGTATCGGCGATACCACTATTCCCCCCCTCTATTGGTGCCACTGACCTGTTACCAGTTGATCTGCCGGCGCCACCGCCTGACACCACTACTGCTTCTGTTCTTCCTACTCCTATCAGTACCGAAGCAAAAATTCAAAACGTCTATCACTCCGACACGGAGTTTTCCCATATCAATACCAAATCTACCGTCATCTCTTCCCAGCTGTCTGATATTCGAACTCTTTTTAACATTCCGAAAGAGTACAAGCTTCGGGTACCCATATCAGAAGAGAGAATGTTCTGGAGACCCGAAGGCAAGTGGGTTGCCATTCCCCTGTATGCTCTGAAGTACGGGGTTCAGTTCCTCTTTCATGAGTTCATCTCTTCTTTTCTCTACTTTGTGGGGATCGGGTTCGCACAACTTGTGCCGAACTCGTATATCCAATTAATTTCCTTCATTGCCCTGTGCCAGGAGCTAGGCATCACTCTTGGACTTGATTTCTTCTTTGCCCTATTCACCGTTGGTAGATCAAAGGAACCTGGCCTTCGATAATTAAACAAACAACCCAACCGAGCCGTCCTTATCAAAACTCCCTCGAGCAATAAGGGATGGCATCCACAATGGATCTTCGTGAAAGGGACCGATCTCCAACTTCTGCCGAACTGGGCCCATCCCGGTGATCCTATCGCCAAAGTATCCAAGTTCCCAAAGGATCGGGCCGGTGCGTTCAAAGAATTTTATAAAAAGTGGAGTAAGACCGAATGGAATCTGGGGGTTTTTTCCAACGAAACGTGGTTGTACAAACACGGGTGTAAGTATCTCATTCCGAATCTTTCCATACCTTCATTATCCTTCGTCTTGCTTCCATAATCATTTATCTAACTCGTTTCCTTTTGTGCAGTGACAATCTTCAAACCCGAAGGGGCCTCTGAGTCCTTAGCCCCTATTCCCATCAAAATCGAGCCGATCCGTCTTCCCATCACTGAAGAGACGGCTATAGAAGAGACCATCTTGATCGCAGAGCTATCAACGGGTTCTGCCTCGGGTCCAGCCCCTTCAAACGTTGCCAACCCTGAAGCTGGTGGTAAAAACATTTTGAAGATGAACTGATCGGAGAAGATGACTTTGTTAAAGAAGAGTAAGAGAAAGCCTTCCACCAAGGGCTTCATCATGCCATCTTCTTCGGTCATTCCGAAGCTAACCCCTCCTCCACCTCCACCTCCACCTCCACCAGAAGCTAGGGGTGCTCATCAGTAAAAAACAGAACCGGTACCGAAAATACTGAACCAGTACCGATCCGAAATTACCAAAAAAACAAAAATCGAAACCAGTACCGAATTACCAGTTTCGGTACCAAATCGGTACAAAATCGGTACCGGTTTTTTCGGTTCAGTTTTCGGTTATACCGCATGGTAATATATATAATTATTAATAATAATTAAATTTTTTTATATATATTAATAATTTTTTTAAAAACTAAAAAATCATTAACTATTAATAATAATTAATATATAAAAGAAAACTACAAAACATTATTAATATATATAAAAAAATTAATAAAACTACTATTATATATAAATTATTAATATATAAAAAAATTTATTTAATATATAAAATTACAAAATATTAAATATTAATTATTAAATTATTAAATTTCGGTATTTTTGATATTTCGATTTTTACCGAATTCAAAGAAGTCATTACCGCTACCGGTACCGAAAAGTGTTAAAATACCAAAAAATCGGTACCGAAAAAAATCGGTACCGAAAAAACCCGGTACCGTTGGTACTGGTAAAAAATCGAAAAAACCAAAAATTTTGAGCACTCCTACCAGAAGCTATCCTCGAGGATTTAGAGGAAACTGAAGAGGATCCTCTCGAACCTCGTTCGAAGAGGTCTATCAGAGGATCCAGATCTTTAAATTGTGGGTGCCGACCCTCTTCCAACCTCCACACCCACTTCTAGACCGACCCCCGACGCGAGTTCCTCCCACGGAATGCCTACTACATTCTGGCCAAAGAGCCCTTCGGAGGAATTTCCCTTCAACCTGCTCAACCATTTTAAATTACGTGGCGATGATGAGCGGTTCAGAGGGTTTTCTTCGGAGGAGCTTCTAGTGGCCTATATCCGGGCTAAGTGTCAAGTACATCCGAAAACTTAATTGACTTTGCCTATCCTTTAAGTGACTCATGTATTCCATTCGTTGTTGCAGGTCAATGCCATCCTTGCTCTAGTCTTCCCGCCTATGGCACGTGCTACCAAGAACGAGTCGTAACTGAAGGCGGATAATGAGCTACTCGGGGTTGAGGTTCGGAGTCTTCGGTCGGGTTTGGAGAAGGAGAAGGGGATTCTTTTCGAGGCCCAAAATAAAGTTATCAAAGTTGATCGTCGGGCCGCCGAGCTCGAGGAACAATACTCTTTACTTCAACAGGAGTTCGTTGGCCTCGATGGTCATGCCAAGAAACTTGTCCAGGTAAGGAACTTCTGACAGAGGAGGACATGGATCTGAGGAAACTCTTCATGCAATTGAGGAAAAGTTCATCGGAATACATAGTCAGCTGAGGACGTTGATTCTGGAGAACAACACCTTGAGGGAAGAACTGGCCGTCGTCAAACAACTAGCAATCAAGGAGTACGAAGAATTGTCTGCCCTTACCGATAAGGTTATGACCCAGTTTGCTGAAGGTTTTGAAGCCTATCGGGAAAAGGCTCGGGCGAGACTGATTGCTGCTGGGCAGGATGCTGCTATCCTTGATTCCTTTGATGAAGAATCTGAAGCTGATGATGATGGTCCACAGGAATAGTTTGTTTTAGGACTTGTAATCTTTTTTCATTCCAATGTTTATAATTCTGCCGAGCAGTGTAAAAACTTATGGATATATAAATGAAATAGATGACTTTTCTGATCAGTTATATTCGTGACTTTTACCGATCAGTTTTGTCGTTTCCAAATTTCTGATCGGTTTATGCCTGAAGTTTATCTGAATCAATTTTCTATTTTCCTTATCAATTATACTTGTGACTTTTACCGATCAGTTATGTCGTTCCCAACTTCCTAATCGGTTTAAGCCCGAAGCTCCTCTGATTGGGTTTTTAAAAGCTTATGAATATAAATGAAGTACAAACGTTTTCGATGAGAAATCTCATTTATTTCGTTGATAAATAGAATGGCTTACATAAAGGAAAGAATGACATAACTTTTACTGGTAATATTTTTTAAGTCTTCCAGCATGCCATGTATTCTTCACTTTTGAGCCATCCATTGCTCGAAGTCGGTATGTACATGGCTTCGGTACTTCAACCACTTCATAGGGCCCCTCCCAGTTTGGCAGCAGCTTGCCAGTGTTCTGGGGGGTTGATGTCTCTGATTCTCGAAGGACCAAATCTCCAACCTCAAACCTCCTCTGCTTCACCTTCTAATTATAGTGTCGAGTTGTTCTCTTCTGGTAAATTACCAACCTTATTAGAGCTGAGTCCCAAACTTCTTCCAAAAGATCTAAGTTTATTCGTAGGTCGTCATCATTGTATAAGTCTTTATACTGACTGACCCGAAGCATAGGAGATCCGATCTCAACAGGTATGAGTGCATCTGTCCCGTATACTAATTTGAATAGCGAATCTCCAGTCGTCGATCTCGGGGTGGTCCGATAAGCCCACAAAACACTGAGTAATTCTTCGGGCCACCGACCCTTTAATTCATCCAACCTTCTTTTAATGTCGTTAAGCAAAGTTCGGTTGGTGACCTCCACTTGACCGTTTAACTGAGGGTGAGTAACTGAAGTCTTTCGGTGCTGGATCCCCAACTCTTTAAGGAAAGCTTCAAATTTTGCTCCTACAAATTGCCTGCCATTGTCCGAGACCACTACCATCGGGATACCGAATCGGTAAACAACACCTTCTTTGAAAAACTTCAAACATTCTTGTTCGGTGATTTTCTATAGAGGTTTGGCTTCAAACCACTTGGTCATGTAGTCGATGGCCACAATCACAAAACATGCTTGCCCCTTGGCCTTTGGCAGAGGACCCAGGATATCGATTCCCGATACGACAAATGGAATCGGGGATAAGACCGGACACAACTCTTCGGGAGGTTGATGAGGGATGGTACCGTTACGTTGGCATTTGGGACATTTTCTGACAAAATCCTTGGCCTCCTGGTAGATGGTCGACCAATAGTATCCCTGCCTCAGAATCTTGTATGCCAGTGACTTGGCCCCCATGTGATCCCTACAAATTTCTTCATGCACTTCCCGGAGTGCATGATCTGCTTTCGAGGGTGTCAAGCACTTGAGCAGTGGAGAACTAAATGACCTTCGGTACAGATCTCCATCAATAAGAATAAAATTTGAGCTCATATGCTTGATCTTTCTTGCCAATATGCAATCCGAAGGTAACACCCCATCGGCCAAGTGCGATATGTATGGTGTAAGCTAACAGTCCAGTCGATCCAGGGCTAACACATCCGCCCTCGGAACACTTGGTTGTTCCAACACCTCTAAGTACACCGATCTGTTGAATGAACTTGTTTTGGTTGTTGCCAATCTGGCCAAAGCATCTACTACCGTATTGTCTGACCGATCGATTCCTTGACAACTATGTGAGCTGAAGTACATTAGTTTATCTTTCACTTCGGCCAGATACTTTGACATCCTTGCCCCCCGAGCCTCATACTCCTGAGATATCTGCTTGACCACCAGTTACGAATCACTGTAGATGACTAACTTTAGCACCTCTAAGCTTTGGGCCAACCGAGGGCCAACCGAAGTCCATCTAGTATGGCTTCATATTCTGCTTCATTGTTGGTGGCTTTGAACTGAAACAGAATAGCTTGCTGGACTTTGAAACCTTAGTGACTTGTCAGGATGACCCCTGTGCTGCTGATGTCCGAAGTTGGCGACCCATCCACGAAGAGGGTCCATGACGTCTGTCCTGGTTGTGTATCAGTAACCGACCCCACATTCGGTTCTGTGAATGAACATTCTACTATGAAGTCTGCCAGAGCTTGTCCTTTGATTGATGTTCGGGGATGGTATTCTAAGGCGAACTGAGTTAATTCCACCGCCCATGCAACCAGTCAACCCGAGACTTCTGGCCTATGCAGAACCTTCTTTAACGGTTGATCTATATACACCACCACCAACCGACTCTGGAAATAGTGCCGAAGCTTCCTACTTGCAATGATCAAGGCATAAGTAAACTTTTCTAGGTTCGGGTATCGTGTTTCTGCATCCCAAAAAATGTGGCCGACATAGTATATCGGGAATTGCCTTCCCCCCTTGTCCTTTACTAGTGCTTCCCCCACTACCATCGAGCTTGTAGCCAAGTATAAGTATAACAGTTCCGAAGGGATTGGCTTCGCTAACAAGGGCGTCAAAGATAAATATTTCTTAATCCTTTGGAATGCATCCTCACACTCTGAAGTCCATTGAAAACTCTTCTCATTCTTTGGTCCTTTGAGAGTGTCAAAAAATAGTAGGCACCTTTCGGCTGATCTTGACACAAATCTCTGAAGGGCCGCAATCTGCCCAGTCAACCTTTGAACATCCTTGTATGTCTTCAGTGATTTCATATCTAGAATCGTCTGAATCTTCTCCGGATTCGCTTCAATACCTCTCTTACTAATCAGATATCCCATAAACGTTCCTAACCCCAATCCGAAGGTACATTTAGTCGGGTTCAATCGTAGCTTGTGTCTTCGTACTGTTTCAAAGCAGCTCTCTAGGTCCTCTAGATGATCCCGGACTGACATGCTTTTCACAATCATGTCGTCCACATATACTTCCATTCTGCGGCCTAACTGCTTTCTGAATATAAAGTTCATCATCCGTTGATAAGTTGCCCCGACGTTAAGTAACCCAAAGGTCATCTTTCGATAAGCATATATGGCCCGATGCGTGATGAAACTCGTCTTCGGGATATCCTCCTTGCTCATCGAAATCTGGTGGTATCCTGAGAAGGCATCCATGAAGCTCAACACGCCGTACCCCGATGTGGCATTAATCAACTGATCTATGTTAGGCAAATGATAGAAATCTTTCGGGCATGCCTTGTTCAGGTCCGTGTAATCTACGCATAATCTCCACTTCCCATTTTGTTTCTGAACCAGAACCACATTTGCCAGTCATTCGAGGTAGTCAATTTCGCATATGAATTCCACTTCAAGAAGTTTGGTGATTTTCTCGTTTATGATCCTCTGCCTCTTTGGAGCAAAGATCCTTCTTTTCTGTATCACCGGTTTCCTCTTCTGATCTACATACGAATTGTGCAGGGCCACCAACTCACTTACCCCATGCATGTTACTAGGTTCCCATGCAAAGATGTCGGCATACACCCGAAGTAGATCTACCACCCCCGTCCGTAATGGTTCTGTCAGATGTTACCCAATCTTGATTAACTTCTCTATATTCCCTAGAACCAACTCCACATCTTCAGTCTCTTCGGCAGGCAAGGCCATCAGTTCTGTGCTGCTCTCAGTGAATGGCTCTATTTCGATTGCCATTGCCTATTTTTGTTTGCTGACCCCGACTCCCGAAGAAATCAAAGTATTTCGATAGCACCTTCGGGCAATGTCAAGATCGCCTTTTACTTCCCCAATCCCGTTCGGTGTCAGAAACTTGATTTTAAAGTGTGGTATGGATGTTACCTCTTGTAAGGCTGCTAGAGTCGGCCTTCCCAGAATAACATTATACGTTGAATCTGCCTGCACCACAATGAATTTGACCTGTATCTCTGCCTGCTGGGGTGCGGTGCCAAACCTAACCGACAACTCTATGGTTCCCGACACATGCTTTGGGTTCCCATTAAAACCGTATAATAGACCTTCTCGACCAAACTCCATTTTCTTTCCCTCCAGATCCATTCTCTTATAAGCGTGAGTGTACAGTATGTCGACCGAGGACCCGTTATCGATCATCATCCTCTTCATGTCTACTGTCCTGACTTGAGCATTTATTACCAATGCCCCATCATACGGTTCTATAAGATCTGTAGGGTAGTCTTCGTTCGAGAAAGAGATGGATAATCCTGGGTAGGTCCGATCCTTTCTTGGCGAGGAACCTGCGACTGACAATACTGCATCGAGGTGGCCGTTCATCTTCTTACCTATCACACACGCCACAGAACCGCCTGAAATCCTGAAATCACATCAATCACTCCTCGGGCATACTGGTTCTATTTTGGTTGTGTGTCCCGAGCCGGTCCCTTACTTTCCTCCCTGGGCACTTCGGAATTTTCTCGACCAACCACATACTGAACTAGATGGTTGTTCTGAACATTCTTCTCTATTAATTCCTTCAGATCATTACACATCTCCATAGTATGTCCTGGACTCTGATGGTATTCACCAAATTTATCCTGACCCCTCTTTCTAGGCTTTGGGTGCGTCGTGCAAGGTTCAAAAAATGGCTTGTTATGCATCTCGTCCAATATCTTCGGCCGATCTGTGTTGAGGGCGGTGTAAACTTTGTTGATATTTCTGTTTGGGAAAGGTGGTTGGCCACTCCCCGTACCTCCACCATTATAATTTTTTCTTCCAGAATTAACTGTCCTCCCCTGATTGTTGTCCGAACGTTGATAATTGTTTTGTCCCGATCTTTGGATTTTTCATAGGATTGAGAGTGGGGCTTAAAGTTTCCCATAGCCTCCTCTATCGCAATAAATCCTTCGGCTATATAAAAGGCTTCAGTCAAGTCTGTCGGAGGGTTGATCACCAGGTCCTTCATCAGTTTTTTCGACCTCCCTATATCCAAACTGTAAGACCCCAATTTTTATTTTTTTATAAAGATGAGTTTTCTATAAATATCATTTTTAAATTTTATGGAATGAATTTGATATAATGTTATAGTTGTGGATAATATTTATAAATTTTGTAAAGTACGCAAGTTGTTATATAATATTCGATTGGTTAGGAAATATTCGTTTTAACAGGGAATATTCGTACGACGGCAAAATCATTGGTGGACCCCACAACGAAATTATTGTCGGATTGAGAAAATGACAAAAATATTTTATGAAAATAAAGGCGGAAGTTTTACCGTTAATACTGTTGAACTACTCGGTAGTAAAAGTACAGTAATACGCGTGGTTGCATAGTAGCACACGGTATTGATTATTGATGCTTATGTGATAAGTCACTCAGTTTTATTTTATTAATATTATTAATGTAATAAAACAGAAAAAACTTTTTATATAAAACAAAATACTTTTATAAAGTTATCTGTTTTATTAGACTATAAAAAGAATATATTATATTCTATTATGCATAGTATTTTGCATAGTAAAATCTTTTTATATAAAATAGAATACTTTTAGAAAGTTATTTGTTTTATTAAATTTTAAATAGAATATATTATATTTTATTATGCATAGTATTTGCATAGTACCTGCATAGTGTTTGCATAGTAAAATCTTTTTATATAAAATAGAATACTTTTATATAGTTATTCGTTTTATTAGATTATAAATAGAATATATTATATTTTATTTAAAAGATTTTGCTTTAAATATGGATCGTTCGATTAAAAGTAAATCAATCTGGACCGTTCATGAATTAGTTACTATGAAGTCCATTCTTCTATAAATAGAAGCACATTCCTTCATTATTTATTACGAATTCACTGAAACTCTAGAGAGAGAAATTATAGAGGGAAAGAAGAAAAATATTTTGCTACTGCACTACTCATATATCCAGTACTCTTCTTCTTAAGGTAAGGGGTATTATTTCTTTTGTATTCATGAAGAGAACTTCTGTTATTCCATTATTTATTATTCTGTTGGAATAACCTGTATACGCGGACTACCCTATACTTGATGAAATTCTTCTGTTATTCCATTCATTATTATTCTGTTAGAATATCATGTCTGTGCATTTTACGCTGGACCTGGTTCTGTCTTTATTATTCTGTTGGAATACCCTGTCGGTGCGTTTACACTGGACCTGGTTCTATTATTTATTATTCTGTCGGAATATCCTGTCGGTGCGTTTACGCATGACCTGGTTCTATTATTTATTTTTCTGTTGGAATAACCTATCTGTGCGGTCTATCGCATGCTTGGTGCATTCTTTTGTTATTCTATTCTTTTTATACTCAGTTGGTTAAAGTTTTGACTTTTATACTCCATGAAATTAGTGGAATATCTTTGATATCTGCGCTTCATCCAGTATCTTTTCATGGAAATATTCTTTTGAGCATTCGTAAATTTTACTCTACAAAGCAGTATCATGTTGACAATTTGGATGTTGTTGGTTCTTGGATAAATTAATTCTTGAACTTGTTTTATTGAATTCTTATATCATTGTCATCATCCTCATGTTTATATTTTGTTGAAAGTCATCTGTGGCATGTAGTGCATAAATAGATTTGGTATGATTATAACCAGGGATTATTCGGTGTAATCATGACCGTAATGTTACAAATGATGTGATAAAAGTCCTCATTG
The DNA here is from genome assembly GCA_016801055.1 of Panax notoginseng. NCBI lineage: Eukaryota > Viridiplantae > Streptophyta > Magnoliopsida > Apiales > Araliaceae > Panax > Panax notoginseng. The sequence goes on along the minus strand of CM029018.1, from coordinate 150,437,645 downwards.
GCCCGTAGTGCATTGATGGACAGTTGTTAGCATGATCATGACCATTGATGAATACACAAATATCCCTGGCCCGTAGTGCATGGATAATTTATGGTCGTGATACTAATGAATATCCTTGGCCGTAGTGCAGGGATGATGTGGATTATTTATTAAGCTGAGTCTCAGCGATAAAAGTGATGAAAAATCTTTTAAACCATAAAAGATATTAGATTTTATTCTCTACTTGACTCTTTTAATGGATTGCTTATTCTGCTGCAGTTAAACTTGATGTCTATTGTATTTTATCAGTTTAACATTGTTGAAGACAAATGATAATTTATTATGCATTATGTTAGTCATAATATTTCTTACTGGGCTAGTTGAGCTCACCCTTTCTTTCACTGTTCTCTTCAGAAAATGAGAACGTAGCCGGGACTAGTCGGGGAACGGAGTGACAGTCCAGATGATAGTATTAGTAGTCCTCACTATTCTGTTAAATAGTGTGACAATAAATGTAATGAGGACTTATTCTGAGAGTGGATATTGTCTAGAAGATAGTATTTGTATTAAAACTCACAGCTCTCTTGTTGTATATTAAAGATTGTATTTGTATTCTATACCATGTATTTGGTGACTCAGAATAGGTGATGTATACCTATTTTGGGGGCGTCACAGTTGGTATCAGAGCTTAGGGATATGATCCCTGGCTAAGATGTGAGACTAGAACTAGGAGTGGAGAGACGGGAAATTCCTTCGCTAGTATGACCTATCTAAGTTTATTTGGTATTTAATTGGTCAGTCAGAGTATAGGGATATTATGTTACATGTCAGTTAACCTATGTTTTGTGGCAATATCTGAAAATGACATCCGAGAATGTTGAGAATAGCAATGGTGCACAGGAGACCGTTGAGGTTCCACATATCAATAATCAGGATAATGTACATCAGGAAGGCGACAATCCTCATGCAAACAACAACACTGACCAAATGATGAATGATGGAATGTTCAGAGGCTTTATGTAATTCATGCAACATCAGGCGAGAGAGGCTCCTGTCCAAAATGTAGGTGGAAACACTGAAAACTCTCGGACGGTCACCGCTAAGCAGTTCAAGGAGCTGGGACCACCGGAGTTTATTGGAGAGCCAAAACCACTTAAGGCAGAAACGTGGATCAAGCAGATCACCAAGATATGTGATGTCTTGGGATGCGCCGATGAGCAAAAGGTTCCCTTTACCACCTTTATGTTGCGAGGAGAGACAGATTACTGGTGGAAATCGGTAAAGCGTACTCAACCTGCCGCATTGAAGATGTCTTGGGAAAAGTTTCAAGAACTGTTCAATGACAAGTACTTTCCCAAAAGTATTCATCACATGAAGGAGGTAGAGTTCATCAAGTTGGAGCAGAATAATATGACCGTATCTCAGTACGAAGCTAAGTTTGCTGAGTTGTCCCGGTTTGCGTCCCACTTGGTTGATAATTAGGAAAGAATGACGCGGATGTTTTTGAGAGGTTTGAAACAGGAGATATGTCAATATCTTATTTCTCATAAACTGTGTTTGTATTCAGATGTTGTAAATAGAGCTCAGTTATTGGAACGCGATAAGAAGTCAATGCAACCAAGAGAAAGCAGCCTATAGAATGAAAATACCAGTGGTAACAGCCATCGAAGCGGTGACAACAAACATGGACGGAATTAACATGTCAGAAATGGTCACCACTTTGGTGGTAATCATGGCCAAGGCGATAAAAGTGGATATTTCAAGAAGAGGAGATTTAACAATGATGGAAAGACGTTAGCACCAACACCCGTTGTTAAGGAAGGAGAACGACCACCTATCATATGCTTCAAATGCGGAGGGGAGGGACATATCAGTCCAAACTACGCGATGTCATCCAAAGCGTGTTATAATTGTGGAAGAGAAGGTCACCTAGCCCGATTTTGTCGTGCACCGAAGACAAGTCCAGTTGGAACGGTGACACAAAATACCGTCCCAGACAAGTCAAACCAGTAGTTCAAGGGAGAGCATTTGTTGTGACCTCCCAGAAAGCAAGAAAACCGAACGAGGTCATCACGGGTAAGCTTATCATAAGCTCTAGCGAAGTCTATACTTTTTTTGATACCGATTCTACCCATTCTATTATTTCTCCTACTTGCGCTCAACGATTAAATTTGACTCCGAAGATATTAGACTTTGACTTATCTGTGGAAACTCCGTTGGGAGAAACCTTCATTCCATCCACTGTTTATAAGTCTTGTTTGGTTCAAATCGGTACCCTTACATTACTTGTCGATCTTATTTCATTGAAAATACTTGCATTTGATGTGATTCTAGGGATTGATTGGTTAACTACTCATCAGGCTAAAATTGATTATTTTTGTAAGGTTGTTAGCTTTCATATTCCTAATCAACCTATTATGCAAATTCAAGCGACCAAACAATTAAAATTAATCACGGTCATCTCAAGCCATAAAGCTATTCTTTTATTTAAAAATGGATGTCAAGCTTTCTTAGCTCATGCCACAGATCTAAACAAAAATACGTCAGTTTTGAATGATATTTCTACTGTTAATGAATTTCCTGACGTATTCCCTGAAGAACTTCCTGGCCTACCCCCATAGCATGAAATTAAATTTTGTATTAACCTTGAACCCGGTACAAAACTCATTTTCAAAGCCCCATATCGGATGGCTCCTATTGAACTTCAGGAGTTAAAGACCCAATTGCAGAAATTATTAGATATCGATTTCATTCGACCTAGTACTTCTCCTTTGGGTGCTCCTGTTCTATTCGTGAAGAAGAAAGATGGAAGTGTGCGACTTTGTATTAATTATCGGGAGTTGAATCATGTCACCATAAAAAATAAGTACCCGTTGTTTGACCAGTTGCAAGGAGCACAATTCTTTTCAAAGATCGATCTTCATTCTGAATATCATCAGCTGAAGGTTAGAACTGAGGATATTCCAAAGACTATCTTCAGAACTCGGTACGGGCATTATGAATTCTTAGTCATGTCTTTTGGATTGACTAATGCTCCTGCTGCCTTCATGGATATGATGAACCGAGTATTCAAGGAATATTTGCATCACTTTGTGGTCGTCTTTATTGATGACATCCTTATTTATTATAAAAGCCGTGAAGATCATGAGCAACACTTGAGGCTGATACTCCAAAAGCTTCATGAAAACAAGCTTTATGCCAAGTTGAAGAAATATGAGTTCTGGCTTGAAGAAGTGGCATTCCTTGGGGACGTAGTATCAAGTTATGGAATATCTATTGACCCGGCAAAGATTGAAGCTATTCAAAGCTGAGAGGAACCCAAATCAGTGACCGAAGTACGTAGCTTTCTTGGCTTAGCTGGTTATTATCGGAGATTCGTGGAAGAATTTTCTCAAATCGCTACTCCACTAACTCAGCTGACTCGAAAAGATACAAAATTCGGTTGGAGCGAGGAATGTGAGAATAGTTTTCAAGAACTCAAGAGAAGACTCATTTCAGCACCTGTTCTGACCATACCATCTGGCTTGGAGGGATTTGTCATCTACAGTGATGCTTCGGGCAAAGGGTTAGGATGTGTTCTCATGCAACATGGGAAAGTCATAGCCTATGCCTCTCGACAACTCAAAGAATATGAGAGGAATTATCCTACTCATGATCTAGAGTTGGCAGCAGTCGTTTTTGCACTAAAGATTTGGAGGCATTATGTAAGACCCCAAATTATTAATAAATAAAATTTAATTTTCTCTATTTATTTTGAAATAGTAAGGGTTGAATTGATTAATGAGGTTAGTTATGGGTAAAATGCGCAAATATTTTAAATAAGCAAGTGGTTATAAAATATTCATTGTTGTCGAGGAATATTCGTTTGGTCGTGGAATATTCTTCCTGTCGAGAAATATTCGTACGACGACGCAGTCTTTTGTGGGCCCCATAACGGAAAGTGATTGGATGAAGAAAACGACAAGTATAAGTTGTTTATAAATAATGGTGTAGTTGTTACCGTTAATACTGTTGGAATACCCGGTGGTTAAAACAAAGTAATACGCGTTGTTGCACAGTAGCACACTGTATTACACCAATTATTGATTCTTACGTAAAAAGGCACTACTCAATAATTGTTACAGTAATTACTGTTCAGTATTTTATTTTATTAATTCAATAATTGTTGCGTTAATATTTTATATTACTGTTATTTCAATAATTGTCACTACACAGTATTTTCAATTATCGAAGGAATAATTCATATTATCTGAATAATATTATTAGATAATATTATTGGCAATGTCTAGAAAGTTCTGTCTAAGGAGAGGTTTGGTCAACTAATTGTGCCCCAGTAAGGAGAAATCCTTATTGGAAAGCCCACTCTTTCCTGAGAACTGCCTGGTTGTCAGTATTGTGATTTTGTAATATTATTTGTGAATAATTAATTATTAATTTAAATGATGAGGAAAATATTAATTTTATGTGGATATAGATGGAGAAAATTTTTAAAGTGACAATTGTTGAAAATCGATATTTTATCTTTTCTGATAAAATAATATTTTATTATTATAATATTATAATGATATTTTTACAATAAATGTAAGATATATGAGTATATGAGGAGGAAGAATATTTTTATTACAAAAGTTGTTTAAAACATGTTAAATATGTCTGTGGACCCATTTCTTGACTGAAATTTGATTATAGCCTGTAGAATCACTCGTTTGTGGATTTCGGTCAATTTCTGTTTAGAATTTGGAAAAACTTTCTTCTGCAAAGTTGTAAATAATGAAATTTCCTATGGTAAAGACTTGGTTCAAATTTTTCTGAAAAAAGAGCTATTTATTATGAATTATTGAAGTTTTGAAGTTCCAAAATAATTGATTTTTGAAAGTTTTATTTATTTTTATTAATAAAAACATTTTTTACACTTTGGTGGGCCCCTCTTGCACATGTTAATGGCTGAATTCAGATCTTCAAAAGTGGGCGTAGGAAAAATTTAATAAATAAAATTATTTTATTAAATTTTCTACTTTGGTGTTCTAAGCATTTTCCTATAAATAGGGTGCTTATGTTAGAATTGAAAATCACACCAGAAACTAAAGTTCTCTCTCTCTTTCTCTCTCTATATTATCAAGCGTATTCTTGTGAGTATTTTAAGACTTTGAGTGTTGCTATACTGTGCAAGTTCCCTTCAGCTCTATATCCAGTATTTCAGTCAGAAGTACTGTCTTTTCGAGGTAAGTGATATTAATTTTTCTATATAAATGATATTATTTCTTCCAATATCATTATGCCAAAATATTGATCTGAATTTTTATCCAATTTAGAACTTTTTGTGTCAGAGTTACTATTCACGTATACGGTGCTATTCACGTATACGACACTATTCACGAATGCGACACTATTCACAGAAAAATTAAATTTTCGTTTTTAGTCCAAAATATCTATTATGGATACTAGCTTTGATTGTATCCATGTTTTGATCATTCTTGAATTTTACTCCACTATGATTACTTATGAGGTATTTTTGGACATGGATAAACAGAAATACGAATCCTTAATATTTGTTATTTTGTTTCACTGGATTCGTTTCCTTTAAAATATTTTTTATCATCCTCAGTCCTAAATGATAATATTACTGAATATCTTTGGCCTGTAGTGCAAAGATGAATGATTTCTGATGAATATCTTTGGCCCGTAGTGCAAAGATGAACAGGTGTTTAGATGAACATGACCAACTGATGATATCTTTAGCCTGTAGTGCAAAGTTAAATATTTGATTCCAGATATATATTGATTGATGTTACATGGATAAAATATCGACGATAAACTTTTAAATTCATATATAGAAAATAGTAGATTTCATTCTCTACTTAAATTCATTGATTTAAAATTTGTTGTCTATTGTATTCTATTATATTTTTCCCTGTTGAAGACTAACGATAATTTATTCTATATTATCTTAGTTATAATATTCTTTACTGGGCTAGTTGAGCTCACCCTTTTTTTTGTTCTATTTTTCTTCTCAGGAGGCGAGAATGTAACGAGTACTAGTCGGGGTATGGAATGAAGGTTCTAGAAAGTTGTTTTAGTAGTCCTCACCATTTTTATAAAATAATATATCAATAATTATAATGATGACTTATTTGAGTGTGGATATTGTCTAGATGACAATATTTGTATTTAAACTCACAGTTTTTATGTTGTATTAATAAAGTTGTAGTTGTTTTTGTACCATGCATTTTGACGACTCAGAATGGGTGTTGTATACCTATTTTGGGGGCGTCACAGTTGGTATCAGAGCTTAGGGATATGGTCTCTGACGGAGATCGGGGAATAGTACTTGGAGGTGAGAGACGAGTAAATCCTTCGCTAGTGTGTCATACCTAAGCTTATTTGTTGGTCAGTCATAATATAGGGGTATTATGTGATTTGTTAATTTGTTTAATTAACCCTTATTTTATGACAGTATTTAAGAATGACAACTGAGAATGTAGTAAACGAAACCGTGGAGATGCCTGTACTCACCAACGAGGAGAACATGCAACAGGCTGGCAATGTTCCTCCTGTGAACAATACCACTGAGCAGATGATGAACGATGGGATGTTTAGAAGTTTTTTGCAGTTCATGCAAAATTAGACGAGGGAGACTCGTGTTCAAAATATAGGAGGAAATGATAGCAATTCACGGTTTGTCACATACAAGCAGTTCAAGGAGTTGGGACCACCAGAATTCTGGGGAAAGCCGGATCCGATTAAGGCGGAGACGTAGGTCAAACAAATTACCAAGATATTCGATGTCTTAGGATGCACGGAAGAACAGAAGGTTCCATTCGCCACCCTTATTTTTCGTAATGAGGCAGATTACTGGTGGGAATCTGTAAAGCGTACCCATCCAGCCGCACTTAGCATGTCTTGGGAAACGTTTCAAAAACTGTTCAATGACAAGTACTTTCTTAAAAGTATTCGTCATATGAAGGAGGTAGAGTTTATTAGACTGGAGTAGAATAACATGACGGTGTCCCAGTACGAGGTGAAGTTTGCAGAGTTGTCCAAGTTTGCGCCTCATTTGGTGGAGAATGAGGAACGTATGACATGGATGTTTCTAAGAGGTTTGAAACCCGGCATACGTCAATATCTCATTTCACATAAATTTTCTCTCTATTTAGATGTTGTCAATAGGGCTCAATTATTAGTGCGAGATAACGAGTACGTTCAACCGAGGGACTACAACCAGGATCATACCGGTGACAGCAGTCATCAGAACAACAATAACCAGCGGAGAAAGAAAAATACGGACAAGAGCGGCAACCACTCTAGTGGTAATCATGGCCATGAGAATAGAAGAAGCAAGTCGGGAGGAGATTTTAAAAAGAGGAGATTCAACAATGACAATACGAAGACGTCAGCACCAGCAGCAACTGGTTCCAAGGGAGGAGAACGACCACTGGTCATATGCTATAAGTGCTAAAAAGAAGGACATTTCAGCCCAAACTGCCCACAACAGTTTAAGGTATGTTATAACTGTGGAAAGGAAAGACATATCGCTCGAGGTTGCACTGTAGCGAAACTAACTCCAGCGGGGATGCTGCCTCAAAAGGCTGTCCTAGAAAAGTCAAAGTCAACGGTTCCTGGAAGAGCGTTTGTCGTGACTGGTCAACATGCGAGGAACCCAAACGAGGTGATTACGGGTAAGCTAATCATATATTCATACGAAGTTTATACCTTACTAGATACCGGTGTTACCCATTCATTTATTTCTCCTGCTTGTGCTCAACGTTTAAACTTGACTTCGGAGAAATTAGACTTTGATTTATCTGTGGAGACTCCGTTAGGAGAAACTTTCATAACATCCACTGTTTATAAATCTTGTTTGATCCAAGTTGGCACCATCACCTTACCTGTTGACCTTATCTCTTTAAAGATACTTGCATTTGACGTGATTTTAGGGATTGATTGGTTAATTACTCATCATACCAAAATTGATTATTTTCGTAAGGTTATTAGTTTTCATATTCCTAAGCAACCTGTTGTGCGAATTCAAGCAACTAAGCTATTAAAATCAATCACTGTTATATCAAGTCATAAAGCTATTCGTTTATTAAAAAACGGATGTCAAGCTTTCTTAGCCCATGTTATGGATTTGAATAAAGACACGTCATATTTGAATAATATTCCTGTTGTTATTGACTTTCCTGACGTATTTCCTGAAGAACTTTCCGGTCTACCCCCAGAACGTGAAGTTAAATTATGTATAGATCTTGAACCTGGTACAAAGCCCATTTCTAAAACCCCATATCGAATGGCTCCTATTGAACTTTAGGAGTTAAAGGTTCAATTACAGGAGTTGTTGGACATCGATTTCATTCGTCCTAGTACATCTCCTTGGGGTGCTCCTGTTTTATTCGTAAAGAAGAAAGACGGGTGTATGCGACTTTGTATCGACTACCGGGAATTAAACCATGTCACTATCAAGAATAGGTATCCGCTACCTCGTATTGATGACCTGTTTGACCAGTTACAAGGAGCACAATTCTTTTCAAAAATTGATCTTCGTTCTGGATATCATAAGATGAAGATTAGAACTGAGAATATTCCAAAGACTGCCTTTAGAACTCGGTACGAGCATTATGAATTCTTAGTCATGTCTTTTTGATTGACTAATGCTCCTACGACTTTCATGGATATGATGAACCGAGTATTCAAGGAATATTTGGATCAGTTTGTTGTTATTTTTATTGATGACATCCTCATATATTCCAAAAGTCATGACAATTATGAGCACCATTTGAAGCTGGTACTCCAAAGGCTTCGTGAAAACAAGTTATATGCCAAGTTGAAGAAATGTGAGTTTTGGCTTGAGGAAGTAGCATTCCTTGGGCACGTGGTGTCAAAACATAGAGTATCTGTTGACCCTGCGAAGATTGAAGCAATACAAAGTTGGGAACAACCGAAGTCGATGACCGAAGTACGTAGCTTTCTGGGCTTAGCTGGTTATTATCGGAGATTCGTGGAAGGATTTTCTCGAATCGCTACTCCATTAACTCAGCTAACTCGAAAAGATAACAAATTCGTATGGAGCGAGGAATACGAGAAGATTTTCCAAGAGCTTAAGAGGAGACTCATTTCGGCACCTGTTTTGACCATACCATCTGGTTCGGATGAATTTGTTATCTATAGCGATGCTTCAGGCAAAGGGCTAGGATGTGTTCTCATACAACGTGGGAAAGTTATAGCCTATGCCTCACGACAACTTAAAGAATATGAGAGAAATACTCATGATCTAGAGTTGACAGCAGTCGTTTTCGCGCTAAAGATCTGGAGGCACTATCTATATGGAGAGAAAGTGGAGATATATTCAGACCATAAAAGCCTCAAATATTTTTTCACTCAAAAAGAACTCAACATGCAGCAACGACGTTGGCTCGAGCTGTTGAAAGACTACGACCATACCATTCAATACCATCCTGAAAAAGCGAACGTGGTAGCCGACGCATTGAGTAGAAGATCATACGCGGGAACAAGTGCGAAGTTGTCAACATAAAGGCTCATTTGGTATGATTTACAAAAGATGAAGATAGAATTCAAGACTCCGAGGACCCATGCAATGATGTCAAGTATACGTATAGAACCAACTGTAATCGAAAAAGTTAAAGTTACTCAAGCCACAGACCCAGAGCTGGTGCGTATGAAGAAGAAAGTGCAAGAAGGTGCTATTCCAAAAGCAAGAATCGATGAAGAAGGAATACTTCGAGTCCACTCCAGACTTTGTGTTCCTAATGATTCTGATTTGAAGTACAAGATCATGATGGAGGCACACAATACACCATTTGCAATCCATCCTGGAAGTACCAAAATGTATCGTGATCTTCAACATACATTTTGGTGGAACAATATGAAGAGAGAGATTGCAAAGTTTATCTCGTGGTGTTTAACTTGTTAACGTGTAAAGGCGGAGTATCAAGTTCCTAAGGGCCCATTGCAACCACTTGAGATTCTGAAATGGAAGTGGGAACACATTACCATGGATTTTGTTACGGGTCTTCCCACTGTTTCTCAAGGCATAAATGCTATTTGGGTTATTGTTGATGGATTAACCAAGTCTGCTCATTTCTTGCCGATACGGGAGACTTATTCACTTGAACGTCTTGCTCGTATGTACGTAGATGAGATTGTGAGATTGCATGGCATGCCAGTATCCATAGTTTCGGATCGTGACCCAAGATTCACTTCACGATTTTTGATTAGCTTGCAAAAAGCTATGGGCACGGATTTACGATTCAGTTCGGCATACCATCCTCAAACGGACGGGCAATCAGAGAGGATTATTCAAACTCTTGAAGATCTATTAAGACTTTGTGTCCTAGATTTCAAAGGGAGTTAGGATAAGTACCTATCATTGGTGGAATTCTCTTACAACAACAGTTATCAGGCAAGTATAGGTGTGGCTCCATTTGAAGCATTATATGGATGAAAGTGTCGCTCTCCAATATGTTGGGATGAGGTGGGAGAAGCAACATTGTTGGGACCCGAGTTGGTACGTATGACTACGGAAAAGATCCAAATGATTCGACAACGTATACAAACGGCACAGGATCGACAAAAGAGTTATGCGGATCTTCATCGAAAGGACGTGGAATTTAGTATTGGGGATCATGTATTATTGCGTGTGGCTCCATGGAAGAGAGTTACAAGATTTGGGAAGAGAGAAAAGCTCAATCCACGATTTATTGGTCCATTTTAGATTCTTGACCGAGTAGGAAATGTGGCCTATAGACTCGCGTTACCTCCAAGTATGTCTCGTGTTCATAATATTTTTCATATATCTATACTTCGTAAATATGTGAAAGACCCAAACCACGTCATTGAGTTAGAACCGGACGAGATAGCTGAAGACTTAACGTACGAGGAGGTACCTGTCAAGATCTTAGATACATGTCCTACGCACAAAAGGTCATACCACAAGTTAAAGTTTTGTGGAGGAACCATGCTATTGAGAAAATAACCTGGGAGTTAGAAACGGAAATGAAAGCGAGGTATCCTCATCTTTTCGAAACACCAGGTACGTACGTCAATTTCGAGGACGAAATTTCATAAGGAGGGGAGGTTGTAAGACCCCAAATTATTAATAAATAAAATTTAATTTCCTCTATTTATTTTAAAATAGTAAGGGTTGAATTGATTAATGAGGTTAGTTATAGGTAAAATGCGCAAATATTTTAAATAAGCAAGTGGTTATACAATATTCATTGTTGTCGGGGAATATTCGTTTGGTTGTGGAATATTCTTCCTGTCGGGGAATATTCGTACGACGGCGCAGTCTTTTATGGGCCCCATAACGGAAAGTGATTGGATGAAGAAAACGACAAGTATAAGTTGTTTATAAATAACGGTGTAGTTGTTACCGTTAATACTGTTGGAATACCCGGTGGTTAAAACAAAGTAATACGCGCTGTTGCACAGTAGCACACGGTATTGCACCAATTATTGATTCTTACATAAAAAGGCACTACTCAATAATTGTTACAGTAATTACTGTTCAGTATTTTATTTTATTGATTCAATAATTGTTGCGTTGATATTTTATATTATTGTTGTTTCAATAATTGTCACTACACATTATTTTCCATTATCGAAGCAATAATTCATATTATCTGAATAATATTATTAGATAACATTATTGACAATGCCTATAAAGTTCTGTCTAAGGAGAGGTTTGGTCACCTAATTGCGCGCCAGTAAGGAGAAATCCTTATTGGAAAGCCTTCTCTTTCCTGGGAACTGCCAATTATCAGTATTGTGATTCTGTAATATTATTTGTGAATAATTAATTATTAATTTATATGATGAGTAAATTATTAATTTTATGTGGATATAGATGGAGAAAATTTTTAAAGTGACAATTGTTGAAAATCGATATTTTATTTTTTCTGATAAAATAATATTTTATTATTATAATATTATAATGATATTTTTACAATGAATGTAGGATATATGAGTATATGAGGAGGAAGAGTATTTTTGTTGCAAAAGTTGTTTAAAACATGTTAAATATGTCTGTGGGCCCATTTCTTGACTGAAATTTGATTATAGCCTGTAGAATCGCCCGTTTGTGGATTTCGGTCAATTTCTGTTTAGAATTTGGAAAAACTTTCTTCTGCAAAGTTGTAGATAATGAAATTTCCTATGAAAAAGACATATGATTCGAATTTTTCTAAAAAAAGAGCTATTTATTATGAATTATTGAAGTTCTAAAGTTCTAAAATAATTAAATTTTGGAAGTTTTATTTATTTTTATTAATAAAAACATTTTTTACACTTTGGTGGGCCCCTCTTGCACATATTAATGGCTGAATTCAGATCTTCAAAAGTGGGCATAGGAAAAATTTAATAAATAAAATTATTTTATTAAATTTTCTACTTTGGTGTTCTAAGCATTTTCCTATAAATAGGGTGCTTAGGTTAGAATTGAAAATCACACCAGAAACTAAAGTTTTCTCTCTCTCTTTCTCTCTCTATATTATCGAGCGTATCTTTGTGAGTATTTTAAGACTTTGAGTATTGCTATACGGTGCAAGTTTCCTTCAGCTCTATATCCAGTATTTCAGTTAGAAGTACTGTCTTTTTGAAGTAAGGGATATTATTTTTTTTATGTAAATGATATTATTTCTTCCAATATCATTATGTCGAAATATTGATCTGAATTTTTATCAAATTTAAAATTTTTTGTGTCGGAGTTACTATTCACGTATACGGTACTATTCACGTATACGGCACTAGTCACGAATACGACACTATTCACAGAAAAATTAAATTTTTATTTTTCGTCCAAAATATCTATTATGGATACTAGCTTTGATTGTATCCATGTTTTGATCATTCTTAAATTTTACCCCACTATGATTACTTATGAGGTATTTTTGGACATGGATAAACCGAAATACGAATCCTTAATATTTATTATTTTGTTTCACTGGATTCGTTTTTTTTAAAATATTTTTCATCATCCTCAGTCCTAAATGATGATATTACTGAATATATTTGGCCTGTAGTGCAAAGATGAATGATTTCTGATGAATATCTTTAGCCCGTAGTGCAAAGATGAATAGGTGTTTAGATGAACATGACCAACTGATAAATATCTTCGGCATATAGTGCAAAGATGGATATTTGATTCCAGATATATATTGATTGATGTTACAGGGATAAAATATCGACGATGAACTTTTAAATTCATATATAGAAGATAGTAGATTTCATTCTCTACTTAACTCTTCTAATGAATTATTATTTCTGCTGCAAATATTGATTTAAAACTTGTTGTCTATTGTATTCTATTGAATTTTTCCCTGTTGGAGACTAACGATAATTTGTTCTATATTATCTTAGTCATAATATTCTTTACTGGGCTAGTTGAGCTCACCCTTTTCTTTTTTGTTCCATTTTTCTTCTCAAGAGGTGAGAATGTAGCGAGTACTAGTCGGGGTATGAAATGAAGGTTCTAGAAAGTTATTTTAGTAGTCCTCACCATTTTTGTAAACGAATATATCAATAATTGTAATGAGGACTTATTTGAGTGTGTATATTATCTAGATGACAATATTTGTATTTAAACTCACAGTTTTTATGTTGTATTAATAAAGTTGTAGTTGTTTCTGTACCATGTATTTTGACGACTCAGAATGGTTGTTGTATACCTATTTTGGGGGTGTCACACATTACCTGTATGGGGAGAAAGTGGAGATCTTTACGGATCATAAAAGCCTCAAATATTTCTTCACCCAAAAGGAATATAACATGCGACAACGACGTTGGCTTGAACTGTTGAAAGATTATGATCATTCCCTCCAATACCATCTTGAAAAAGCGAACGTGGTAGCTGATTCATTGAGTAGAAGATCATACGCGGGTACGAGTGCGATATTGTCAACACAAAGGCCCATTTTGTGTGACTTGCAAAGGATGGAGATAGAGTTAAATACTCCGGGGGCCCATGCGATGATGGAAAATATACGAGTAAAACTGACTTTAATTGATAAAGTTAAAGTTGCTCAAGCTACAGACCTGGAGCTGATGCGTATGAAAAAGAAAGTGCAAGAAGGTGCTATGCCGGAAGCAAAAATCGATGAGGAAGGAATACTTCGAGTCAACTCCAGACTTTGTGTTCCTAATGACCTTGATTTAAAGTATAACATCATGATGGAGGCGCACAACACACCATTTGCAATCCATCCTAGAAGTACCAAAATGTATCATGATCTTTGACATACATTTTGGTGGGGCAATATAAAGAGAGAGATAGTGTTATTTATCTCAAGGTGTCTAACGTGTCAACGAGTCAAGGCGGAGCATCAAGTGCCAAAAGGTCCATTGCAACCACTTAAAATTCCAGAATGGAAGTGGGAGCGCATTACTATGAATTTTGTTACTGTTCTTCTTAAGATTTCTTAAGGCATAGATGCGATTTTGGGTCACTGTTGATAGATTGACCAAGTCGGCTCATTTCTTACCTATACGAGAAACTTGTACACTTGAACGTCTTGCTCGTATGTACATAAACGAGATTGTAAGATTGCATGGTATGTCAGTATCTATAGTTTCTGATCGAGACCCAAGATTCACTTCACTATTTTGGGTGAGTTTGTAAAAAGCTATGGGCACGGATTTATGATTTAGTTTGGCATATCATCCTCAAACGAACAGGCAGTCAGAGAGGACTATTCAAACTCTTGAAGATCTATTAAAACTCTGTGTTCTTGATTTCAAGGGAAATTGGGACAAGTTCTTACCATTGGTGGAGTTTTCCTACAACAACAGCTACCAAGCAAGTATTGGCATGGCTCCATTCGAAGCATTGTATGGAAGAAAGTGTCGTTCTCCAGTATGCTGGGATGAGGTGGGTGAAGCAATGTTGTTGAGACCGAAGTTGGTACGTATGACTACGAAAAAGATTCAAACGATTCGACAATGTATAAAAACCTCACAAGATCAACAAAAGAGTTATGCTGATCTTCATCGAAAGGACGTGAAATTCGATATTGGAGATCATGTGTTGTTACGTGTTGCTCCATGGAAAGGAGTTACGAGATTTGGAAAGAGAGGAAAGCTCAATTCTCGATTCATTGGCCCATTTTTAATCCTTGATCGAGTAGGAACTGTGGCCTATAGACTCGCTTTAATGCCAAGTATGTCTCGTGTTCATAACGTTTTTTACATATCTATGTTACGTAAATATGTGAAAGACACGCACCACATTATTGAGTTAGAACTAGACGAAATAGTGGAAGATTTAACGTATGAAGAGGTTCCTGTTCAAATTTTAGATAAGAAGGATCATGTTCTACGCTCCAAGGTTATACCTCAAGTCAAAGTTTTGTGGAGGAACCACGATGTTGAGAAAATGACATGGGGGTTAGAATCTGAAATGAAATCAAGGTATCCTTACCTCTTCGATATATCAGGTACGTACCTTAATTTTGAGGGCGAAATTTCATAAGAAGGGGAGGTTGTAAGACCCCAATTTTTTTTATATAAAGATGAGTTTTCTATAAATATTATTTTTAAATATTATGGAATGAATTTGATATAATGTTATAGTTGTGGGTAATATTTATAAATTTTGTAAAGTACGCAAGTTGTTGTATAATATTCGATTGGTCGGGAAATATTCGTTTTAACAGGGAATATTCGTACGACGGTACAATCATTGGTGGACCCCATTACAAAATTATTGTCGGATTGAGAAAACGATAAAAATATTTTTTAAAAATAATGGCGGAAGTTTTACCGTTAATACTGTTGAACTACTCGGTAGTAAAAGTACAGTAATACGCGTGGTTGTATAGTAGCACACGGTATTGATTATTGATGCTAATGTGATAGGTCACTCAGTTTTGTTTTATTAGTATTATTAATGTAATAAAATAAAAAAGCTTTTTATATAAAACAAAATACTTTTATAAAGTTATCTATTTTATTATACTATAATTAGAATATATTATATTCTATTATGCATAGTATTTTGTATAGTAAAATCTTTTTATATAAAATAAAATACTTTTATAAAGTTATTTATTTTATTAGATTTTAAATAGAATATATTATATTTTATTATGCATAGTGTTTGCATAGTGCCTGCATAGTATTTACATAGTAAAATCTTTTTAGATAAAACATAATACTTTTATAAAGTTATTCGTTTTATTAGATTATAAATAGAATATATTATATTTTATTTAAAAGATTTTTCCTTAAATATGGATCGTCCGATTAAAAGTAAATCAATCTGGACCGTTCATGAATTAGTTACTATGCAGTCCATTCTTCTATAAATAGAAGCTCATTCCTTCATTATTTCTTACGAATTTACTGAAACTCTAGAGAGAGAAATTATAGAGGGAAAGAAGAAAAGTATTCTGCTACTGCACTACTCATATATCCAGTACAATTCTTCTTAAGGTAAGGGGTATTATTTCTTTTGTATTCATGAAGAGAACTTCTGTTATTCCATTATTTATTATTCTGTTGGAATAACATGTATACGCGGGTTACCCTATACTTGGTGAAATTCTTTTGTTATTACATTCTTTATTATTCTGTTGGAATATCCTGTCTGTGCGTTTTACGTCGGACCTGGTTCCGTCTTTATTATTCTATTTGAATATCCTGTCTGTGCGTTTTACGCTGGACCTGGTTCCGTCTTTATTATTCTGTTGGAATACCCTGTTGGTGTGTTTACGCCGGACCTGGTTCCATTATTTATTATTTTGTCAGAATATCCTATCGGTGCGTTTACGCATGACCTGGTTCCATTATTTATTTTTCTGTTGGAATAACCTGTCTGTGCGGTCTATCGCATGCTTGGTGAATTCTTTTGTTATTCTATTCTTTATTATACTCAGTTGGTTAAAGTTTTGGCTTTTATACTCCATGAAATTAGTGGAATATCTTTGATATCTGCGCTTTATCCAGTATCTTTTCATGGGAATATTCTTTTGAGCATTCTTAAATTTTACTCTACAAAGCAGTATCATGTTGACAAGTTGGACGTTGTTAGTTCCTGGATAAATTAATTCTTGAACTTGTTTTATTGAATTCTTATATTATTGTCATCATCCTCATGTTTATATTTTGTTGAAAGTCATCTGTGGCATGTAGTGCATAGATGGACTTGGTATGATTATAACCAGGGATTATTCGATGTAATCATGACCGTAATGTTACAAATAATATGATAAAAGTCCTCATTGGCCCGTAGTGCATTGATGGACAGTTGTTGGCATGATCATGACCATTGATGAATACACAAATATCCTTGGCCCGTAGTGCATGGATAATTTGTGGTTGTGATACTAATGAATATCTTTAGCCGTAGTGCAGGGATGATGTGGATTATTTATTAAGCCGAGTCTTAGTGATAAAAGTGATAAAAAAACCTTTTAAACCGTAAAAGATAGTAGATTTTATTCTCTGCTTGACTCTTTTAATGGTTTGCTTGTTCCGCTGCAGTTAAACTTGATGTCTATTGTATTTTATCAGTTTAACATTGTTGAAGACTAATGATAATTTATTCTGCATTATGTTAGTCATAATATTTCTTACTGGGCTAGTTGAGCTCACCCTTTCTTTCACTGTTCTCTTCAGGAAATGAGAACGTAGCCGGGACTAGTCGGGGAACGGAGTGACGGTCTAGATGATAGTATTAGTAGTCCTCACTATTCTGTTAAATAGTGTGACAATAAATGTAATGAGGACTTATTCTGAGAGTGGATATTGTCTAGAAGACAATATTTGTATTAAAACTCACAGCTCTGTTGTTGTATATTAAAGATTGCATTTGTATTCTATACCATATATTTGGCGACTCAGAATAGGTGATGTATACCTATTTTGGGGGCGTCACACATACCAGTAGTGAAAAATCCCAAGGCTTGAGGAGAATTTAATTCTACTACTGAGCCCACAGCCTCTCGAAATCTCTTAACGTATTGACCAAGGCTTTCATCCGACTTCTGTCTCACCTGTATAAGGGAAGCAGTGATTTTTCCTCGTTTCCTGTTACTCCCAAACCGAGCATGAAACTTCTCCCGAAGGTCATTCCATGAATTAATTGATCCTGCTGCCAAGGTTCCCATCCATTCCCTAGCACTTTTCTTTAAAGTTGTTGCGAACATGTGGCACTTAGCAGCGTCCGAATGTCCGTAATATGTCATCAACTAATCGTATCCGTCTGAATGATAATAGGGATCCCCCAACCCGTCATACGTCTCCATCGGGGGCATCTTCTTTTTAGGGTCAGCAGTGACGTGGTTGATTTCTGGTGAAAAGGGTGAGCCTAGGCAGGTCGAGGGTGTTCCCATCGAGTTCTTCGCCGCCAACAGTTTCTTTAACTCTACGAGGGGACGATCTGTGTCTGTTCCTCTCATATTTGGGAGATGCGATCCTCCTCCTCTGCCCCAATCTACACGGATGTTCAGACTTCCGATCTATCGAATGGCTCCTCCTTTGGTTTCTTCCTTCTCGAGAGCGGCTTCTGAGCCTGCTCTTTTCTCTTTTAGCCTCTCCCCGTGTAGGTGACCGGGATCAGCTCCAATGCCTACGCCTCTTTAAAGAAGCTTCCTGTTCTCCAGCCCTTTTTGCCATCTGCTCCTCGAGCTCTTCTTGCTGGAGATGCAAGGCCAACATGGTGTCTTTGTTTTGCTGCCACTTTCGCTGCAGTATTAATTCATGCTGATCCCGACTGCCTTCAGTCCGACCCGGCTCTCGATTTTCGTGTGGTTGAGACTATTTTTCATCGGCATGGCTGAGGGGGATTGGGGTGTGTTGGCTCGACAAGAACAGGCATCGCCGTGTCGACTGGGCATGGTCCGAATTACCTCCCTGATTCTTTGGACCCAGCCTGTCTTTGACCGACCCTTTCACCTGGGTGGTCTGGTGAGTTTTTGCCTTTTCCTAGTTAGAAGCACTGGTATCTCTGCTCGCCATGACTTTCTACTGGAGAAGTTGATTGTGATTGTAGAAAGCACTAAAGCCCTCCTTCTAGCGCCAATGTTAACGCCAAGTTTCGCTGGCGCGTCCAATCACCAAATCCACGCTCTTAACTTGCACAATAACAGATCACACACGAAGCTTGACGGCTTGTGCTGTCGGGGGATAGCTCCGGTGTAACAATAAGTACAGGTCATTCACAAGGTTTAACAATGGAGGTTAAGTATTTTAGTGCTCAAAGATCTATTACCTATTAATTGAAACCTAAGCCCTGTATTTATAGTATTCTCACTACCTTAGAATCCATCTCCGGGTTAGTTTAGGACTCCTAAATATTGCAGTTACCATTATCTGGATCCAACATAATCTCCTTAAAAGGTGATCTGATTGTTTCCATTCAACTTTCTAATTTGGTATCCCAAGTTGTGTTTGTTTATAAAATAGACCTTGATTGTTCTATAAATTCCTGCAATAAGCCACAGTTTGCAAACTTTAGAAATTCAACCCATAAATTTCATATTCTTAAAGAGCAACCCCTACGGCTTTCGCTTTCAAGTTTCAACAGAGTGGCCTTTGAAACAAGTTTGTTTGGAAAATTTTAAACCCTTTAACATGGTGAGAAATGCTTAATTTCTTCCCTAAACCGTGTCAAAGGAATTATTTGCGACTCGAATATATTTTTACACTTATGTTTGTTGCAAATTAAAAGTGTGTAAACTTGTTATATGATTTTAATATAGTTTCACCCAAATTTCTAAAAGAATTACACCTCCAACTCGAACCGGTTCTTTATCCTTTTGAGATTTCTTGGCTCAATGGTACCTTTATTAGTCATAGTCTCGCATTGGCGTGTTGTTCCAATTACGTTTAAAAGATATACAATTGAGATAACTTGTTATGTTTTACCTATGGATGTAACGCATATATTGCTACGTTGATTATGGTTGGATGAATTTTATGGTGAATTGATTGTGAAAATTTTATAGTTTAAAAGAAAAGAAATTGTTTGCATTCTCACCAATCTAACTGTCATTGTAATACCTCGTAAAAATAAATAAAATTATCTATTTTTAAAACATATTATTTGGGTTTTTCTTTTGTTTAGGTCTAATTAGTCAGTTAATTTATACGGACTATTATAAGTAAAGAATTGCATTAATTTGGACTTCTAAACTAATTGGGTCTAATTTATATTTGGATAATTTTAAATCCTATTAAAATTAGGAGAATTTATAAAAAAAAATATTAAATAAATAAATACCTAAACCCTAATTTACTTAACATTACATTACGAATTGGGAGAGGGAAAAGAAGAGAGCAATCATGGCTAATCAAAGAGAAAGGAGGGATCAGATTATACCTATGTGAGATAAAAGAACAAGGATTGACATCTGATTTTGATACAAGTAAGTTATATATGTATATGTATGTGTAAGTCTCCTACAATGAAAAGCTAATTAGTACTAACCATGGGTAATTCAGATTCAGTCATCAACTTCCATATAGTGTGTTGCTTTCTTTTGATACTTATATTAATAATTTACTGGCTATTATTCAACATATATATTATATATAGTATCATATATAATTGTATCTACTTGTGTATGTTATAGATTAATTAACTAATTGAGTGTACGAAAATTGGAAGAGTTTTCATGAAAAGTTTAACTACACTGATTTGTTGGTTCCATGTACTTTGGTTATAAAAAATAAATTAATTTTTGAAAATATGTATGACTTGCGAAATCAATTCTTGTTCTACACTAATATGTTAATGAGATTTAATTTGGACAAGTATTCTTGTTTCACAGTAAGTGACCATACACCATTGGATAATAATAAACTAATAAAGCAATTGAATTGGTTAGTTAAACTTATGCTAATAGTAACAATACGGTGTATATATTAATAGTCATGCATGTTTAATAGAATTATAAAATTTAATGATTAGTCAATTTAAAATTATAAATTTTATTAAACTTATAAATAATTATTTATATTTGTTTAGTTTGGACGAAGGGAGTTTAACTAACTATATTTGAGGTTATAATTTCGAGTATTATATTGCTTAATTCAGGTACGGATTTTCGTACTTCTTCAGCAATACTCTTGTGAAATTTAATTGGTTCGTTTTGTTCCCTGTTTCGAATTCTGTTATTATTTCACATAATTATTTCTTGTGAAATTCATATAATAGTTTTATTTTAAAGTTATACATAGAACTCTTGTTTGTACTCTTTAAATTAAGTTATCATATCTAGTATTTATTTTGATATTTGTAGAGCGGTACATGTTGTTACCTTCTTTTTGAGACATTATAATTATGATTTGATCAGGTTCAAAATATACATTTAGAACCCTTTTATTGGTATTATGTCGCATGTGTTGTGACATGGTATCTTTGTTAGAATATACCGTAAGGTATACCTGAGCTATAACCACCTGTGGGGGTGAAAGTAGTATGCATACAAGCCAATCATGTTTGATGATAAAGCATATACTTTGTAACAATCTTATATATTTATTAATAAAAAGTATTAATTAATTAAAGACTTTTAATTATCTACATGATGTTGTTTTATAATATGTGATAAACCCATAGTTTTAAGCAATGCTTTTAGAATAATGATGATGATCATTATAATGAGATCTAAATTCTTAGAAAACTTAAAATTAAAATAGTTCCCAATCGTTAGATTACTAAATTGGGAATTAGTGAATCCAGATAGAATGGTACATACGTTGTTTGCTCATTGGATGAGGATGATTGATCTCATGATCATTTGTGTGGACACATTAAAGCAAGTATATAGGTGCTTATTAGAGAATAAGTTCACTGAACATGGCTCACTAAGGAATACCTAATGGAGTTTTACTTGCCTGTCAATAGGAATTCCTGTAGTGATAGTAGTAAAAGTGATCCTTGGACTTGAGATCATAATAGTATCTTGTGTATGATGAGTTATACTTTGACTTATTTCTTAAGACCCTTAGGGTATATCAAAGGGTATGCTTGGGTATAATAAGTTGTACATGGAGATAATGTATGATTAATAAAGAATTTATTGCTTCTAGTAAAAGAAGAGCAATGTCCTATGTGATTCGATAAATGACAACCCAGTAGTCCTTAGCCAAGACAGAATAAAATTAGAAAAGAGTTTCTAATTTGCATTATTTGGAGTTGTGCATTTAAGAGTCGAACTACATATAATTAAATAAAATAAGAATTGACAGTAATTACATGTCTTATATTTAATTGGGAAATTACATGGTGGAAGGATTGAATTATACGGTAACTATTTACTCAAAGGTTCATTTATGATTAATGTTGAAATCTATATTATATGGAAAGTCGTTGATCGCTAGGCTTATCCCTATTGTATAATAAATATTATTTGCTTAAATAAATTAATAGTTTAATTTATTTATTTAAATAAGATTAGAATTGTTCAAATTTATTTATTCACAACCGAATTAATATGGAGAACCTAAAGGGTCACACCATAAAAGGAAGAATAATTATTTAAGAAGTTAATGGCATAATCATAATAATAAGTTAAGTATAATTAATTTAATCTATGGTGATAGAATAAATTAAATAGCTTAATATTTATTATTTAATATTTTAGAAATATTAAATATAAATTAATAAGAGGATTCTTATTATTATTATTACTATTATTATTATTATTATTATTTAATTCTTGAAGGAGTTTGGAAATTAATTAATAAAAGTACTCTCATATAACCTAATAAGATTAGGAGGCTAAATAAGATGAGTCTTATTATCTATAAATAAGAGGAGTCTTATTATGGGTGGTGTGGGTTGTTGACTTTTTCACAACATACGTGATTCCAATTGTTGGAGAGTACGCTCCTTTTCTATGAGAGATAGAAAAACTAGAGTTTTGCCAAACACCCATCTTCTTGAATCTTTATTCTTTCTTGGTGGATCACCTCTAGAGCCCAAACACTTGGGTGGCTAACGTTGATCAAAGGAAGGAACCAAACTCGGTGGATTCAAGTTGAACGCGAAAGGATTTGGATGTGAACTTGTACCTGAGGAAGCTCTAATCTTCAAGGGTATGATTCTTGTTCTTTATCTTTTCGTTTAATTAATAATTGTGCATAAAGGATGATCCGGGTATATGGTTTATAAAATTTTAAAAATCTGATTTTTTCACGTTTCCGCTTATTTATACAATTTGATTGCAAATTGCGTTCATGAATATTACAAACCTAACAGTGGTATCAGAGCCAAACCTTTATGCGAATTATTAATTATTTTAATTTGATATGTATGTTGATATGTGTTTAGAACAATTTAATTGGGCATAATTTTATTGTATAAAATTTTAAAAAAAAGGGCCGAAATAAATTTCCGAAAGTTTTGGAAATTTGCAAAGCCTGTTTTAAATTTCGTGGATATATATATGGTATATATATGATATATATTTGAATGTTTTATAAACCCACAAACTCTCTTCACGAATTTACGGATCATGTCATATTACCGCATAAAAGGTTTACTTTTATATATATATATATATATATATATATATATATATATATATATATATATATATATATATATATATATGTAAATGTGGGACGGTTTACTTGTATATATTTTAACTAAAATAGTTTAGTTATATATATAAGATTACAACATATATATATATATATATATATATATATATATATATATATATATATATATATTATTCTTAACTATTTTATAATTAAAATAAAAAATTTATTTTAATCTTAAAATAAAATGTTTATTTTAATATTAAAATAATTTATTTTAATTTTAAAATTGGATTTTATTCTAACTAATTAGAGTTGGAATTGGATTCCATGATAACTAATTGGAGTTAAAATTGGATTCCATGGTTTCTTAAATAAAGGAGTTTATTTAGATATGAAATAAGATTTTATGTTATTTAAAATAAAGGAGTTTATTTGTGAATAGGAAAGAAAATCCGTATTTCCTTAAATAAAGGAGTTTATTTAGATATGGAATAAGATTTCATATTATTCAAAAATAAAAAAATTTATTTGTGAATAGGAAAGAGAATCCGTGTTTTCTTTAATAAAGGAGTTTTTTTTACTTGGAATTAGATTCCATAATTAATTAAAATAAAGGAGTTTATTTTGATTAAAGATTTTGATTAAAATAAAATAGTTTATTTTATTTAAAATTGGATAAATTAAAATAAAAGAGATTTATTTTGATTTAAATTTGGATTAAAAATAAAGGAGTTTATTTTGATTCAAAATTAGATTTCATGCTAACTAAATTTGCCCATTAAATGATATCAATATATATATTGAATGTTTATTATTCATGAGATGAATGTTATTTATTGATGCATATGGTGATGTGTATGATAATAAATGGGATTGATTATGGACTATTGACCAATGTGATTGGATTTCATTTTAGTTGGATGCATGAATGTATGAGTTTTATTAAATGGGGTTTGCGTACCTCGTCTTTTCTAATTTTTTCTTAATGTAAATTCTATCTCCCTCCTATGTACTTCTACTTGACTACTGATCAAGGTTTCTATTTATTTTAAATAATTTTGTAATAGGAATAGTTAGAATTAATTTTGAAGAATTAGAGATCAAGGAGCAAGGAGCGCTTGAAGACCCATTTGTAATGGAGCCCGAGTTTAAATGTAATAGTTATATTTAAATTTAATTCTTGCACCCCTAGGATTTGATCTTTTGGTTCACTTGGTGGCTCTAGTGAACCAAACTAGAAAAAAAGTTCATAATCAATCCGGGTGGAATATAATATTCTATATGTGCATGCTCACACAATATATATATATATATATATATATATATATATATATATATATATATATATGTGTGTGTGTGTGTGTGTGTGTGTGTGTGTGTGTGTGTGTGTGTGTGCATGCGCGCTAAACAAGATGCGACAAATTAATAACAAAACCCTCAAATAAATTATATTAAGTTGTAATGTTCAAAGATATTTGGAATATCGAACGTCGCCTTCTAGCATGGTAAAATAATAGAGTATTAAATATTTAATATGAGTTTGTTGTGCACACACAAAGCAAGTATTAAATATTCAAGATGTTGGTTTATCACATTTAATGCTTATAAATAGACTGAACAATGCTGTTTTGTTGTTCACACACAAGAACAGTGTTATTTTTTTTTAATATATGGAGTGCTAGGTATGACTTAACTTAGATCATTTTAGTTCGGATGTGCACACACTTGACCATTATGACCTAAGAGGCAAAATACAAGGAGTTACATAGTTGATGTAATTGACAAGAGTTGTCTACCTATTTATTTATATATAATTTGTTGTGCACACACAAGGCTATATACATTTGAAATGGGATCCTTATTCTCACTAGCATATCTTTAATTAGATATTGCCGAACTATATAAGTGAGGGTAAAATGGTTTGAAGAAAATAGTGGGAGATACCAATTTAAAACAAGACCTCATTTATTTTGGTAATTAATAAAAGAATGTATGCTAAAATGTTGTTAATTATAAATTCATTTAAAGAATTTTACAATGTCTAAAATTACTATCACTGCGAAGCATATTAGATATTATTTAACCGGACCAAATTAAATGGAGTGGTTATGGAAGTTGAAAATAGTTCTCACGGCTGAAAAGCTATCTTATGTCCTTAATACGCCAATCCCTGCAATGGTTGCAGACAATGCCTCTGAGAAAGAGATTGCTACTTTTAGAAAGTGGCAAGATGATGCACAGTTGGCTCAATGCATCATGCTCACATCCATGAGTAGCGAGCTTCAGCGTCAGCATGAAATTATGGATGTTCCTACTATATTCCTGCACATCAACTAGTTAATGGTGAGGAAGGTAGGACTGATAGATATCAGCTATCTAAGGAGCTCTTCCGATCTAGAATGACCGATGGCACTATAGTACAGACAAAAGTCCTTTACATAATTAATTTGATTGATCAATTAGAACAACAGATTTTGTCATGGATGGAGAGTTGAGCCAAGATTTGATCTTGCATTCACTCCCGGACTCCTTTCACAATTGTTGTGAATTTTTCATATGAACAAGCTAGATATCAGTCTCGCTGATTTGCTTAAAATGTTGAAAATGCTGAGTCACTTTCCACCAACAAAGACCAAGTCTTACTAGTAGGGGCCAAAGGATCCTCTGAAAAGAAGAATGATTCTAAGAAGGTAAATGGAAAGACAAAAATAAAGGATAATAAGAACAAAACTGATACGGATAGCAAAGGAGTTTGTTTTTACTACAATAAGCCAGGACACTGGAAAAGAAACTGTGAGAAGCATCTTGCAGAGGCTAACCAAAGAAGCTTAGTGAAGTTTCAGTTACAAATACAAATTTATTCATGATTTAAAATAAATTTTTCTTTAAGTCAATGTTCTATTTTGGTATTAGATATCGACTTTGGTTATCATAAATATAGATTTATGAAGGGACCAAGTAGAAGTAGAAAGCTAAACAAAGATAAGTAATCCTATGCGTGGAAAATGAAGCAAAGGTTGCCACATTAGCCATAGAAACTTAAAGTTTAGCATTGCCTACGGGCAAATCTATTAAGTCAATAAGTTGTTTTTGTATTCCAGTTCGCGATTAGAAACATTATTTCTATTTTATTGTTAGACAATAAAATTTTTGGTATTATAATTAAGAACAATTGTTGTTCTATTTATAATAATAATTTTTTGTATAGAACTGAAATATTACTTAATGAATTTTGTATACTTGACTTGCGTGAAAAATTATTTTGTAAATTAAACAAACTAGTATAAGAAAAGGAGATGATCATTCAAAGAGTTGAATGTGTGTATTTGTTGAAATACAAGTGTGAATTATTTGAAAGGTTCAAAAAATTCAAAAGTGAAACAAATTGGCAAAGTATTAAGATTCTTTGATTAGATCAAGGAATAAATACTTCTACAATAAGTTTCTAGATCATCTCAAATGGTTTTCTCATAATGGACGCCTCCTGATACGCAATAATTGATTGATGTATCTGAAAGGAAAAATCGTACATTGTTGGACATGGTACGGTCCATAATGATTTTACTGACATTCCAGTATCCTTCTGGGATAATGTTCTAGAAATTGCTACATATCTACAGAAAAGGTAACCTCAAAATTCGGCCCCAAGACTCCATAAAAGTTATGGACAGGGAGAATTCCTAATCATAAGTATGTTAAGATAAGGGGTTGTTTAACTTATGTGAAAAGGTTTCAAAAGGATAAGCTTGGGACAAGATTTGACAAGTACAGATTTGTGGGACATCCTAAAGTAAGTTTAGGGTATATGTTCTATAATCCTACTTAGCAAAAGGTGTTTGTTATGAAACACGCAACCTTCTAAGATAAAGGTGTTTATCATTGAAGGGGCTAGTGGGAGGATAATAGATCTTGAAGAGTTTAAGAACCACAAAACACTATAAGTCAAATAAGAGGAACCTGTAGATAGACCTATTATACCACAACCAAATCGTAAATCTGGAATAGTACTGAAGATACCTGGGAGGTATGGATTCATCATAGATGATGATGATGAGGTACACATCATTGAAGATGATGATCCAGTTACATACGATGAGGTAAGAGTTGTAGACACTCAGAGAAATGGATTGAAGCAAGCTTCTCAAAAATGGAACATTCGTTTTGATGAAACAAATCAAAAGAGTTTGATTTTATCACAAATAAGAATGAACCTAGTGTGTATAAAAGAGTCATGCCATGACATTCCTAGTATTATATGTTGATATACTACGGATAAGGAATGACATACCAATGTTATAATCAATAAAGATAAAGTTGTCTAAACATTCCTCCATGAATGATTTGGGAAGAGTATCTTAATTGAGGATACAAATCTATATAGATAGATTTAATAGGATGCTCGACTTAGCCCAATGTACTATATTCATTTGATGCTAAAGTCGTTTAGCATGGAAAACTCCATGGGATGTCTCATATTGATGAGCCCTAGAGTGTATCTCTCTTAATAGTCCCCATAGACTCATAAAAGAGAGATCACATGAGTAACTATCATGTATGCAATGAAATGTACGAGACCTGATGTTGATCAGTCATATTCTGGAGAAGTTCACTATGAGTCAGTGAAAAACATCTTAAAGTACTTAATCGACACTAAGGATGTGATCATATTCATGGTGGGTCTGAATTAAAACTAGATGGCTTAACAGACTCAAGTTTTTTCAGATAGACCAAGGCGACAGAAAATCCACTTTAAGGTAAAGCGTTACATTGAATGGTGGTGCAGTGAATAGGAAAGGTTCCAAACAACAAAAAATTATTAGTTTAGTGATAAAGACAAAGTATATAGCTATAAATGAAAGTAGCTAATAAGATTAGGAGGCTAAATAAAAGGAGTCTTATTATCTATAAATAAGAGGAGTCTTATTATGGGTGGTGTGGGTTGTTGACTCTTTCACAACATACGTGATTCCAATTGTTGGAGAGTACACTCCTTTTCTATGAGAGATAGAAAAACTAGGGTTTTGCCAAACAACCATCTTCTTGATTCTTTATTCTTTCTTGGTGGATCACCTCTAGAGCCCAAACACTTGGGTGGCTAACGTTGATCAAAGGAAGGAACCAAACTCGGTGGATTCAAGTTGAACGCGAAAGGATTTGGAGGTGAACTTGTACCTGAGGAATCTCGAATCATCAAGGGTATAATTCTTTTTCTTTATCTTTTTGTTTAATTAATAATTATGCATAAAGGATGATTCGGATATATGGTTTATAAAATTTTAAAAATATGATTTTTCCACGTTTTCGCTTATTTATGCAATTTGATTGCGGTCATGAATATTACAAACCTAACAGGGGGTACCACATGCATGTCCTCTCTACATCGAGTCATGACACTTTTTGTGGTGGTGTGATTAGTCCACGACATCTCCGTTTGGGCTCTGGAGGAAGTGGGCCATTTGGTATTTTGTTGTGGCAGGCGTATGGATTGACCCTAGTTTTCTGTTTTGCGGATTGGTGATGTTGTGCCAAACACACCTATCTGATTTGCATACATTTGGATTCGCGATCCAATGTGTGATTTGCCATTAATTTGATTTGCATGTGTGATATTATTTTGACTTGCCTGTGTGATATTATTTTGACTTACCTGTGTGACAATGTATATTTTTGAGCTCAATCGGTATGAAATAACACCCAACCGTTTGATTCAGCCTATTATTTCATTGTATTAATTTTGTTTGTTTTTGTTCAGTTCAATTAATTGAGTTAGTTACTTCAGTTCATTATTTTTTTTAGTCTTCTGTTTATTTCGTTAATTTGTGTTGATTCAGATATATTCTATTCAGATATTTGGAGATTATATTTTCGTTAGTATTTAAGCTTGATGTTTTTTTAGTATTTTGTCTTAGTTGATTTCGTATATTAGTTGTACATCTATGTCCGTACTAGGCATTTGGCTCATGCTATTTTTTTCTTCTGATAGGTTTGCAGGAGTGATTCAAGGCTAGTGCGATGAGAGAGTCGCATTTGACCATCTAGGATGATTTAATTTATGTTTTGATTATTTTGAATCTATTTGGAGAGTTGTATTTAGTATGTCATTAATGGATATTGTAAGACCCCAACTTTTATGAATAAATATTTAATTTTCCCTAAATGTTATTTTGAATAATAAGGTGTGGATTTGATATAATGTTATAGCTGTGGGTAATATTTATAAATTTATAAAGTAAGCAAGTTATCATAAAATATTCGTTTGGTCAAGGAATATTCGTTTTATCAAGGAATATCCGTACGACGACACAATCATTGGTGGACCCCACATCAGAATTACTGTCGAATATAGAAATCGACAAAAATAACATTTTTATAAAAATAACGGCAAAACTTTTACCGTTAACTGTTGAAATACTCGGTGATAAAAGTACAGTAATACGCGTGGTTGTACAGTAGCACACTGTATTGTACAGTATCTTTGATTATTGATGCTTATGTGAGAAATCACTTAGTTTTATTCAATTATTGTCATAAAATTATCTGCACAATATTTTATATTATTAAATCAATAATTGAGACGACAAAGTTATTCATATTATTATTTACATTATCGACAATGTCTAGAAAGTTCTGTCGAGAAAAGGGGTTTGGCATCTAATTGCGCATCAATAAGGAGAAGTCCTTATCGGAAAGCCCCCTCTTTCTTGGGAATGATTTGGTTGTTAATATTGCGAGTTATAATATTAATGATGAATAAATGTAATTAAAAATGTGTTTAGAGAAGTTAAGTGATTTGTGATAAATAAAGAGTTTTTTTATGAAGTATTTGTTGTAAGTTTGGCTTAGTATATGGACCCCCACTTACTCATTTTTTAAAATCATCGGTAGAAAGTTATCTTAGTTTTTATTTTATTATTATTATAATAGTAATATGTTAAGTTTTGTGAAAATCAAAGTAGCAATCAAATTGCAAAAATAGCGGAAGTATAATAAAATCAGATTTTAAAATTTTTCACAGACCAATTACCCGGATCATCCTTTATACATATTATTAATTAAAACGAAGAACAAGATGTTATGGAATCATACCCTTGTAGATGCGAGCTTCCACAGGTACGAGTTCACCTCCTACTTCTCTGCGATCTCCTTGAATCTCCGAATAAATTTCTTCATTTGATCAATGTTAGCCACCCAAGTGTATAGCCTCTAGAGGTGATCCACCAAGAAAGAAGAATTTTTAAGAAGAAGGGTGTATTGGCTCAAACCCTAGTTTTTCCTATCTCTATAGAAAAAGGGGGCGTACTATCCAACAATTGAAATTACGTATATCTTGATATCTAATATAAGACTCCTCTTATAAAGATATCGGGTAACCCTATTTAATTAAAATAAGATATTATTTATTTAATTAAACTCTTTTAATTAAATGGACTCCCTAATCTTATTAGAGATAATTAATTAAACCCTTTTAACTAATTTTTCCTCCTAATACTATTAGGAATAAATGATAGTAATTATATTAAATTAATTCCTAAACTCTTTTAGAAATTAAAATAATAATAATTGTAATAATATTAATATGACTCCTCTTATTAATTTATATTTAATATTTCTAAAATATTAAATAATAAATATTAAGCTATTTAATTTATTCTATCTCCATAGAATAAATTAAATATACTTAACATATTATTACGATTATGTCATTAGCTTCTTAAATAATTATTCTTCCTTTTATGGTGTGACTGTAAGACCCCAACTTTAATAAATAAAGATGAATTTTCTATAAATATCATTTTTGAATATTATGGAATTAATTTTATATAATGTTATAGTTGTGGGTAATATTTATAAATTTTGCAAACTACGCAAGTTGTTATATAATATTCGATTGGTCGGGGAATATTCGTTTTAACAGGGAATATTCGTACAGCGGCACAATCATTGGTGGACCCCACAACGAAATTATTGTCGGATTGAGAAAACGACAAAAATATTTTATTAAAAATAACGGCAGAAGTTTTACCATTGATACTGTTGAACTACTCGGTAGTAAAAGTACAGTAATACGTGTGGTTGCATAGTAGCACATGGTATTGATTATTAATGCTTATGTGAGAAGTCACTCAGTTTGATTTAATTATTGTCAGTTAATAATATGAATTATTTAGCGATAATGACGTTTTGTTTTATTCGTATTATTAACGTAATAAAACAGAAACATCTTTTTATATAAAACAGAATACTTTATTAAAGTTATTCTATAAATAGAATATATTATATTTTATTTAAAAGATTTTTCTTTAAATATGGACCGTCAGATTAAAGTAATCAATCTGAACCGTTCATGGATTAGTTACTATGCATTCTATTTTTCTATAAATAGCAGCTCATTCCTTCATTATTTCTTACGAATTCACTGAACTCTAGAGAGAGAAGCTATAGAGAGAAACTATAGAGAGAGAGAAGAAGAGTATTCTGCTACTTAACTACTTCCTTACTTCAGCTCTTCTTTAAAACGGTAAGCGGTGTTATTCTTTCTTATTCATGAAGAGAACTGTTGTTATTCCATTTCTTATTATTCTGTTGGAATAACCTGTATACGCGGTCTACCCTATACTTGGTGACATTCTTCTATTATTCCATTGGAACATCTTGTCTGTGTGTTTTACACTGGACCTGGTTCCGACTTTATTATTATTCTGTTGGAACATCCTGTCTGTGTGTTTTACACCGGACGTGGTTTCGTTTTTATTATTATTCTGTTGGAACATCCTGTCTGTGTGTTTTACACCGGACCTAGTTCTGTCTTTATTATTATTCTGTTAGAATATCCTGTCTGTACGTTTTACGCCGAACCTGGTTCCATTATTTATTATTCTGCTGGAATAACCTGTCTGTGCGGTCTATCGCATGCATGGTGATTTCTTTTGTTATTCCATTCTTTATTATACTCAGTTGGTTAAAGTTTTGACTTCTATACTTTATGAAATTAGTGAAATATCTTTGATATTTGCGCTTCATCTAGTATCTTTTCATGGAAATATTCTTCTAGGAATTCTTGAATTTTACTCCACAAAGCAGTATCATATTGACAATTTGGACGTTGCTAATTCTTGGATAAATTAATTCTTGAACTTGTTTTATTGAATTCTTATATCATTGTCATCATCCTCATGTTTATAAAATGTTGAAAGTCATCTGTGGCCTGTAGTGCATAGATGGACTTGGTATGATTATGACTAGGGATCATTCGGTATAGTCATGACCGTAATATTACAAATGATGTGGTAAAAGTTCTCATTGGCCCGTAGTGCATTGATGGACAGTTGTTGGCATGATCATGAACATTAATAAATACACAAATATTCTTGGCCCGTAGTGCATGGATAATTATGGTCGCGATACTAAAGAATATCCTTGGCCGTAGTGCAGGGGTGATTCGATGATGTGGATTATTTTGTTAAGCTGAGTCCCAGCGATAACAGTGTTGAAAAACCTTTTAAATCATAGAAGATAGTAGATTTTTTTTTCTACTTGACGTTTTTAATGGATTGCTTGTTCCACTGCAGTTAAACTTGATGTTCATTATATTTTATCAGTTTAACACTGTTGAAGGCTAATGATAATTTATTCTGCATTATCTTAGTCATAATATTTCTTACTGGGCTATTTGAGCTTACCCTTTCTTTCACTGTTCTCTTCAGGAAATGAGAATATAGCTGGGACGAGTCGGGGAACGGAGTGATGGACCAGATGATAGTATTAGTAGTCCTCACTATTCTGTTAAATAGTGTGACAATAATTGTAATGAGGACTCATTTTGAGTTTGTATAGTCTCTAGTAGACAATAATTGTATTCAAACTCATAGTTATGTTTTTTCGTATTGTACACGACAGTTGTATTAGTTAGTTGTATTTGTCTTCCATACTATGTATCTGACGACCCAAGATGGGTGATGTATACCTAATTTTGGGGGCGTCACAGTTGGTATCAGAGCTTAGGAATATGATCCCTGGCTAAGATGTGAGAATAGAACTTGGAGGGGAGAGATGGGGAATTCCTTCGCTAGTATGACCTACCTAAGTTTATTTTCATGGTATTTAATTGGTCGGTCAGAATATAAGGATAATATATGACATATCAATTAACTTTTGTTTTGTGGCAGTATCTGAAAATGGCATCCGAGAATGTTGAGAATAACAATGGAGCACAGGCGACTGTTGATTCACCACATATCAATAATCGGGATAATGTGCATCAGGAAGGCGACAATCCTCATGTAAACAACAATACTGACAAAATGATGAATGATGGAATGTTCAGATGCTTTATGCAGTTCATGCAACAGCAGGCGAGAGCGGCTCCTGTTCAAAATGTAGGTGGAAACACTGAAAACTCTCGGACGGTCACCGCTAAAAGTTCAAGGAGCTGGGACCACCGGAGTTTAAGAGAGAGCCAAAACCACTTATAGTGGAAGCATAGATAAAGAAGATCGCCAAGATATTTGATGTCTTGGGATGCTCCGAGGAGCACAAGGTTCCCTTTGCCGCCTTTATGTTGCGAGGAGAGGCAGATTACTGGTGGGAATCGATTAAGCGTACTCAACCTGCCGCACTGAAGATGTCTTGAGAGAAGTTCCAAGAGCTGTTCAATGACAAATACTTTCCCGAAAGTGTTCGACACATGAAGGAGGTAGATTTCGTCAAATTGGAGCAGAATAAGACCGTGTCGCAGTATGAGGCTAAATTTGCTGAGTTGTCCCGGTTTGCGTCCCACTTGGTGGATAATGAAGAGCGAATAACGCGGATGTTTTTGCGAGGTTTAAAACCTGAGATACGTCAACATCTTATTTCTCATAAACTGTGTTTGTATTCAGATGTTGTGAATAGGGCTCAGTTAGTGGAGCGTGATAACGAGTCAACGCAACCAAAAGAGAGCAGTCGACAAAATGATAATACCAGTGAGAGCAGTCATCGAAGCGGTGACAACAAGCGTGGAGGGAATCAACAGGCCAGAAATGGTAACCACTTCGGTGGTAATCTGGGCCAAAACAATAAGAATGGTCATTTCAAGAAGAGGAGATTCAACAATGATGGAAAGACGTCAGCACTAGCACCTGCTATTAAGGAAGGAGAACGACCACCTATCATATGTTTCAAATGCGGAGGGGAGGGGCACATCAGTCCAAACTGCGTGATGCCGTCTAAAGCATGTTATAATTGTGGAAGAGAAGGTCATTTAGCTCGATTTTGTCGTTTACCAAAAATAAGTTCAGCTAGGATGGAGGCACCAAAGGCTGTCCTAGAAAAATCAAAACCGGTAGTGCAAGGGAGAGTGTTTGTTGTGACCTCCCAGAAAGCAAGAAACCCGAATGAGGTCATCACGGGTAAGCTTATCATAAACTCTAACGTAGTCTAAACTTTATTTGATACCGGTTCTATCCATTCTTTTATTTCTCCTACTTGCGCTCATCGATTAAATTTGACTCCGGAGAAATTAGACTTTGACTTATCTGTTGAAACTCCATTGGGAGAAACCTTCATTACATCCACAGTTTATAAGTCTTGTTTGGTTCAAGTTGGTACCCACACTTTACCTGTCAATCTGATTTCATTAAAAATACTTGCATTTGACGTGATTCTAGGGATTGATTGGTTAACTACTCGTCATGCAAAAATTGATTGTTTTTGTAAGGTTGTTAGCTTTCATATTCCTAATCGACCTATTATGCGAATTCAAGCAACCAAACCATTAAAATCAATCACTGTCATCTCAAGCCATAAAGTTATTCGTTTATTGAAAAACGGATGTCAAGCTTTCTTAGCTCACGTCACGAATCTAAAAAAAAATACGTCAGTTTTGAATGATATTTCTATTGTTAATAAATTCCCTGACGTATTCCCTGAAGAACTTCCTGGCCTACCCCCAGAGTGTGAAATTGAATTTTGTATCGACCTTGAACCCGGTACAAAACCCATTTTCAAAGCCCCATATCGAATGACTCCTATTGAACTTCAGGAGTTAAAGATCCAACTGCAGGAATTGTTAGACATTGGCTTTATTCGTCCTAGTACTTCTCCTTGGGGTGCTCCTGTTCTATTCGTGAAGAAGTAAGATGAAAGTATGCGACTTTGTATTGATTATCAGGAGTTGAATCATGTCACCATAAAAAACAGGTACCTATTGCCACGTATTGATGACCTGTTTGACCAGTTGTAAGGAGCACAATTCTTTTCAAAGATCGATCTTCGTTCTAGATATCATCAGCTGAAGGTTAGAACTGAGGATATTCCAAAGACGACTTTCAGAACTCGGTACGGGCATTATGAATTCCTAGTCATGTCCTTTGGATTGACTAATACTCCTGCTGCCTTCATGGATATGATGAACCGGGTATTCAAGAAATATTTGGATCACTTTGTGGTCGTCTTTATTGATGACATCCTTATTTATTCCAAAAGTCGTGAAGATCATGAGCAACACTTGAGGCTGGTACTCTAAAAGCTTCGTGAATACAAGTTTTATGCCAAGTTGAAGAAATGCGAGTTCTGGCTGGAGGAGGTAGCATTCCTTGGGTACGTAGTATCAAGTCGTGGAATATCTGTTGACCCGACAAAGATTGAAGCTATTCAAAGCTGGGAGAAACCTAAATCAGTAATCGAAGTACGTAGCTTTCTCAGTTTAGTTGGTTATTATCGGAGATTCGTGGAAGGATTTTCTCGAATCGCTACTCCACTAACTCAGCTGACTCGAAAAGATACAAAGTTCGGTTGCAGCGAAGAATGTGAGAAGAGTTTTCAAGAACTCAAGAGGAGACTCATTTCAGCACCTGTTCTAACAATACCATCTGGCTCGGAGGGATTTGTCATCTATAGTGATGCTTCGAGCAAAGGGTTGGGATGCGTTCTCATGCAACATGAAAAAGTCATAGCCTATGCATCAAGACAACTCAAGGAATATGAGAGGAATTATCTTCCTCATGATCTAGAGTTGGCAGCTGTTGTCTTTGCACTTAAAATTTGAAGGCATTACTTGTATGGGGAGAAGGTAGAGATCTTTACGGATCATAAAAGCCTCAAATATTTCTTCACTCAAAAGGAACTCAACCTGCGACAATGACGTTGGCTTGAACTGTTAAAAGATTATGATCATACCATTCAATACCATCCTGGAAAAGCGAACGTGGTAGCTGACGCATTGAGTAGAAGATCATATGCATGTATGAGTGCGATATTGTCAACACAATGGCCCATTTTGTGTGACTTGCAAAGGATGGAGATAGAGTTAAAGACTCCAGGGACCCATGTGATGATGGCGAATATACGAGTAGAACCGACTTTAATCGATAAAGTTAAAGCTGCTCAAGCTACAGACCTGGAGCTGATGCGTATGAGGAAGAAAGTGCAAGAAGGTGCTATGCCGGAAGCAAGAATCGATGAAGAAGGAACACTTCGAGTCAACTCCATACTTTGTGTTCCTAACGACCCTGATTTAAAGTATGAAATCATGATGGAGGCGCATAACACACCGTTTGTAATCCATCCTGGGAGTACCAAAATGTATCATGATCTTCGTCACACATTTTGGTGGAGCAATATGAAGCGAGAGATAGCGCTGTTTATCTCAAGGTGTCTAACTTGTCAACGAGTCAAGGCGGAGCATCAAGTACCAAAAGGTCCATTGCAACCACTTGAAATTCCAGGATGGAAGTGGGAGCACATTACCATGGATTTTGTTACCGGTCTTCCTAAGGTTTCTTAAGGTATTGATGCGATTTGGGTCGTTGTTGATAAATTGACCAAGTCTGCTCATTTTTTACCGATACGAGAAACTTATACACTTGAACGTCTTGCTCGTATGTACATAAACGAGATTGTAAGACTGCATGGTATGCCAGTATCCATAGTTTCTGACCGAGACCCAAGATTCACTTCATGATTTTGGGTTAGCTTACAAAAATCTATGGGCACGGATTTACGCTTTAGTTCGGCATATCATCCTCAGACGGACGGACAATCAGAGAGGACTATTCAAACTCTGGAAGATTTATTAAGACTCTGTGTCCTTGACTTCAAGGGAAGTTGGGACAAGTTCTTATCATTGGTGGAGTTTTCCTACAACAACAGTTATCAAGCAAGTATTGGCATGACTCCATTCGAAGCGTTGTATGGAAGAAAGTGTCGTTCTCCAGTATGCTGGGATGAGGTGGGTGAAGCAACGTTGTTGGGACCGGAGTTGGTACGTATGACTACAGAAAAGATTCAAACGATCCGACAACGTATAAAAACCTCACAAGATCGACAAAAGAGTTATGCTGATCTTCATCGAAAGGACGTGGAATTTGATATAGGAGATCATGTGTTCTTACGTGTTACTCCATGGAAAGGAGTTACGAGATTTGAAAAGAGAGGAAAGCTCAATCCTCGATTCATCGGTCCATTTTTAATCCTCGATCGAGTAGGAACTGTGGCTTATAGACTCGCTTGACCGCCAAGTATGTCTCGTGTTCATAACGTTTTTCACATATCCATGTTACGTAAATATGTGGAAGACCCGAACCACATTATTGAGTTAGAACCGGACGAAATAGCGGAGGATTTGACGTATGAAGAAGTTCCTGTTCAAATTTTGGATAAGAAGGAACATATTCTACGCTCCAAGGTTATACCTCAAGCCAAAGTTTTGTGGAGAAATCACGATGTTGAGGAAATGACTTGGGAGTTAGAATCTAAAATGAAGTTAAGATATCCTTACCTTTTCGACATACCAGGCACGTACCCTAATTTCGAGGGCGAAATTTCATAAAAAGGGAAGGTTGTAAGACCCCAACTTTTATAAATAAAGATGAATTTTCTATAAATATCATTTTTGAATATTATGGAGTTAATTTGATATAATGTTATAGTTGTGGGTAATATTTATAAAATTTGCAAAGTGCGCAAGTTATTATATAATATTCGATTGGTCGGGGAATATTCGTTTTAACAGGAAATATTCGTACAGCGACACAATCATTGGTGGACCCCACAACGGAATTATTGTCGAATTAAGAAAACGACAAAAATATTTTATTAAAAATAACGGCGGAAGTTTTACCATTGATACTGTTGAACTACTCGGTAGTAAAAGTACAGTAATACGTGTGGTTGCATAGTAGCACACGGTATTGATTATTAATGCTTATGTGAGAAGTCACTCAGTTTAATTTAATTATTGTCAGTTAATAATATGAATTATTTAGCGATAATGAAGTTTTGTTTTATTCGTATTATTAACGTAATAAAACAGAAACATCTTTTTATATAAAACAAAATACATTATTAAAGTTATTCTATAAATAGAATATATTATATTTTATTTAAAAGATTTTTCTTTAAATATGGACCGTCAGATTAAAGTAATCAATCTGGACCGTTCATGGATTAGTTACTATGCATTCTATTTTTCTATAAATAGCAGCTCATTCCTTCATTATTTTTTACGAATTCACTGAACTCTAGAGAGAGAAATTATAGAGAGAAACTATAGAGAGAGAGAGAAGAAAAGTACTCTGCTACTTAACTACTTCCTTATTTTAGTTCTTCTTTAAAACGGTAAGGGGTGTTATTCTTTCTTATTCATGAAGAGAACTGTTGTTATTCCATTTTTTATTATTCTGTTGGAATAACTTGTATACGCGGTCTACCCTATACTTGGTGACATTCTTCTATTATTTTGTTGGAACATCATGTCTGTGTGTTTTACACCGGACCTGGTTCCGACTTTATTATTATTTTGTTGGAACATCCTGTCTGTGTGTTTTATACCGGACCTGGTTCCGTCTTTATTATTATTCTGTTAGAACATCCTGTCTGTGTGTTTTACACCAGACCTGGTTCTGTCTTTATTATTATTTTGTTGGAATATCCTGTCTGTGCGTTTTACGCCGAACCTGGTTTCATTATTTATTATTCTGTTGGAATAACCTGTCTGTGCTGTCTATTGCATGCATGGTGATTTCTTTTGTTATTCCGTTCTTTATTATACTCAGTTGGTTAAAGTTTTGACTTCTATACTCAATGAAATTAGTGGAATATCTTTGATATTTGTGCTTCATCTAGTATCTTTTCATGAAAATATTCTCCTAGGAATTCTTGAATTTTACTCCACAAAGCAGTATCATATTGACAATTTGGACGTTGCTAATTCTTGGATAAATTAATTCTTGAACTTATTTTATTGAATTCTTATATCATTGTCATCATCCTCATGTTTATAAAATGTTGAAAGTCATCTGTGACCTGTAGTGCATAGATGGACTTGGTATGATTATGACTAGGGAACATTCGGTATAGTCATGACCGTAATATTACAAATGATGTGATAAAAGTTCTCATTGGCCCGTAGTGCATTGATGGACAGTTGTTGGCATGATCATGACCATTAATGAATATACAAATATTCTTGGCCCGTAGTGCATGGATAATTGTGGTCGTGATACTAAAGAATATCCTTGGCCGTAGTGCAGGAGTGATTCGATGATGTGGATTATTTTGTTAAGCTGAGTCCCAGCGATAATAGTGTTGAAAAACCTTTTAAATCATAGAAGATAGTAGATTTTATTTTCTACTTGACTCTTTTAATGGATTGTTTGTTCCGCTGCAGTTAAACTTGATGTTCGTTATATTTTATCAGTTTAACACTGTTGAAGGCTAATGATAATTTATTCTGCATTATCTTAGTCATAATATTTCTTACTGGGCTAGTTGAGCTCACCCTTTCTTTCACTGTTCTCTTCAAAAAATGAGAATATAGTTGGGACAAGTCGGGGAACAGAGTGATGAACCAGATGATAGTATTAGTAGTCCTCACTATTCTGTTAAATAGTGTGATAATAATTGTAATGAGGACTCATTTTGAGTTTGTATAGTCTCTAGTAGACAATAATTGTATTCAAACTCACAGTTATGTTTTGTCGTATTGTACACGACAGTTGTATTAGTAAGTTGTATTTCTATTCCGTACCATGTATCTGACAACCCAAGATGGGTGTTGTATACCTTATTTTGGGGGCGTCACAGTGG
This sequence comes from Panax notoginseng, assembly GCA_016801055.1. Classification (NCBI taxonomy): domain Eukaryota; kingdom Viridiplantae; phylum Streptophyta; class Magnoliopsida; order Apiales; family Araliaceae; genus Panax; species Panax notoginseng. The sequence goes on along the minus strand of CM029018.1, from coordinate 150,397,097 downwards.
CCCTTTAGGTTCTCCATATTAAACCGGTTGTGAATAAATCAATTAGAATAATTCTAATCTTATTTAAATAAATAAATTAAATGATTAATTTATTTAAATAAATAATATTTATTCTACAATAGGGATAAGCCTCCCTAGCGATCAAAGACTTTTCAGATAATATATATTTCAACATTAATCATAAAAGAACCTTTGAGTTAATAGTTACCGTACAATTCAATCCTTCCACCATACAATGTCCCAATTAAATATAAGATATGGAATTACTGTCAAGTCTTATTTTATTTAATTATATGTATTTCGATTCCTAAATGCACAACTCCTAATGAATGCAAATTAGAAACTACTTTTTAATTTCATTCTACCTTGGCCAAGGATTCCTGGGTTGTCATTCATTGAATCACATAGGACATTTCTCTTCTTTTACTAGAAGTGGTAGATTCTTTATTGATCATTCACTATCTTCATATATAACTTATTACACCCAAGCATACCCTTTGATATACTCTAAAAGTCTTAAGGAATAAGTCAAAGTGTAATTCATTATATATAAGATACTATAATGATCTCAAGTCTAAGGATCATTTTTACTACTATCACTATAGGAATTCCTATTGACAGGGAAGTAAAACTCCATTAGGTATTGCTTAACGAGTCACATTCTGTGAACTTATTCTCTAATAAGCACCTACATACTTGCTTTAGTGTCTCCACACAAATGATCATGAGATCAATCATCCTCATCCAATGACCAAGCAACGTACGTACCAAACTATCCGGATTCACTAATACCCATTTTAGTAATCCATTGATTGGGAACATTTTAGTTTTAAGCTATCTAAAAATTTAGATCTCATTAGCATGATCTCATCATGATTCTAAAAGCATTTCTTAAAACTATGAGTTTATCACATATTATTAAAACAGCACCATGTAGATAATAAATGGCTTTTATAAATAATTCTTTTATTAATAAACAAATATGATTAATTACAAAGTATATGCTTTATCATCATACATGATTGACTTGTATGCATACTACTTCTATAATAAAACAGAAAACTTTTTATATAAAACAGAATACTTTTTATAAATAGAATATATTATATTTTATTTTATTACATAGTACTGCATAGTGTTTGCATAGTAAAATCAAAAAAAATTCGCCGAAGAATTCGGCGTCCGTGATTCCTTATTGTGCAGTCCGTGATTTTTTTTCCTAAATAATATCCTGCCATTCTCCTAAAAATAGGATGCTTAGTTTAGAAATGACTATCACACCAGAATTAGAGAATTCTTCTTCTATAATATTGAGCGTATTTCTTTTGAGTTTAAGGAAGCTTTGAGTGTAGAAAATAGTACAAGTCTTCTTCAAGAATATCTCTGCTATACCAGTCAGAAGTACTCTCCTTTTAAGGTAAGGGATATTATTCTTGTTCAATATTCGTAAGAAATAATATTTTCTTCCATACTCTGTAGTATGTAAGTAATATTATTTCGTTTTATATTCCTAATTCTATACTTATTTTGATAAGTATTGCTTCTATACTCCTTGAAATTAGTAGAATATCCTTAAGTTTTACGCTTCATTTAGTATCGTTTCACGGAAACATTTTTCTGAACTTTCTTGTTAAATTTTAAGTTTTTCATGTTGAAGTACTATTCATGGGTACTATTCATACTTACGGTACTATTCATACGGTACTATTCACGACAAAAAATTGATTTCTTTTCTGTCCAAATTATTTTTGATACATGAATATTATTCTTGAATTTTACTCCACAAAACAGTTATCATGTTGACAATTTGGACATTCTTAAATTCTAGATAAATTGAATTATAAATCTTTAATATTTATCCTTAATCTCACTTGATTGATTTCTTATATCATTGTCATCATAAGCATACTTATGTTGTGGTAAAAGTCATCTTTGGCCCGTAGTGCATAGATGGACTGTTGATTGGTATGATTATGACTATGAATTATGTATCGGTATAATCATGGCCTGTAATGTTACAAATGATGTGGTAAAAGTCTTCATTGGCCCGTAGTGCATTGATGGACAGTTGTTTGGCATGATCATGACCATTGGTGATAATAACGAATATCCTTGGCCCGTAGTGCATGGATAATTCGTGGATGTGATACTAACGAATATCCTTGGCCCATAGAGCATGGTTAATTCGGTGATGTGGATTATTTATTGAGATGTGTTACAGAGATAAAATATTGATGATGAACTTTTAAATCATAGAAGATAGTAGACATCATGCTCTACTTGATCACTCTTCTAATGGATTGCTTGTTCCGCTGCAGTTAAACTTGTTGTCTATTGTATTCTATCAGTTTTTATACTGTTGAAGGCTAAGGATAAATTATTCTGCATTATTTTTGTAATAATATTTTTTATCGGGCTAGTTGAGCTCACCCTTTTCTTTCATTGTTCTCTTCAGGAAATGAGAATATAGCAGGGACTAGTCGGTTAATGGAGTGACAGTCCGAGATGGTTGCTATAGTAGTCCTCACTATTCTATAAAATAGTGTGATACTAAATGTAATGAGGACTTCATTTGAGTTTGGATATTGTCTACGAGACAATATTCGTGTTAAAATTTTCAGCTTACGTTTGTCGTATTGTATAAATTAAGTTTGTATTTGAATTATGTATGTGACGCCCCCAAAACAGGTATACATCACCCATCTTGGGTCGCCAGATACATGATACATAAATCCAAATACAACTTAATTACACAACAGTCGTGTAAAATACGACAAAACATAATCTAAGAGTTTCAATAAGAATATTGTCATCTAGACAATACCCACACTCAATGGAGTCCTCATTACATTTATTGTCACACTATTTTATAGAATAGTGAGGACTACTAAAACAACCATCTGGACCGTCAATCCGTTCCCCGACTCGTCCCAGCTATATTCTCATTTCCTGAAGAGAACAGTGAAAGAAACGGTGAGCTCAACTAGCTCAGTAAGAAATATTTTGACTAAGATAATACAGAATAAATTATCCTTAGCCTTCAACAGTATAACAACTGATAGAATATAATAGACAACAAGTTTTAGATCAACAACTGCAGCGGAATAAGCAATCCATTAGAAGAGTCAATTAGAGCATAAAATCTACTATCTTCTATGATTTAAAAAGTTTTTTGTCAACTTTATCGCTGAGACTCAGCTTAATAAATAAAATCGAATCATCCCTGCACCACGGCCAAGGATATTCATGTAATCATCAATGGTCATGATTATACCGAATAATCCCTGGTCATAATCATACCAACAACTGTCCATCAATGAACTACAGGCCAATGAGGACTTTTACCACATCATTCGTTACATTACGGTCATGATTATACCGAATAATCCCTGTACATAACCATAATAAGTCCATCTATGCACATAAGCAAAAGATGACTTTCATCACAATATAAGCATGAGGATGGTCACAATGACATAATAATTCAATAAAACAAGTTCGAGTATAAATTTTAAAGATTTATAATTTAATTTATCCAGAAATCAATAACGTCCAAATTGTCAACATAATACTGCTTTGTGGAGTAAAATTCAAGAATAATATTCATGTACCAAAAATAATTTGAAAAGAAAAGAAATATATTTTTTGGGTAAATAGTACCCCGTGAATAGTATCTCGTGAATAGTAACCCGACATGAAGAGTATCCCAAATACCCGAGTGAATAATATTCGGGCAAATAGTAATTTGGGTGAATAGTAACCTATGAATAGTAACTCGTGAATAGTACTCCGACACGAAAAGTATCCCGAATACCAGAGTGAATAATACTAGAGTGAATAGTAATCGGGTGAATAGTAACCCATGAATAGTAACTCGTAAAAGAAGAATTCCAAAGAAAATGATATTCCATGACGAGTACAAAAGAAATGATATCTCATACGAGTATAATAGAATATACGAAACTGCAAATAGATTTTCACCCGCCATGCGGTAATCCACGTAGACAGATCATTTTCACAATTTAATAAAGAATGAATACGAAGGATCATTCACCATGCATGTGGTAATCTAAATAGACAGGTTATTCCAACAGAATAATAAAGAATGGAATAACAGAAGAATTCACCATGCATGCGATAGACCGCACAGACAGGTTATTCCAACAGAATACTAAAGAATGGAACCAGGACATGCGTAATCCGCACAGACAAGATATTCCAACAGAATAATAAAGAAGGGAACCAGGTCATGCGTAATCCGCACAGACAGGATATTCCAACAGAATAATAACAAACGAAATAACATCAGAATTTAGCAGGCATGCGATAGACCGCACAGACAGGTTATTCCAACAGAATAATAAAGAATAGAATAACAGAAGAATTTCACCATGTATGCGGTACTTCGCATAGACAGGTTATTCTAACAAAATAATAAAGAATGGAATAACAACCCTTACGAGTATTGAAAAAAAAACTCTCTTCATGAATACGAAGGAAAAATACCCCTTACCTCAGAAGAAGACTGGATACGGGAATAGTGAGGTAGAAGACTTCTCTTCTTCTTTCTCTCTATAATTTCTCTCTATAATAATTGCTCTATAGCTTTTGTGATTTGGTGAGAAATAAAGGAAGAATGAGCATCTATTTATAAGAAAATATAGTTTCAATAATTGTACATTTTGGGGCTTGAAATATTACAGTATAATACCTTTCTCTTTTTCTTCAATTTTAATTTAGTCCTGCAAGTATTATCAAACTTGCACCACCTCACCTAATAGTAAATCAAGTGAATCAATAGTAAAATCATGTGACCCAATAGTATAATCATGTGAAAAAACTAATTACAGTATAATACCTTCATCTATAACTTCAGTTTTAACTTAATCATGCAAGTATTATCAATCTTGCACCAACTCCCCTAATAGTAAATGAATGTGAATCAATAGTACACACATGTGAATAAATAGTTATAATCATGTGAATTAATAGCAATTAATTGCTCATTTATTCGGTTAATTACCCGATAACTTTCAGACATCAATTATTATCGAAATAAGTGTCGATTTTCACTAACACTAATAATTCCAACACAATGGAACTATAAATTTCATCTTTAATCAACACGAACTTATTCATCATTAATATTATAATTCATAATATTTAACAACTAGGTTGTTCCCAGGAAAGAGGGGGCTTTCCGAAAAGGATTTCTCCCTATTGGCGCACAATTAGATTATCTAACCTCTCCTTGACAGAACTTCTAGACATTGTCAATATTACAAATAATAATATGATAACTTTGTCGTCTCAATTATTGATTTAATAATATAACATATTATACAGATGATACTGTGATAATAATTGAATCAATAATATGAGAGATATGATGCAGCGATTACTGTAGCAATAATTGAGTATAACGGAATGACTTATCACGTAAGCATCAATAATCAATACCGTGTGCTACTATGCAACCACGCGTATTACTGTACTTTTACTACCGAGTAGTTCAACAGTTTTAACGGTAACACTTTCGCCGTTATTTTTATAATAAGATATTTTTGTCATTTTCTAACTACGACAATACTTCCATTGTGGGGTCCACCAATGATTGTGCTGTCGTACGAATATTTCCTGTTAAAATGAATATTCTCCGACCAATCGAATATTATATAACAACTTGCATACTTTGCAAAATTTATAAATACTATCCACAACTATAACACTATCTCAAATCCACACCATAATATTCAAAAAAATATTTCGAGAAAATTAAATCATTATTCATAAATTTTGGGGTCTTACAATCTCGCCTCCTTATGAAATTTCGCCCTCGAAATTTACGTACGTACCTGGTATGCCGAAGAGGTGAGGATACCTTGACTTTATTCCAGATTCTAACTCTTGAGGCATAACCTTTGAGTGTCGAATATGATCCTTCTTATCCAAGATTTTAACACGTATCTCCTCATAAGTTAAATCTTCTGCTATCTCATCTAGTTCTAATTCAATAATGTAGTTCGGGTCATCCACATATTTACGTAACATCGATACGTGAAAAATGTTATGAACATGCGACATACTTGGTGGTAAAACGAGTCTATAGGCCATAGTTCCTACTCGATCGAGGATTTCAAATGAGCCAATTAAATCGAGGGTTGAGATTTCCTCTCTTCGTCGATTTTTGCTTCTAGAATAACGCCTTCTTGAACCTTCTTCTTCATATTCATCAGCTTTGAGTATGTAGCTTGAGCGGCTTTAACTTTATCGATTAAAGTCAATTCTAATCGTATATTCGTTATCTTCATGTGGGTCCCTAGAGTCTTTAACTATATCTTCATCATTTGTAAGTTATACGAAATGGGATTTTGTGTTAACAACATCACACTCGTAAACACATACGATATTCTACTCAACGCGTCAGCTACCACGTTCGCTCTTCCACGATGATATTGAATGGTATAGTCGTAATCTTCAACAGCTCGATCCAACATCCTTGGCGCATGATACGTTCGTTTTGGTTGAAGAGATATTAAAGGGTTCTAGAAATGGGTTTTGTACTGGGGTCAATACAAAATTCGATTTCACGCTCTAGGGTAGGCTAGGAAGTCTTCAGAGAATACCTCAGGAAATTTATTAACAATAGAAACATCATTCAAAACTGTGACTCTCATCCAAGACTTGGATAGTACATCACATTGATACCTATCAACTTGCCACCGTTATTCACAACGTTCCCTACAAAAAGTTTGGCTTCGGTGCATTCCACACAAGGAAGTCACCAGTGAAAGGCTCGGGGCTCTTTACTTATGGCGTGATATGATAATGATTAACTTTAGTGGTTTGGTTGCTTGAATTCGCAAAACTGGTTGGTTAGGAATATGAAAGCTAACAACCTTATGAAAAATATGATAAGTAGTTAACCAATCGATTCCTAAAATCGCATCAAAGGCAAGTATTTTCAAAGAGATAAGATCGACAGGTAACGTGAAAGTGTCGATTTGAATCAAACAAGACTTATAAACAGTGGAGGTAACGAAGGTTTCTCCTAACTGAGTTTCAACCGATAAGTCAAAGTCTAATCTCTCCAGAGTCAAATTTAAACGTTGAGCGCAAGCAAGAGAGATAAAAGAATGGGTAGAACCGGTATCTAATAAGGTATAGACTTCGCAAGAATTTATAATTAACTAACCCGTGCTAACTTCGTTCGGGTTACTCGCTTTTTGAGAAATCACAAAAAATACTCTTTCAAAAATACTCTTTCTGAAACCACGGACTTTGTTTTGTCCGTATCCGCCTTTGGTGCCACCATCCCAGCTGGACTTGATTATACACAAATATCACATATCACAAAACAAGGGTTAATTGACATATCACATATTATCCCTATACTCTGACCGACCAATTAAATACCAAATAAACTTAGGTAGGTCTTACTAGCGAAGGAATTACCCGTCTCTCCCCTCTTAGTTCTTGTCTCACATCTCAGCTAGGGATCATATCCCTAAGCTTTGATACCAACTGTGACGCCCCCAAAACAATTATACATCACCCATCTTGGGTCGCCAGATATATGGTACATAAATTCAAATACAACTTAATTATATAACAGTCGTGTAAAATATGACAAAACATAATCTAAGAGTTTCAATAAGAATATTGTCATCTAGACAATATCCACACTCAATGGAGTTCTCATTACATTTATTGTCATACTATTTTATAGAATAGTGAGGACTACTAAAACAACCATCTGGATCGTCAATCCGTTCCCCGACTCGTCCCAGCTATATTCTCATTTTCTGAAGAGAACAGTGAAAGAAACGTTGAGCTCAACTAGCCCAGTAAAAAATATTATTACTAAGATAATGCATAATAAATTATTCTTAGCCTTCAACAATATAACAACTGATAGAATATAATAAACAACAAGTTTTAGATCAACAACTGCAGCGGAATAAGTAATCCATTAGAAGAGTCAAGTAGAGCATAAAATCTACTATCTTCTATGATTTAAAATTTTTTTTATCAACTTTATCGCTGAGACTCAGCTTAATAAATAAAATCGAATCATCCCTGCACCATGGCCAAGGATATTCATGTAATCATCAATGGTCATGATTATACCGAATAATCCCTGGTCATAATCATACCAACAACTGTCCATCAATGAACTACAGGCCAATGATGACTTTTACCACATCATTCGTTACATTACGGTCATGATTATACCGAGAAATTCTTGGTCATAATCATACCAAGTCCATCTATGCATGTAAGCCAAAGATGACTTTCATCACAATGTAAGCATGAGGATGATGACAATGACATAATAATTCAACAAAACAAGTTAAAGGATAAATTTTAAAGATTTATAATTTAATTTATCCAAAATCAATAACGTCCAAATTGTCAACATGTTACTACTTTGTGGAGTAAAATTCAAGAATAATATTCATGTACCAAAAATAATTTGGACAAAAAAAATATATTTTTAGGGTAAATAGTACCCCGTGAGTAGTACCCCATGAATAGTACTTCGAGAATAGTATCTCGTGAATAGTATCCAACATGAAAAGTATCTCAAATATCCAAGTGAATAGTAATTTAGGTGAATAGTAACTCATGAATAGTAACTCATGAATGGTACTTCGACACGAAAAGTGCCCCGAATACTCGAGTGAATGATACTAGAGTGAATAGTAATTGGATGAATTGTAACCCATTAATAGTAACTCGTAAAAGAAAAATACCAAAGAAAATGATATTCCATGACGAGTACAAAAGAAATGATATCTCATACAAATATAATAGAATATACGAAACTGCAAATGAATTTTCCCCCGCCATGCGGTAATCCACGTAGACAGATCATTTCCACAATTTAATAAAGAATGAATACGAAAGATCATTCACCATGCATGTGGTAATCCACATAGACAGGTTATTCCAACAGAATAATAAAGAATGGAATAACAGAAGAATTCACCATGCATGCGATAGACAACACAGACAGGTTATTCCAACAGAATAATAGGTTTTGTACTGGGGTCAATACAAAATTCAATTTTACGCTCTGGGGTAGGCTAAGAAGTCTTCAAGAATACGTCAAGAAATTTATTAACAATAGAAATATCGTTCAAAACTGTGACCCTCATCCAAGACTTGGATAACACGTCACATTGATACCTATCAACTTGCCATCATCATTTACAACGTCTCCTACGGAAAGTCTAGCTTCGGTGCATTCCACACCAGGAAGTCAACAGCGAAAGGAACGGGGATTTTTACTTATGGCTTGATATGACAATGATTGACTTTAGTGGTTTGGTTACTTTGAATTTGCATAACAGGTTGGTTAGGAATATGAAAGCTAACAACCTTACGAGAAGCATGATGAGTAGTGAACCAATCGTTTCAAAAAAATCACATCAAAGGCAAGTATTTTCAAAGAGATAAGATCGACAGGTAACGTGAAAGTGTTGATTTGAACAAGATTTATAAATAGTAGAGGTAACGAAGGTTTCTCCCAACTGAGTTTAAATAGACATATCAAAGTCTAAGTTCTCCGGAGTTAACTTCAAACATTTAACACAACTAGGTGAAATAAAAGAGTGAGTAGAACCGGTATCTAACACGGTATAGACTTCGCAAGAGTTTATGACTAACATACCCGTGATAATTTTATTCAGGTTCCTCGTCACGAAAAAAAAATACTCTCTCTTAAACTACTGGCTTTGGCTTTTCTGGGACGGTCTTTGGTGCCTCCATCCTATCTGAACTTGTCTTCGGTGAACGACAAAATCGGGCTAAATGACCTTCTCTTCCACAATTATAACATGCTTTGGACGGCATCGCGCAGTTTGGACTGATGTGCCCCTCCCCTCCGCATTTGAAACATATGATAGGTGATCGTTCTCCTTCCTTAACGACAGGTGCTGGTGCTGACATCTTTCCATCATTGTTGAATCTCCTCTTCTTAAAATGTTCATTCTTATTGTTTTGGCCCTGATTACCACCGAAGTGGTTACCATTTCTGGCCTGTTGATTCCCTCCACGCTTGTTGTCACCGCTTCGATGACTGCTCTCACTGGTATTATCATTTTGCCAGCTGCTCTCTTTTGGTTGCGTTATCTCGTTATCGCGCTCCACCAACTGAGCCCTATTTACAACATCTGAATACAAACACAGTTTATGAGAAACAAGATGTTGACGTATCTCCGGCTTCAAACCTCTTAAAAACATCCGCGTCATTCTTTCTTCATTATCCACCAGGTGGGACGCAAACCGGGATAACTCCGCAAATTTTGCCTCGTACTGCGACACGGTCATATTATTCTGCTCCAATTTGATGAACTCCACCTCCTTCATGTGACGAATACTCTCGGGAAAGTATTTGTCGTTAAACAGATCTTGGAACTTCTCCCAAGACATCTTCAGTGCGGCAGGTTGAGTACGCTTTATCGATTCCCACCAGTAATCTGCCTCTCCTCGCAACATAAAGGCGGCAAAGGGAACCTTTTGCTCCTCGGAGCAACCCAAGACATCAAATATCTTGGTGATCTGCTTTATCCATGTTTCAGCTACAAGTGGTTTGGGTTCTCCCTTAAACTCCGGTGGTCCCAGCTCCTTAAACTGTTTAGCGGTGACCGCCTGAGAGTTTCCAGTATTTCCACCTACGTTGTGGACAGGAGCCGCTTTCACCTGTTGTTGCATGAATTGCATAAAGCCTCTGAACATTTGATCATTCATCATTTGGTCAGTGTTGTTGTTTGCATGAGGATTGACACCTTCCTGATGCACATTATCATGATTATTGATGTGTGGTGAATCAACAGTCGTCTGTGCTCCATTGCTATTCTCAACATTCTCGGATGCCATTTTCAGATACTGCCACAAAATAAAAATTAATTGATATGTCATATATTATCCTTATGTTATGACCGACCAATTAAATACCATGCAAATAAACTTAGGTAGGTCATACTAGCGAAGGAATTCCCCGTCTCTCCCCTCCTAGTTCTATTCTCACATCCTAGCCAGGGATCATATCCCTAAGCTTTGATACCAACTGTGACGCCCCCAAAATTAGGTATACATCACCCATCTTGGGTCGTCAGATACATAGTACAGAATACAAATACAACTGATTAATACATCTATCGTGTACAATACGACAAAACATAAACTGTGAGTTTGAATACAAATATTATCTTCTAGAGAGTATTCATACTCAAAAGGAGTCCTCATTACATTTATTAACACACCATTACATAGAATAGTGAGGACTACTAACTAATACTATCATTCGGACCATCACTCCGTACCCCGACTTGTCCCAGCTACGTTCTCATTTCCTGAAGAGAACAGTGAAAGAAAGGGTGAGCTCAACTAGCCCAGTAAGAAATATTATGACTAAGATAATGCAGAATAAATTATCATTAGCCTTCAACAATGTTAAACTGATAAAATATAATAGACATCAAGTTTAACTGCAGCGGAACAAGCAATCCATTAAAAGAGTCAAGTAGAAAATAAACTCTACTATCTTTTATGATTTAAAAGGTTTTTCAACACTGCGATCGCTGAGACTCAGCTTAATAAAATAATCCACATCATCGAATCACCCCTGCACTACGGCCAAGGATATTCGTGTATTCATTAATGGTCATGATCATGCCAACAACTGTCCATCAATGCACTACGGCCAATGAGGACTTTTACCACATCATTTGTAACATTACGGTCATGATTATACCGAATAATCCCTGGTCATAATCATACCAAGTCCATCTATGCACTACAGGCCACAGATGACTTTCAACATTTTATAAACATGAGGATGATGACAATGATATAAGAATTCAATAAAACAAGTTCAAGAATTAATTTATCCAAGAATTAACAACGTCCAAATTGTCAACATGATACTGCTTTGTGGAGTAAAATTCAAGAATACTTAGAAGAATATTTTCATGAAAAGATACTGGATGAAACGCAATTATCAAGGATATTCCACAAATTTCATGGAGTATAGAAGTCAAAACTTAACCAACTGAGTACAATAAAGAATGGAATAACAAAAGAAATCACCATGCATGCGATAGACCGCACAGACAGGTTATTCCAACAGAATAATAAATAATGGAACCAGGTCCGGCGTAAACGCACAGACAGGATATTCCGACAGAATAATAAATAATAGAACCAGGTCCGGTGTAAAACACACAGACAGGATATTCCGACAGAATAATAAATAATGAAACCAGGTCCGGTGTAAAACACACAGACAGGATATTCCGACAGAATAATAAATAATGGAACCAGGTCCGGTGTAAAACACACAGACAGGATGTTCCAACAGAATAATAATAAAAACGGAACCAGGTCCGGTGTAAAACACACAGACAGGATGTTCCAACAGAATAATAGAAGAATATCACCAAGTATAGGGTAGACCACGTATACAGGTTATTCCAACAGAATAATAAGAAATGGAATAACAACAGTTCTCTTCATGAATAAGAAAGAATAACACCCCTTACCGTAAAAGAACTGGATATAAGAGTAGTGAAGTAGCAGAAAACTTTTCTTCTATCTCTATATAATCTCTCTCTATAGTTTCTCTCTCTAGAGTTCAGTGAATTCGTAAGAAAATAATGAAGGAATGAGCTTCTATTTATAGGAAAATGGATTGCATAGTAACTAATCCATGAACGGTCCAGATTGATTACTTTAATCTGAAGGTCCATATTTAAAGAAAAATCTTTTAAATAAAATATAATATATTCTATTTATAGAATAACTTTAATAAAGTATTCTGTTTTATATAAAAAGATGTTTCTGTTTTATTACGTTAATAATACGAATAAAACAAAACGTCATTATCGCTAAATAATTCATATTATTAACTGACAATAATGGAATCAAACTGAGTGACTTCTCACATAAGCATTAATAATTAATACTGTGTGCTACTATGCAACCACACGTATTACTGTACTTTTACTACCGAGTAGTTCAACAGTATCAACGGTAAAACTTCCGCCGTTATTTTCATAAAGTATTTTTGTCGTTTTCTCAATCCGACAATAATTCCGTTGTGGGGTCCACCAATAATTGTACCGTCGTACGGATATTCCCCGACAAAAAGAATATTCTCCGACCAATTGAATATAATATGACAACTTGCATACTTTGCAAAATTTATAAATACTACCCATAACTATTATATCAAATCCACACATTAATATAAAAAAAATTATTTCGAGAAAAATTAAATATTTATTCATAAAATCTGGGGTTTCACAATCTCCCCTCCTTATAGAATTTCGCCCTCGAAATTTACGTACGTACTTGGTATGCCGAACATGTGAGGATACCTTGACTTCACTTCAAATTCTAACTCTTGAGGTATAACCTTTAAGCATCGAATATGATCCTTCTTATCCAAGATGTTAACACGTATCTCCTCATACGTTAAATCTTTCGCTATTTCGTCCGGTTTTAAATTAATAATGCGGTTCGGGTCGTCCACATATTTACGTAACATCGATACGTAAAAAAAATGTCCTGAACACGCAACATACTTGGCGGTAAAACGAGTCTATAGGCCACAGTTCCTACTTCATCGAGGATTTCAAATGGGCCAATTAAATCGAGAGTTGAGATTTCCTCTCTTCGTCGATTCTTGCTTCTAGAATAACGCCCTCTTGAACCTTCTTCTTCACATTTATCAGCTCTTAGTATGTAGCTTGAGCGGCTTTAACTTTATCGATTAAAGTCGATTTTAATCGTATATTCGTTATCTTCACGTGGGTTCGAATATTCACACTTGTAACCGTATACGATCTTCTACACAACGCGTCAGCTACCACGTTCACTTTTCCACGATGTTATTGAATGGTACGATCGTAATCTTCAACAGCTCGAGCCAACGTCTTTGGCGCATAATACGTTCGTTTTAGTTGAAGAAATATTTGAGGGTTTAAGAAATAGGTTTTGTACTGGGGTCAATACAAAATTCAATTTTACGCTCTGGGGTAGGCTAAGAAGTCTTCAAGAATACGTCAAGAAATTTATTAACAATAGAAATATCGTTCAAAACTGTGACCCTCATCCAAGACTTGGATAACACGTCACATTGATACCTATCAACTTGCCATCATCATTTACAACGTCTCCTACGGAAAGTCTAGCTTCGGTGCATTCCACACCAGGAAGTCAACAGCGAAAGGAACGGGGATTTTTACTTATGGCTTGATATGACAATGATTGACTTTAGTGGTTTGGTTACTTTGAATTTGCATAACAGGTTGGTTAGGAATATGAAAGCTAACAACCTTACGAGAAGCATGATGAGTAGTGAACCAATCGTTTCAAAAAAATCACATCAAAGGCAAGTATTTTCAAAGAGATAAGATCGACAGGTAACGTGAAAGTGTTGATTTGAACAAGATTTATAAATAGTAGAGGTAACGAAGGTTTCTCCCAACTGAGTTTAAATAGACATATCAAAGTCTAAGTTCTCCGGAGTTAACTTCAAACATTTAACACAACTAGGTGAAATAAAAGAGTGAGTAGAACCGGTATCTAACACGGTATAGACTTCGCAAGAGTTTATGACTAACATACCCGTGATAATTTTATTCAGGTTCCTTGTCACGAAAAAAAAATACTCTCTCTTAAACTACTGGCTTTGGCTTTTCTGGGACGGTCTTTGGTGCCTCCATCCTATCTGAACTTGTCTTCGGTGAACGACAAAATCGGGCTAAATGACCTTCTCTTCCACAATTATAACATGCTTTGGACGGCATCGCGCAGTTTGGACTGATGTGCCCCTCCCCTCCGCATTTGAAACATATGATAGGTGATCGTTCTCCTTCCTTAACGACAGGTGCTGGTGCTGACATCTTTCCATCATTGTTGAATCTCCTCTTCTTAAAATGTTCATTCTTATTGTTTTGGCCCTGATTACCACCGAAGTGGTTACCATTTCTGGCCTGTTGATTCCCTCCACGCTTGTTGTCACCGCTTCGATGACTGCTCTCACTGGTATTATCATTTTGCCAGCTGCTCTCTTTTGGTTGCGTTATCTCGTTATCGCGCTCCACCAACTGAGCCCTATTTACAACATCTGAATACAAACACAGTTTATGAGAAACAAGATGTTGACGTATCTCCGGCTTCAAACCTCTTAAAAACATCCGCGTCATTCTTTCTTCATTATCCACCAGGTGGGACGCAAACCGGGATAACTCCGCAAATTTTGCCTCGTACTGCGACACGGTCATATTATTCTGCTCCAATTTGATGAACTCCACCTCCTTCATGTGACATATACTCTCGGGAAAGTATTTGTCGTTAAACAGATCTTGGAACTTCTCCCAAGACATCTTCAGTGCGGCAGGTTGAGTACGCTTTATCGATTCCCACCAGTAATCTGCCTCTCCTCGCAACATAAAGGCGGCAAAGGGAACCTTTTGCTCCTCGGAGCAACCCAAGACATCAAATATCTTGGTGATCTGCTTTATCCATGTTTCAGCTACAAGTGGTTTGGGTTCTCCCTTAAACTCCGGTGGTCCCAGCTCCTTCAACTGTTTAGCGGTGACCGCCTGAGAGTTTCCAGTATTTCCACCTACGTTGTGGACAGGAGCCGCTTTCACCTGTTGTTGCATGAATTGCATAAAGCCTCTGAACATTTGATCATTCATCATTTGGTCAGTGTTGTTGTTTGCATGAGGATTGACACCTTCCTGATGCACATTATCATGATTATTGATGTGTGGTGAATCAACAGTCGTCTGTGCTCCATTGCTATTCTCAACATTCTCGGATGCCATTTTCAGATACTGCCACAAAATAAAAATTAATTGATATGTCATATATTATCCTTATGTTATGACCGACCAATTAAATACCATGCAAATAAACTTAGGTAGGTCATACTAGCGAAAGAATTCCCCGTCTCTCCCCTCCTAGTTCTATTCTCACATCCTAGCCAGGGATCATATCCCTAAGCTTTGATACCAACTGTGACGCCCCCAAAATTAGGTATACATCACCCATCTTGGGTCGTCAGATACATAGTACAGAATACAAATACAACTGATTAATACATCTGTCGTGTACAATACGACAAAACATAAACTGTGAGTTTGAATACAAATATTATCTTCTAGAGAGTATTCATACTCAAAAGGAGTCCTCATTACATTTATTAACACACCATTACATAGAATAGTGAGGACTACTAACTAATACTATCATTCGGACCATCACTCCGTACCCCGACTTGTCCCAGCTACGTTCTCATTTCCTGAAGAGAACAGTGAAAGAAAGGGTGAGCTCAACTAGCCCAGTAAGAAATATTATGACTAAGATAATGCAGAATAAATTATCATTAGCCTTCAACAATGTTAAACTGATAAAATATAATAGACATCAAGTTTAACTGCAGCGGAACAAGCAATCCATTAAAAGAGTCAAGTAGAAAATAAACTCTACTATCTTTTATGATTTAAAAGGTTTTTCAACACTGCGATCGCTGAGACTCAGCTTAATAAAATAATCCACATCATCGAATCACCCCTGCACTACGGCCAAGGATATTCGTGTATTCATTAATGGTCATGATCATGCCAACAACTGTCCATCAATGCACTACGGCCAATGAGGACTTTTACCACATCATTTGTAACATTACGGTCATGATTATACCGAATAATCCCTGGTCATAATCATACCAAGTCCATCTATGCACTACAGGCCACAGATGACTTTCAACATTTTATAAACATGAGGATGATGACAATGATATAAGAATTCAATAAAACAAGTTCAAGAATTAATTTATCCAAGAATTAACAACGTCCAAATTGTCAACATGATACTGCTTTGTGGAGTAAAATTCAAGAATACTTAGAAGAATATTTTCATGAAAAGATACTGGATGAAACGCAATTATCAAGGATATTCCACAAATTTCATGGAGTATAGAAGTCAAAACTTAACCAACTGAGTACAATAAAGAATGGAATAACAAAAGAAATCACCATGCATGCGATAGACCGCACAGACAGGTTATTCCAACAGAATAATAAATAATGGAACCAGGTCCGGCGTAAACGCACAGACAGGATATTTCGACAGAATAATAAATAATAGAACCAGGTCCGGTGTAAAACACACAGACAGGATATTCCGACAGAATAATAAATAATGAAACCAGGTCCGGTGTAAAACACACAGACAGGATATTCCGACAGAATAATAAATAATGGAACCAGGTCCGGTGTAAAACACACAGACAGGATGTTCCAACAGAATAATAATAAAAACGGAACCAGGTCCGGTGTAAAACACACAGACAGGATGTTCCAACAGAATAATAGAAGAATATCACCAAGTATAGGGTAGACCACGTATACAGGTTATTCCAACAGAATAATAAGAAATGGAATAACAACAGTTCTCTTCATGAATAAGAAAGAATAACACCCCTTACCGTAAAAGAACTGGATATAAGAGTAGTGAAGTAGCAGAAAACTTTTCTTCTATCTCTATATAATCTCTCTCTATAGTTTCTCTCTCTAGAGTTCAGTGAATTCGTAAGAAAATAATGAAGGAATGAGCTTCTATTTATAGGAAAATGGATTGCATAGTAACTAATCCATGAACGGTCCAGATTGATTACTTTAATCTGATGGTCCATATTTAAAGAAAAATCTTTTAAATAAAATATAATATATTCTATTTATAGAATAACTTTAATAAAGTATTCTGTTTTATATAAAAAGATGTTTCTGTTTTATTACGTTAATAATACGAATAAAACAAAACGTCATTATCGCTAAATAATTCATATTATTAACTGACAATAATGGAATCAAACTGAGTGACTTCTCACATAAGCATTAATAATTAATACTGTGTGCTACTATGCAACCACACGTATTACTGTACTTTTACTACCGAGTAGTTCAACAGTATCAACGGTAAAACTTCCGCCGTTATTTTCATAAAGTATTTTTGTCGTTTTCTCAATCCGACAATAATTCCGTTGTGGGGTCCACCAATAATTGTACCGTCGTACGGATATTCCCCGACAAAAAGAATATTCTCCGACCAATTGAATATAATATGACAACTTGCATACTTTGCAAAATTTATAAATACTACCCATAACTATTATATCAAATCCACACATTAATATAAAAAAAATTATTTCGAGAAAAATTAAATATTTATTCATAAAATCTGGGGTTTCACAAATATGAATAACTTTGTCATCTCAATTATTGATTTAATAATATAACATATTATACAGATGATACTGTGACAATAATTGAATCAATAATATGAGAGATATGATGCAGCAATTACTGTAGCAATAATTGAGTATAACAGAATGACTTATCACGTAAGCATCAATAATCAATACCGTGTGCTACTATGCAACCACGCGTATTATCGTACTTTTACTGCTGAGTAGTTCAACAGTTTTAACGGTAACACTTTCGCCGTTATTTTTATAACAACATATTTTTGTCGTTTTCTAACTACAACAATACTTCCGTTGTGGGGTCCACCAATGATTGTGCCGTCGTACGAATATTCCATGTTAAAACGAATATTTTCCGACCAATCGAATATTATATAACAACTTTCATACTTTATAAAATTTATAAATACTACCCACAACTATAACACTATCTCAAATCCACGCCATAATATTAAAAAAAATATTTCAAGAAAATTAAATCTTTATTCATAAAATTTGGGGTCTTACAATGTACCATGTATCTGGCGACTTAGAATGGGTTGTATAGACCTATTTTGGGGGCGTCAGAGATATCATTATTAAATATCTGAAGTTATTAGTGCTCCGTTAATTATTTTGAGGAGCGAGGTGTTATAGTCATACTCCTGTGAGGTATTAAAAACTAAAATTTGAATTGAATGAATATGAGATTGATGGTCATGAGTAGGCAGAGTACTTGGTTATATATTGTGAGTTTCAAAAGCCCATTAGTACACCAAAAATTGAAGATGCGCTATATAAGTTCACAAGGGTATTGTTTTCGAGGAAAGACAACCTGAGATTGAAGCTAGTAAAGTTGAAGAATCACAAGATCTTATAGAATCACCTAGTATCGCTGACTATGAAAAATTTTGGGACGTCTAAAGATGAGGATACTACATCAGACATCATTGGTTTAGAATTTATTCATACGCAGTTGTTTGACGATATTAAAATTATTACTTTTTTAATTCTTGAAAATTTGTTTGTTATGCAGGTTAATTGGAAGATATTGATATTTTCTCACTTATTTATAGAATTATTCCCTGAGGAGAAAAGAGATGGACTTTTGATCCCATAAAGATTGAAAAATCATTCTTGGTGCTTGATACACGTTTGCTTTAAAATAAGAGAATGAACTTTTTCTAAGAAGGAGAGTCTGATGCAGTGCAACATTACAATGAAATTTAGGATTTTTACGTAATTTATTATTTATGAAGTTTTAGTTTATTTGATGTATTTTTATTTATTATTTAAGAAAATTCAGTAGTTTAATTTATTTCTGGCCCATTTGTATTTTGAGTTTAGTTTGGGAGTTTAATTATTCATTTTCCAGATAGTTGTATGTTTGCAAGAGTTTATTTACGTTGTATTGATTAATTGAGACTATATCTTTTGTTGCCTTAGTGAGTTCATTGTTTTTTTATATATTCAAGGGTGTATTCTTTTCGCATTGTTATTGTTGGGAAAAATTCTCCGAAAATAGGTTTTATTTTTTTTAAAAAAAACCAGGATCATCTTTGTGGTTTTATACAAAAAAATGTATGTGTGTGTGTGTGTGTATTGGGA
This sequence comes from Panax notoginseng, assembly GCA_016801055.1. NCBI lineage: Eukaryota > Viridiplantae > Streptophyta > Magnoliopsida > Apiales > Araliaceae > Panax > Panax notoginseng. The sequence goes on along the minus strand of CM029018.1, from coordinate 150,377,224 downwards.
ATCTAATAACAGATTAAAAGATTGTTTAACTAAGGGGGAGTTTGATGAAATCCCTTATTAAATTCCATCTTATATACTACTTCCGTTCCTAAAAGATTGTCGTTTAAGGTTTTGACACACGGATTAAGAAAGTATCATTTACCAAGTAAAATTCAATAGACTACTAAATTTATTGACTAAGTAGTGTAAATAAGGTAATAATGAATACCTGGTTGAAATTCTATTATGACTTTGGTTAAAAATACAGTTATTATTATAATTGTATTTTTGAATATTTGGTTAAGGGTAAGTACAGATCAGTTAAGGTGTCATATTGGTAAACCGTAATGATCAGTTAGGAAACCCTAATATTGATTAGGAAATTCTAATTCCAGATTTGTTACCCTAAGCCCTGTTAAGAAACCTTAACCCTAATTAAGGTTATAAATAGGGAGTTGTGACTTAATATACTGAATATTATGTAATCAGTACTAGGTATGATTATGTAGGATTAAGTATGAAGATTTTACCAGGGAAATCAAGTTGAGGATTAGGAAACCCTAACCTTGGATATCAAACCCTAATTTCAATTTAGAAACACTAAATTCTAATTAGGGAATCCTAATACTGATTAACAAACCCTAAGATTTTAATACTTAAGGGAAGCATGCCAAAAGACCACATTACCCTTTGAATTATAGGGGAAATGACCAAAATACCCTTAGTGAGTGCAAAATTACCAAAATGCCCTTTTTCATCATTTTTAAGTAAAAGATATTTTCAAATGTGTTGGTAAACCACCATTTAAGCTTGACATGTGACGCCCCCAAATCTAGGTACTTTTTACCTCAGATCTGGTACATCAATTCTATAACTATTGCGCAAGATATAAACATAAATTGTTTATACATTAAACTTTTACATATCATTCCCAAGGTCTACAACCTTAACTAAATACATACCTTCAATATCTAAAAAGGTTTACAATGCTATTTTCGTCAGAAAATTTAATAGATCTAACTGCACCATAATTTAATCTTGCACTTTGCCTTTGCTTATATCTTTAACTCGAGCTTTCATCTTAATCTGAAATTTTTTATCATGATATATCAAGGGTGAGCAACAAATTTGCCCAGCAAGTTTTAAATATAATGAAGATATATCATGATTGAAAAGAATGAATAAGCTTTCAAACTTTCAACAATATAATGATTGTGAAAGAGCATGAATCAAATTCAATGATTGAATGACTGAACCAATAATATTGGATGTCAACAATGGACATGAACAAGTTTAACTTAAACATATGGTAATGAAGGTGATCAGCCATTCATACTTGATGAACATATGCAACATGCACTAAGTGCGAATCAATAATCAGTATAGACGTGAATAATTTACAATAATTATTCACTAACATGCTTTGAATTTATAACTCAAGTTTGAGCCAAGGAAACTTGCCTCCACTGATGATTACCGCTAAGCAATCTAATTTAATCTCTCATGAAATACCTATCAGTATAAGATTGATATTTCAGTCAACATAACATACCTGTTAGCTCATAATACCATTACTTTATCCATAGATTATCTAACACTTAATCAAATATTAGACAACATTTTAACACATCAATATTATTATTGTCCTTTGATAATTCTTCAACCACTGTATCATATACATTATGATTTAACACTTAATCTTTCATATTATAAGTTCTTTTCTATAACCCAGTACGCCAAATACTAATATTATAATCTAGATTATTTAAACATATCAATCCAGCAACCCAGATTTGCAATCCAGCAAACCGGATTCCAAATCCAGCGAGCTGGATTCAATAGATTTCCAATCCAGCAAGCCTAGATTCATCAATCTTTCAATCCAGCAAGTTGAATTCATAATCCTTCAATCCAGCATGCTGGATTCTAAATCCTACAATCCAGCAAGCTGGATTCTAAATCCTACATATTAAATAACATTAAATTCATTTACTAATATTATTAATCATTAAATAATATTTTAAATCAATGATTTAATAACACTTTAATATAAATATTATCAACCACTTAATAATATCATAATCTAATATTATTAATATTTTAACAATATTTTAATCATTTCTTAAACTTATAAACAATTTATTTCAATTATTTTACTTTTATTAATTAACTTGTTTAAGCATTCTAAAATGCTATAAACTTCATAACACATCAAACCCGACACAAAACCTTCGTCACAAATCTACATAAATATTGCTTAATGGTCTCAAGTCATAAATCATATTTTTCATATTTTTGGTCATCATATATTTAATTAAATCCATTTATCCATTTATCATCATTTAGATGAAAAATACCAAACCAGTTCCAAATATTTTTCGTAGGTCCATATTGAACATATATTTTTCCTGGAATTTTTAAAATTTATTTACTATATTTAAATAGCCCATAATAGCCAAATATTCTCAGATTTTTCATAAATCGAGATTAACTCCATAAATTTTGAAATTTTTACAGTATGTTCCTGTTATACACATGTACTTCCAGTAAAAGTTTTATAATTTTTGGACTTATACACAGAGAGTTATTCAGGTATCTTCATAAAAATAACCCTTCACCGTAAAATCTAAATATCTCAAACCGTATGGTAAAAAATTCTCAAATTTTTACACAACCTTCATAACTTCTGATATTAACACCCCAAATTTTTCCAAAATTTTTAAAGCACAAACAGTGGACAAAATTACCCCCGTTTCAGACTGATCCAAAACAATATAAAAAAAAGAAACAATTTTTACCAAAATCCACACCACGACTTTTAGAAACGTGATTTTTGAGTTCTACCACTTGGGTTTACTAGTCAACACATATACCTAACACCTCTCTTCGACAGATCGTAAAAAGGAGTTATAGATTTAAAACGGTGGATTTTTAAAGTATATAAAAGTTAGGGTTTCAAAGCTAAAAATTTATTTTTCTTTTTCTTTTGGATTCCAACCAAATCAACACCCAATATGGGTAAATCCATACTTGAATCCATGAAAAACACATAGATTATAGGGGTTTGAACTTTCAAATCAAAAATCCCCTTTCATCATGTTACAAAAAAATAAAGGAAGAAATTATACCTTTGTTTTTTTTCTTCTTCTTCCTTCTTCCATTGAGAACATTCTCTCTCCTCTTCTTCTCCCTCATGGGGCTGCCGCCCCTCCTCTCTTACTCCTCCATGGCTTCGGCCACTTCTTCTTCTTCTTCTTCTTCTTCTTCTCTCTCTCTCTCTCTCTCTCTTTCCCGTTCTCTTTTTTTTCTACTTCACAATTTCGGAACATGTGGCCTTAAAATCATCCAACTCTTATTTTATTTTAATTGTTAATTTACTTAACAAATAACTACATAGTCCCTCCTTAAGTGGGTCAAAAAATTGGGCCACTTATTAATTAAATTCTATTGGGCTTGTACTTTTAGTATTTTACTTACTACCAAAATAAATTTGGGCTTTCACCCAAAATTTAATTGGGCCATTACAATACTTGTCGTCCCATACATAATATATTGGGCTAGATTAATAATTTAATCGCCCTTAATCACTTTATCCACAAGTCACATGCTTAAATAATTATTTGGACTTGTTTAAATAATATAACCTCCTTAACCCATTAAATCTAATTCTTTTGAACTCTAAATAAATTATTGGGCTATGATATTATTATAGTCCACTTTTAATTCTATTCCATTCCACCTTTATCATTTAATTAGGATTTTTATTTCTCACACTTGAAAATAAATTCCTTACTTATGCCTTTTTAATTTCATAACTGTAAGACCCCAACTTTTATAAATAAAGATGAATTTTCTATAAATATCATTTTTGAATATTATGGAGTTAATATGATATAATGTTATAGTTGTGGGTAATATTTATAAATTTTGCAAAGTACGCAAGTTGTTATATAATATTCGATTGGTCGGGGAATATTCGTTTTAACAGAGAATATTCGTACAACGGCACAATCATTGGTGGACCCCACAACAGAATTATTGTCGGATTGAGAAAATGACAAAAATATTTTATTAAAAATAACGGCGGAAGTTTTACCATTGATACTGTTGAACTACTCGGTAGTAAAAGTACAGTAATACGTGTGGTTGCATAGTAGCACACGGTATTGATTATTAATGCTTATGTGAGAAGTCACTCAGTTTGATTCAATTATTGTCAGTTAATAATATGAATTATTTAGCGATAATGACGTTTTGTTTTATTCGTATTATTAACGTAATAAAACAGAAACATCTTTTTATATAAAACAGAATATTTTATTAAAGTTATTCTATAAATAGAATATATTATATTTTATTTAAAAGATTTTTCTTTAAATATGGACCGTCAGATTAAAATAATCAATCTGGACCGTTCATGGATTAGTTACTATGCATTCTATTCTCTATAAATAGCAGCTCATTCCTTCATTAATTCTTACAAATTCACTGAACTCTAGAGAGAGAACTATAGAGAGAGAGAAGAAGAGTATTCTGCTACTTAACTCTTTCTTTATTTTAGATCTTCTTTAAAACGGTAAGGGGTGGTATTCTTTCTTATTCATGAAGAGAACTGTTGTTATTCCATTTCTTATTATTCTGTTGGAATAACCTGTATACGCGGTCTACCCTATACTTGGTGACATTCTTCTATTATTCTGTTGGAACATCCTGTCTGTGTGTTTTACACCGGACCTGGTTCTGTTTTTATTATTATTCTGTTGGAACATCCTGTCTGTGTGTTTTACACCGGACCTGGTTCCGTCTTGTTATTATTCTGTTGGAACATCCTGTCTGTGCGTTTACGCCGGACCTGGTTCTATTATTTATTATTCTGTCGGAATATCATGTCTGTGTGTTTACGCCGGACCTGGTTCCATTATTTATTATTCTGTTAGAATAACCTGTTTGTGCGGTCTATCGCATGCATGGTGATTTCTTTTGTTATTCCATTCTTTGTTGTACTCAGTTGGTTAAGTTTTGACTTCTATACTCCATGAAATTTGTGAAATATCCTTGATAATTGCGTTTCATCCAGTATCTTTTCATGAAAATATTCTTCTAAGCATTCTTGAATTTTACTCCACAAAGCAGTATCATGTTGACAATTTGGACGTTGTTAATTCTTGGATAAATTAATTCTTGAACTTGTTTTATTGAATTCTTATATCATTGTCATCATCCTCATGTTTATAAAATTTTGAAAGTCATCTGTGGCCTGTAGTGCATAGATGGACTTGGTATGATTATGACCAGGGATTATTCGGTATAATCATGACCGTAATGTTACAAATGATGTGGTAAAAGTCCTCATTGGCCCGTAGTTCATTGATGGACAGTTGTTGGCATGATCATGACCATTAATGAATACACTAATGCAGGGGTGATTCGATGTTGTGAATTATTTTATTAAGCTGAGTCCCAGTGATAACAGTGTTGAAAAACCTTTTAAATCATAAAAGATAGTAGAGTTTATTTTCTACTTGACTCTTTTAATGGATTGCTTGTTCCGCTGCAGTTAAACTTGATGTCTATTATATTTTATCAGTTTAACATTGTTGAAGGCTAATGATAATTTATTCTGCACTATCTTAGTCATAATATTTCTTACTGGACTAGTTGAGCTCACCCTTTCTTTCACTGTTCTCTTCAAGAATTGAGAACGTAGCTGGGGCAAGTCGGGGAATGGAGTGATGGTTCGAATGATAATATTAGTTAGTAATCCTCACTATTCTATGTAATAATGTGTTAAAAAATGTAATGAGGACTCCTTTCGAGTATGAATACTCTCTAGAAGATAATATTTGTATTCAAACTCGCAGTTTATGTTTTGTCGTATTGTACACGACAGATGTAGTAGTAAGTTGTATTTGTATTCTGTACTTTGTATCTGACGACCCAAGATGAGTGATGTATACCTAATTTTGGGGGCGTCACAATAACCCAATTAGATTTGGTTATAAAATTAATTAGTTGAGATATATAAAATAAATCTCTTAATGTTAGTATATATATTTATATACTAATATTCTCCCCATATTATAACCTCTTAGGTTATTTAATTATCACATCTAATATATATATATATATATATATATATATATATATATATATATATATATATATTAGGTTATATAACTTAATTCTTAATTCACTTTTATATACAAAATAAATGTATTCACATTATATAATGTATATTTATTTAATCATATACAAAATTCACATTGTGACGCCCCCAAATCCAGGTTCTCTAACCTCAGATTCGGTGCTCACGATCTATCATCATCATAAGCATTCTATAACTATTACGAAATAATAAACATACATTGTTCATTATAATAAAGTTTCCATAGCATGGTCCCAAGGTCTTCTTAACCTTAACTTAAACACACCATTCATATTACAAAAGGTTTACATAAGAACTTCCATTAGATAATAATAATTAATATTCATTCCAAACTATTCCTGGATCTTGCCCTTGCCTTTGTCCTTCGTATTGGATCCTTCAGGCTTAGCTGAAATAAATGTCATGATATAGCAAGGGTAAGCAACTAATTTGCTTAGCAAGTTTATATACAAGGGAGATATATCATGACTAGAAAGAAGTTTTGCTTTCAATGTTCAACAATAATATAAGGTTGTGAAGGAACATGAATTAATAATCAACAATTGAATATTCGAATAATTGAATAATATGAACTGAGTGGTTTTGAGATAACCATGAACATTTGCCAAGGTTCTCAGTAATTTAAACTGGACCTCTTAATAAGTTTTAGTATTCAAGGGGATCAGCCTTTCATACCCCGTGATTTATGCATAAACACTTAATATTCCGGCATCGATATCATGCCTTAATCAAATTCGTCCTTTTCTCAGTCAAGAGTTCTTATCATATCAATTTAATAAGAACAGCTTTTTAAAATACATTTGATTTAACAAATTTAAACATGCTTGATCTAGCTGATACAATTAGCATAGATCTATCTCATAAACAGTTCGTAAATGAAAGAACTTTAATTTAATTCACAGTTCAATACTAATAGAATAGGAATTCAATTGAACAAAGTACGAATTTCAATAATCAATATAGATGTGAATAATCATCAATAATTATTCACTAACATGCTTTGAAAATAATAACTCGAGTTTGAGTTAGGACACTTGCCTCGTCTGTAGATTACGGCTACGTAATTAATTTATATCCACTATGCAGTTAAATTATCTCCCTTTGAGAGACCTATAGTTAATCTTTCAATTAGTCATAGTATAACATTAGATTATGTAATCACATAAATATTATGCATTATATTTAGTTCTTATAAACATTATCATGTCTTGATAATGTTACTATAACCACATAATATTCTTGATCTTGATAATATTTAATTCACCTCTTAGTATTATTAGTTCCCTAATAATATTTTCATTTGCTTACTAATATTATTAACATCTTAATAATATTTTAATACCTTACTAATATTATTAATCCTCTTAATAATATTTTAATTAATATTATTACTTTAATAATATCTTACTTATGCTTTAGTATCATTAATCATTTAATATTATTAATCATTTAATAATATTTTATTTATTTACTAATATTATTAATCATTTAATAATATCTTATTCTATTACTAATATTATTAATTATTTAATAATACTTTAATCATTTATCAATGCTTAAATCAAATATTATTAACCATTTAATAATATTTTAAAGAAATTTTATCCTTAATATTTTTATTTACTTATCAATATCATATTCTAATATTATTAATATCATAATAATATTCTAATAATTTATTGGATTAATAAATAATTTATTCTAATTGTTCATCATTTATTAAACCTCTTATTTAATATCCATAAAAGGTCATAAATAATATTTATTATCATAAATTACCAAAATGCTCTAAGATAGTCATGATATGATATATTATGAGTATTCAAGCATAAAAATCACCTTTTTCTTATTAAAGACATCATTTAACTATTTATTTCCTTTTATTCATAACTTAACCATTTTTAGGAAAAATAGTAAACTTACTCCAAAAATTCTCAGCTTCTGTACTTTGACACAATATGAACCTACAAGGATCCCCAAATTTTTCTGGAATTTTAGAAAATGATCTACTATTTTTAAAGTTCCCAAAACACTCGGATCTTGCTTTATTTTTAATAAATTGAGTTTTGCTCAGAAAAATCTGAAATTTTCAGGGTATGTTCTTCTAACATATATGAACCTACTGTAAAAATTTCAGAAGTTTCCAGTGTATACACAGTGAGATATTCGACGGTAAAGTTTTAGGAGTCCTTTACGGAAATAGTCATTACGCACAATCTATAACTCGAAACGTGTCCGTTCTTTTTCCTACACGTAGATAACTTCTCAAGGTACCTCTGTGAATTTTCCCAGATTTTTAAGGGACATGAAATTGTCCGAAACAGACCCAAGAAAAATAGGACAGAAACTATTTTAGGGTTTTTTTGAACCCTTAACATTCTAAGTGCGCTGTTTTGGGGAAATCAGCTCCAAAGGATTCAAAACTTGTTAGATTTGTGTTCTATCACTTGGGTTTACTAGATAACTCATGTATCTAGCACCCCCCTTCAACGGATCACAAATCTAAGTTAGAAAACTTGAGTTACACAAGATTTAGTGGAAGAAAACAAGAGTTTTCACCCTTGGAGAACATATGCTCATATTCTTCCTCTAAGCCTTTGATCTAACACTCAAAATACTTAGTTCTATACATGATCATATGTAGGACTAGGGTATCTTGAGTATTTGTTCATAACCCCAACAAAACTCAAGCTAAAGAAAAAAAAAACAAAGTAGAAGAAGAAAATGAAGGTTAGGTTATACCTTGATTTAATGGCAACCTTCCTTGATTTACCAAAGTAAGTGATGAACTTTGGATGCATTAACAAACTAGCACTCCTCTCTCTCTCTATATATATGGCCAAACCTCTCTCTCCTTTCTCTCTCTAGAAGTGGCTAGCTTGGGAGAAATTATAAGAGGAAGAATGAGAGAAGAAATGAAATGAAATGAAAAGATGAAGTAAAAGGATACTTACAAAAAATATAGATACACTTAGTGTATCTAGCTATTATCCCCCATACTTTCTTTAACCAATGGATAGAAGCTTTGTCTTATCACTTTAATTAGTCTAATCATGATTAAGGATGCTTAATAAAGTGGCAACCAATGGGAGCTTGACAACCATGTCCTTTTGTGTAAGAGTTACTACAAATGGACCTTGCTTAGCTTAATTAGTTGCCTTAAAAGGCTAATGTGGCCAGCCATATTTATGCCCACTAACTCCTTCATTTAGCTTTTATTTTAATGCATAAATTAGATAAATCAAATGTCTAAAATACCCTTAATCAAGTGGGCTAAGTTTGGGCTTGCATTTATTTCTTTTGGGCTTCTCCTTTAATTGTTTTGGGCTATGTAATAAACATAGTCTAACAATTTTAATATATGTTACCCAATTTAATTATTTAGGGTTTCCATTCCTAATCTTATGAAATTTAATTACCTATACATGTGACTTTAGCTCATAACCTAATTAGGTTCACAAGAATTAGGTTTAAAATTATAAGTCACTTGAAATAATAAGATTATCCACTTAAGTTAGTATACATTTTAAATACTAACATCTCCTTATTACCATAACCCTTAGATTATTTAATTGTCTCACCTAATTTATAATTAGGTTACGAGGCTTTCATTTTTAATGAAACCTATAAATGTATATATCCATAACTATAACATACATGTTAATTGACCCATGCACCATTTCACATATGTTGTCACATATTAAATCACTGTATAACACAAAGTTTTTAAATATTAATAATGTATATACATATATAGTGACTTAAAATTCACGGTTATTACACACATAATCATAACATATTTCACTTCTAACTCCAATTTTGACTTTTTTTAAAAAAAAGTCAACTGTTGACTTTGACCAAAAAGTTAACCCTTATACATTTCGTGTTTACTGTCATTTCTGACTAAACTTGACGTTCCGAACGCAACCGAGCAGTCTGTGCTTCAAAATTCTATCTCTAACTTAAATTTTGAGTTTTAAATTACTCTCTTCTTATTGCTAATCGTATTAACTATCGACTTTATACTTATTCAAATTCTTATTTGTTAGTCAAGGCCAACGGTCAAACTATGTTAATTACTAATATTGTTTTATCTTGATCCTTATATCATTAACTTAATTCATCATTCCTCTTGCTAAAATATATATAGCACCTTACTAAGTATATATATTTCTATACATATACTCATCTTCATTTAACCTCATAGCATCTCTTCATGTGAAATCTTATCTCCTTAATAAAATTTCCATATGTACTTATATAATATTTCTTAGACTATTTAGTTCACATCGAATTTATAGGTATCGTAATTCCTTATTCTTGATATTCCTTCGAGTATATATTAATTATATTCTAGGGTTTTGAAATTTCTGTAACCCATATTTTATCTATTCTCATTCGAATAGCACACCATATAGGTTTTACTTGAAAATTTTAAATAAATCCTCAAATTCTCATCTAGGTTTTATTCTTTAACCTTTATTCTAATCATTCTAGATTTTATGAATTTTCGGGTTATCACATGACATGTGTTCTAGCAACTTGGATCAGCCACAATTAAATATATAACATCATTTTTGTCCAAGGAAAAAAAAACTTGGTGAAAAGTGGCCATATAGCCAAACATGTGGAGAGAAAAAGAGGTAGCATGTCACCATTTTAAGCCACATGTTTCAAAAGATATTTCCAAAATAAGCTAGGTGTCAAATTCTATAAGGAGCCACATTACATACTACTCTCCCACATATATTAATGTGGTGATTAAGTGAGAGAGAGAGGAAGCAAGAGAGAATGTGGGGAGTAAATGTAGATATACACAATATATCTATACATTAATCTCCAACAAACAAATATCTAACTTATTTCTTTCATCTCTTATTTTCTAACCTAAAAGAAAACCAAGAGAGAGAGAGAGGAGCAATTCGCCAGCCATAGAGGAGAGAAGGGAGAGAGCTTTTATAAGTTTCAAAGCTCCATAAGCAATTCTAGGAAGAAGAAGAAAGAAAATCAAGCAAAGGTCTTTCAATTGAAGCTATATTAGATTGCGTAACAGTAATCGACGGCACAAGCAAGTTTTTCTGCACTTTGTGCAAACCTTATATTTCCAATGCAAGTTTTCCATATACATTTAGTTTTTGTATTAAATGTACTTGTTATATTGATGCTATATAAACTTGTTTAAAAATCTGTTATGACTTATTGTTCAAGCATAACCAAGTTATATGAACTGTTATTTGTGTAAAAAAGTGGTTGATTTAATACCAAAGCATATATTATGGGAAACCAATGTTGTTTGGTACAAATATATATACTAACACTATTATGAGCGACAGTAACAGGCTGATCGGGTTCCATGTACTGGCATTTATAACAATGAACGGGGGTTATTTAGATAGGATGATATGTATACTCTTAGGTTGTTTGGTTGAGCAGATCAATTCGGGTTTCTAAGTCAATAGAACTGATAGAAATTCGTAATGTGCGGGGTTTGGCAGATAAACCTTAGTATATATATTTGGAAAAACTCTAAACTTTATGTTCATTCAATCTAGATTTGGTGTGGGTATAATATTGTTACTTGTTCAAAACTTGCTGAGCTTTCTGTAGCTCATCCTTGTAAATATTTTTCATTTGCAGATAGAAATGATGTATCCGACAGCTTCAGTATTTGTGGATAGAAAGGCTTAAGATGTGGTTATTCTTTTGTGGACTATGATGTAATAGTTAAACTACATTTAAAGTCTATGTAATTGTATATTAAGTTGTGTAATGTATTATTATTTTCCAGTGTTTAGTTTTATATTCTAATGAAATTAGAAAAGAGTATAGTATCTATATGAACTATACATCTGAATGATAGTATTAACAGTCATTGGGATGCTCTGATGCACTGAGGTAGCGCTTCTCAATTCCAAGAACCCTACCATTAATACTATGAATGTCAGATAGATAGGAATTACTGATATGGAAGAAATATCTGTAAGATACTAAACTTGCACATCTAAGTGAGGGTACTCAGATATAATAGTTGTTCTGACGAGAACTACTATCTGCTATGAGTGTACTGTAAATCTTGGATTTATGAAAATTATTATCTTATGGAATATTTACGTGAGCACCAAATCTGCTATAAGAAATGTAGAGAATTTGGGGGCGTCACAATTTGGTATCAGAGCAGTAGGTTATAGATCTAGGGTATGAATACCTTAGGATATGACCTAAGAGAACGTAGTGAAGGCAATAAGGAGATACACTTATATATAGTATTAAGAAGTAAGTTTAGTTACTCATTGCAATGAAGTATTTTGGAGATGTTAGGAATGTCTAGAATAGACAAAAGGAAAGTTGTAAGAAATGAGGAGATTATGGAAATAAAATGTTTTGAAGCGTATAGAGACAATTAAAGTTGTAGGAAATGATATGTTAATGGATCTAGGAAGTGAACTGGAAGGGTGAGACTTGAAGTTGGGTATGGCAAGAAGTTTAGAGCCTATTATGAAGGAAATAAGAGACTTAGTATTAGGGAGAGTGCAGTAATGGGGATAATAAAAAGATAAACTAAAAATAAGTTCGTAAGGGATGAATTAAGAAAGTTCATCAGAAGAAGTTTGGAGAAAAGTAAAAAAATAAATTGCTTACATGAAAACTAAGTTGGTGATATCGAGTTAATATTTTAGAAAGTAACGAAGTTAAGTGACAAGATTATTGTTCCACTTAAGATAGTACTTGAACCAGAATAGATTACAGCAATGGAAAATGATCTGAAGGATAGAATAGACGAAGTGTCAACGGAAGTAGTTTACAACAAAATATTTGAAGCTATAAAAGGCAAACCTACGGTAGATTTAAAGGGTGCTCATGAAGAGTACAGAAGTTGGAGTTAAGTGAAGAGGGAGATTAAAGTTTCGATGAGGCTCATATAGAGCCAGAAGGAGGGACAAAAGAAGAAGAAGTAAAAGAAGTTGGAGTAACATTAAAAGAGAAGCAATTATATAGATTTTAATTAGTAGCTAGAGAAATTGTGGATATCCGCAAGAGGGATGATCGATAGTATCAAAGTTAATTTAAGAGAAGGGAATGAAGAGCATGAGAGGTTAGGGAAACAGATGGCAGTAGAGGAGATATAGTTTATAATAGTATAGTGTTCCTAATGTAGGAATTCGTTGGGGTGAACTAGTGAAAATATATAAATCATTAGTTGGTTAGGTATTATTTTCTTTGAGAATATATATATAACTATCTACACGTGAAATACGTATTGTTATTTGCGAAATTAAATTGATTATTATACTTATACTTAGTTCTTTGATATCTTTAGATAAATGACATCTCAAGGAAGGTCACCAGCAGAGATCGACGGGAACCAGTTAGAGACAAACCCAACCCAACAGTTGGTAAACGTGTTATTAGAAGCTTTACAAGGAAGGTAAGAGAATCCACCAGAAGTTAAACCCAATACTTTAAGGATTACCTTAGACTTTAAATTAGCAGAACCACCAGAGTTTAAAGGGACCGTTGAACTAGGGAATGAAGCATTTAAGAAATGTCAAAAGAAGAGATAGCGTAAAAGGAAAAGGGATGTCACTTCTCCAAATAACTCTGGAAAAGAGGGAAATAGTAGCACTAGTTAAAGAAGAGAAGGTTGTCGTATTTGTGGGAAGAAGCACAGAGGGGTGTGTAATTTTAGGGGAACTTAATGTTTTACTTGTGGAAACATTGAGCATTACTCAAAAAGTTGCCCACAGAAGAAGCATATTAGGAATAATAAGATCAACAAGATTAAGTGTTTCAATTACGGGGTGGAAGGACACATTGCTAAATTTTGTCCAAAACCCAAAAATTTTAACATAGGGGGAAACCAAAGCCTTAAATTTAAACCAGCAGGTGAAGGAAGTGGAAATGTATAAAATGAAAGTTAGATTTTGAAATAATTGTAATAGTAAGAATGTTAGGATAATATCTTGAAAAGTATATGTGAATACATATATATATATATATATATATATATATATATATATATATATATATATATATATATATATATATATATATACTGTATAAGTGATAATTTTTGTATAAGTATTGGAATGATAGTAGAGTCCATTTTTTTGGTCCATGTTAAAGGGATTTGTACATTATATAGCAATAGTGGTAAGATGAATTAAAATGTAATCTGTAAAACATGTTAATATATAATCAATATATTCTAAATTGGGAATGTATTTGCAAAATGTAAAATTTGTTAAAGAAAAGGAAATGATTATTTACTAAATATGTTGAATTATAATATAACTTGGGTTAATGATAAATCTAAAATATTTTGAAAAATACTGTAAAAGATTTGAGTAAAGATTTATTCCCTACTAATAATAATAAAGGATGATGTTAAGATAAAAGAAAATAAGAAGACGATGAAATTAAATTTAATCTAAGGAATTGTTGGTAAATATAAGGCAAAGTTAAATTGGAGAAGATAGTAAACTATAATGTTTTAAAGAAGTAAAGGATGATGTTTGGTGATCATAATCTTTTGATCGAGAAAATTAATGAAGGATAGAAGTCTGTTAGGAAAGGAAGGGAAGATGATTGAGGTTATTTTATATCCAAAGTATGAGATTAACAGTGAGTTAGACAATAATGGTAGAAGAAATTGTTTGAATAAAACAATAGCATCAATGATAAGAAGTGAAGGAAAATATCATTATTACTAGTTGTGGTGAAGTAGTTCAAGCTGAGAAATGGAATAGCTGTATCTAGAAATGTGTTGAATAAGAGTTAATACGGTATAATTGATAACAACGAGTATAGATAGTATCTTGATATGAGACATATGAATATCAGGAGGAAACATTTAGTAATGACATTAAAATTCAAATGAAACAACGAAGTACTAATTAATAAAAGTTTTTAATAAAATTTAAAGATTGAGATAAGAGTTTCAGTTAACTCTATCTAGAAGCTATTAGTTATGGAGAAAGGCCAGAAGAAGGGTGAAAAATAAAACTGAGATAACTCACGAATGAAATAATAGATAGAGATAGGTTACTAAGATATAAAGAAAAATTCGATGAGAATTAATGAGGGGCACCAAAGTTAGACTCTCTGTAAGGGACGTCGATTTGGTCAACGACAAATTAGAAAGGTACCATTGAAGTGATATGGTTAAAATACCATGAAAGTCACAAAGTGGTATCAGAATTTAAGGATGAAGAAGGTATAATACCAAGGATATAAAATTAAGACAATAAGTCAAAAAGTGCTAAAGTTAAATAGAGATGGAATTATAATTAATATTGAAGGAGAAATATGAGTTCAAGTAAGTTAAGATAATGATAAATAACTATTGAGTTTTAACTTGACAAATAGTCGGGGGTAAACGATAAATGAGGAAATATTCTATGTATTTAAAGGTTAAAAATTAAACATAATGGTTAAGTATGTTGATTCAATTTTCAAGTAAAGAATGGGTCAAGATTCGTAATATAGAATCTTATAAGGATGGGAGAATATAATAATTCAAACTTTTTATGATTTATAATTTTGTATTAAATATGTAAATACGGGGCTATGTTTCCTAAGGAAATTATGAGTCATGATAAGTTAAATAAAAATTAGGTTGAGCCAAGAATTTATTTTTATTCCTGAAAGAAATTAAGAATAGAATAAAGGTCAAACAATAGATATAAAATTAAGTATACAGTGATGATGATTCCTGGGACGAAATCCTTATAAGGAGGGGAGAATGTAAGGACCTGAAATTTTACATGATTTTACGAATACATTTTTTTTATTTAAGGTTGATAATTATTTTGAGCTTGTGGGGTATGAATTTAATAGACTAGTCAATTTATTGACTAAGCAATATAAATAAGGTAATAATGAATACCTGATCGAAATTCTATTATGACTTTGGTTAAAAATACAGTTATTATTATAATTATTTTCTAGAATATTTGGTTAAGGGTAAGTACTGATCAGTTAAGGTGTCATATTGGTAAACCCTAATGATTAGTTAGGAAACCTTAATGATTAGGAAATTCTAATTCTAGATTTGTTAACCCTAAGCCTTGATAAGAAACCTTAACCCTAATTAAGGTTATAAATAGGAAGTTGTGACTTAATATACTGAATATTATGTATTCATTACTAGGTATGATTATGTAGTGAAAATTTTATCAGGGAAATCAAGTTGAGGATTAGGAAACCCTAACCTTGAATATCAAACCCTAATCGGTAAACCTTAATTTTAATTTAGAAATCCTAAATTCTAATTAGGGAATCCTAATACTGATTAACAAACCCTAAGATTTTAATACTTAAGGGAACCATGTAAAAAGACCACATTACCCTTTGAATTGTAGGGGAAAGTTCCAAAATACCCTTAATGAGTGTAAAATTATCGAAATGCCCTTTTACTTAATTTTTAAGTAAAGATATTTTCAAATGTGTGGTAAACCACCACTTGAGCTTGGCATGTGTTCCAGCAACTTGTATCAGCCACAATTGAACACATAACATCATTCTTGTCCAAGAAAAAAAAACTTGGTGAAAAGTGGTCACATAGTCAAACATATGGAGAGAAAAAGAGGTAGCATGTCACCATTTTAAGCTACATGTTTCCAAAAGATATTTCCAAAATAAGCTAGGTGTCAAATTTTGCAAGGAGCCACATTACATACTACTCTCCCACATATATCAATGTGGTGATTAAATGAGAGAGAGAGAGAGGAAGTAAGAGAGAATGTGTGGAGTAAATGTAGATATACACAATATATCTATACATTAATCTCCAATAAACAAATTTCTAACTTATTTCTTTCATCTCTTATTTTCTAACCAAAAAGAAAACCAAGAGAGAGAGAGAGAGAGGAGCAATTCAGCAGCCATAGAGGAAAGAAGGGAGAGAGTTTTTATAAGTTTCAAAGCTCCATAAGCAAATCTAGGAAGAAAGAGAAAGAAAATCAAGTAAAGGTTTTTCAATTGAAGCTATATTAGATTGTGCAATAGTAATCGACGGCACAGGGAAGTTTTTCTGCACTTTGTGCAAATCTTATAATTCCAATGCAAGTTTTCCATATACATTTAATTTTTGTATTAAATGTACTTGTTATATTGATGCTATATAAACTTGTTTAAAAATATGTTATGTCTTATTGTTCAAGCATAACCAAGTCATATGAATTGTTATTTGTGTAAAAATGTGATTGATTTGATATCAAAGCATAGATTATGGGAAACTAATGTTGTTTGGTACAAACATATATATTGACACTATTATGACCGGCGGTAACAGGCTGACCGAGTTGCATGTACCGGCATTTATAGCAATAATCGGGGGTTATTTGGATAAGATGATATGCATACTCCTAGGTTATTTGGTTGAGCGGATCAACTCGAGTTTCTAAGTCTATAGGGCTGATAAAAATTCGTAATGTGTAGGGTTTGGCAGATAAACCTCAGTATATATATGTGGAAAAATTCTGAACTTTATGTTCATTCAATCCATATTTGGTGTGGGTATAATATTGTTACTTGTTCAAAACTTGCTGAGCTTTCTGTAGCTCATCCTTGCAAATATTTTTCATGATGTATCCAGCAACTTCAGTATTTATGGATAGAAAGGATTAAGACGTGGTTATTCTTTTGAGGACTATGATGTAATACTTAAACTACATTTAGAGTTTATGTAATAGTATATTAAGTTGTGTAATATATTATTAGCTTCCAGTGTTTAGTATTACATTCTAATGAAATTAGAATAGAGTAAAGTATCTATATGAACTATACATCTGAATGATAGTATTAACAGACATTGGGATTCTCTTATGCATTGAGGTAGCGCTTCCCAGTTCCAAGAACCCTACCATTAATACTATGAATGCCAGATAGATAAGAATTATTGATATGAATGAAATGTTTGTAAGATACTAAACCTGTACATCCAAGTGAGGGTACTCAAATACAATAATTCTTCTAACGAGAACTACTATCTGTTATGAGTACTGTGAATCTTGGATTTATGGGAATTATTATCTTATGGAATATTTACGTGAGCACCAAATCTGCTACATGAAATGTAGAGAATTTTGGGCCGTCACATTACTTCAGCTCACAGACAAAGATTCAGTTCGTAAAGTGAACACTTGATCTTAAAGCTGCAAGGCTTATCTCCATGGAGAAAATTGTGTCTGCACAACATAAAATGATAGTAGAATTCTCTCCATGTTATAGACAGAAAGAAAACTCGTAAGGGAAGTAAATGATCACAGAGCCACAAGACTAACACAGAGCTGTACAAGAAATCAAAGAAACTATTAAACATCATCTGACAAAGAATGATTAATATGTATCAATGGACAACAGAGGAAAGTTTTCTTAGTAAAGAGTGATTGTGGAATACTCCAACCAGACACTAAACGAACAAAATATCTGAAGAATTACCCTAAGATCATTTAGTAAGATTAAGATCGTAAAGTCAGCATCTGAACAGTCATGCAAAATGTGTTAACTGCTGACTACATGAAATAAAGGAGATCACCAAGCTCAGTTTGTGCCATAGACCTAAAGTAAAGTTTACTCAAGAAAGAGTACATGGAAAGAGAATATACTATGACAATATAAAAGTATAAATCTCTAAAAAAGCGATCTCTAGAAGTCTAAGAGCCACTGCAAGGATATTATACCAAATCACTAGACTCAGAACCGTTCGTAGAGCAATCAAGAATTCACAAAAGAGGCAACCAACATATGAGAACAAAGAAGAACAAATCAGTAAGGTGTCGTTGACTTCACGAAGCAACTAAGATATTGAGAACAACGGGAAGAATCTGTGACGCCACCAAAATAGGTCCACACAACCCATTCTAGGTCGCCAAAATACATGGTACAAAATCCAAATACAAACTTCATTTACACAACTGTCGTGCAAAATACGGCAACACATAAGCTATGAGTTTCAATGCAAATAACAGTACTCACACTCCAAACCAATGGTACTTTACATAAAGGTACATTCGATTACTGTTTTAGGAATTAAAATATTTGGAAAATGCTCAAGGAAGCCTTCATACATGGGAGGCCATACATCTAAGTTATAATAGATATCATAGGACTTGAGAATTAACCTTGGTTGACCCAATAGACCCCTTAGAAGAACGAGAAGATTACTATCATGTTTATTCCAATGGGGTGTATCTTATTGCCATAATTTATCTCTATTGTCTAAAACTGAGAATTATATTCCAACCATACTCTAAGATTATATAGATAATGCTCATATATATAGTCAGCAAGTGGATGCGCATAACCATATCGTATGATAACATGAATTTGTATATGGTTAGACATCGTGTAAGATAGTGGCGTCACACCCTTTAAGCTCTCAGTACAATTCTGTCCTCCTCATTCTAATTAGGTGCACTTTTTGACGCTTTCAAAGTCGGGTTCTCATCACCCTATTGTTGTTCACCAAAATTAACTATTAAATGATATATAAAATATGACACACACATTTTAAGTTCTTAATACAATTATATATTATCATATTGTTTAATAATGTATTGAGAAACTTCAACAGTCATAGACATCACTCTATTCCCCTGTTATCCCCGCTCGACCCATCTACACTCTTATTACCTGAAAGGAATTGTGAAGGAAAAGGGTGAGCACAAATAGCCTAGTAAAGAATATTATGACTAAGATAATGTAAAACAAATTATCCTTAGTCCTCAACAGGGAAAAATCTGATAGAATACAATAGACAACAAGTTTTAGATCAACAACTGCAGCGGAAACAACAATCCATTAGAAGAGTCATGTAGAACATAATGTCTACTATCACCTCCAAATTAAAAGTCCATCATTAATATTTTATCCCTGTAATACCCATCAATAGTTCTTTGTTGTACCCAAGATAAAGAGAAATTTCATCACCTGTCTTCACCTGAACCACAAAATATTATAGTTAAATTCATAATTCATGTTTATAATAATGTAAATCAACAGTTTTTCCTTACCACAAAGTGTTAATAGAACTTTCTTTTAATGTCCTTGCCCCAAAGGCTAAAAACACTCAATAATCATATCGTCTTTACACCTTACACCAAATACATTCAAATATAACAACAATGGTCATGATCATATCAATCAATTATCTATCTTTGCACTACAGGCCAAAGATATTCAATTGTAATATCAATGATCATGATCATACAAATCAATAGTCTACCTTTACACTACGAGTCAAAGATGTTCAACTGTAAAACCAATGATCAACAGTTCATCTTTGTACTACGGTCAAAGACATACAACTGTAAAATCTATAATCAATAGTCCATTTTTGCACTACGGACCAAAGACATACAACTATAAAACTAATAATCAACAATCCATTTTTGCACTATGGGCCAAAGATAACTTTCCAACACAAATTTAAGTATGAGGATTATAACAATGATATAATGAATCAATCAAGATCAAGGATAAGTATTAAATATTTATAATTCAATTTATCTAGAGTTCAAGAATGTCCAAATTGTCAACATGATAACTAATTGTGGAGTAAAATTCAAGATTTATATTCATGTATCAAAAATAATTTGGATATAAAGAAACCAATTTTGTCGTGAATAATACTCCGTGAATAGTACCTAAATAAATAGTACCTCATCATGCTAAGTACCCCGAATGAATAGAATCCCATCATGCAAAGTATCCCAAATGAATAATACTCTGGTAGGAATAGTACCCATAAATGGACAATACGAAAGAAAACGATATCCCTTGACGAGTACAAAAGAAATGATATCTCATACAAGTATGAAAGAATATACGAAACCGCAAATGGATTTTCACACGTCATGCGGTAATCTGCGTAGACAGATCATTTCTATAATTTAATAAAGAATGAATACAAAGGGTTATTCACCATACATGCGGTAATCCGCGTAGATAGGTTATACCCACATATTAATAAAGAATGAATACGAAGGGTTATTCACTGTTGGTTAAAAAATTGATCACTAAACACGCACAAGTATACGCAGTCTAACAAGTAATACAGTGATAAGGAAAGTGTCGTACCCATGAGGAACTATCACTAATATTTACCAAATACTGACTTTGTATCGCTTAAGTCTTATACGAACAACAGACTAATAGAAGTGTGATTAATCTAGTTATATCTAATTATCAAAGTAAGTAATCGAAGGTGCTACAAGCTAAGGTCATAACTTCACCCCACACAGGCATTTTGTCAAACACCTGGTCTCCAATGCTTCATCAAACTTCCTACCCTTCTCTCTTTGGCCTTAATGTTCACGACAATTTGTCGACCGAGAACACACAAGTGCTCATACACCTCTTTCGAGGTATGTATAAATATATCCTCTCTAGATCCACCCGTTAGGGAATAGAATAGAAAAGAACATCCAAGCTAGGTGATACTCCTACATATGTCTATGTGAATTAACCATAACATGGATTTACGCATAAGTTCTCAATTAGGTCACATGTGGCGCACAGATATATGTCTATTCTATACACAACTTATGCAGTCGAAACAAGTCGACAACTCATAATCACATGTAAATATATAACAGTGTAAATCTACAATCCCTCTTTCAACATCATATAAATTACCAAAATCATCACTAATGTCTTAGCAAGAATCATTAAGCATGGATATATTAAACCAAACCATATGAGGCCAACCAAAGAGATAAGACATTCAATTCAAATTCACAAAGGGTTCTATTATAACCTTAGAGTCAATACTTAGTTCATAGCCCCTGAATAAAATATAAACAGCAATAAAGATAACATTTATGGATTATAAAATCAAAGGAAACAAATGGATAAAAATAAACTCTGTCAAAACTCTTCAGTCTCCAAGAGTTCCACTCATTTCAAGCTTTTCAATCCATATTGCTCACTGCTCTTGTTGCTCCAATAAATCCCAAACTTCTCCTTAATCTACCTAATCTATATTTACAAGCATTACCTAAGAGATGGAGAAGAAATTACAAAAGAAGAGAGAAGAACTATTTTATCCAAAAAAGGAACTATTTGATTGTCTCCCATAGAGGATAGCTATTACATATATATATATATATATATATATATATATATATATATATATATCAATCCCTCCTTGTAGCTAGGTCAAAAGCAGCTCTTTATTACCTGGGAACCGGAGGTGGCGCTGCGACGCGGAGAGTAAGCTTGGCATTGGCGCTGCAGCACCACGTTAGCATTAAAAACACCAGAGCTCGCACTACAGCACCAAGGTGACGTCATAGTTGACCAGGTTGGGGCGCTGTAGCGCCAGGTTTAAGCCTGGCATTGGCGCTGCAGCGCCAGTGCAGAGAAATTGACCATTTTCCCCCCTGAAAGCCGAAAAAGATCTATTAAGCCCTGCAACACATCGGTTAAGCAAAATAATACTATAATCATATAAAAGCTATATAAAATCTACGAAGATTTGGTAACTATTTAAGCAATAAAGGATCCGATTCATGGGTATAAATCCTACTCATTAAATAATCCCAAACTTAAGTTTTTGCTTGTCCTCAAGCAAACTATCTAACACAAAAAATAACACTAGTAAAACAACATACGAAAGAAGTATAAAACTATATACTAGCATCATGGCTTATAAGTTCAATCATAGCTACTCCCAGAGAATAGGGCAAACACAGATAGGAATAAGGGTAAAATCCATTTCAAGCAAAAGACTGTAATCGATCCATTATATGTTCGTGTGTGGAGACCAATCATCCTAACTAATCATAGCTCAAAATAAGTTCACACAGTCGTTTGTGTATACTAATATTCTCACTCTGTAACTCAAATAATCAACAAACATTAAGAATAAGACATAAATATAGGAAATGATCAAAAGGCTTTAGCATGAAGACAGTAAAATCTGACTCGAACAGTCCTTAATTACCTTAGGCTATTCAGAGCTACCCATTAATGAACTTTTGATCAATGACTCCCAAGCCAGATGACTTTAGGGCACTAGGTGTAGAACAACCCTATGAATCTAATAACTCGAGCAGCAAAGACCACGTAATAAACTTAAGCCAAATTAGACTTTACGAAATCCGAAAATTATTAGGTGAGTGCATTTTATGCTCCATCTCAACTTCGGTCCTGCGTTTATGAGCGGGTATGTTTCACGTTCCATCTCAACCCACCGCAAGACTTTCGTTATTTATTCTTTAATATATTTTTATTAATATTTTTTTATATGTCAACATGCCAGAATCCAAGATCCAAAACTGTGCAGGCGTCAAAGTCTTTTATTACCTTGTAAAAATGAAAGTTTAAAGAGTGAACATATTCTCAAAGCAATAAACACGTAAACTAAATTCGAAATATTACTAGTTAATTAAAATAGTTGGTCAGTGCTTGCTTAGAAGGACATATCAATAATAGTCTCAACTTATTGATTGAACACACCCCTAGTTCACATATGCTTAACACGACTCTAAGAGACAGACATAATCACTTGGTGCTTGTCATTAGCCATAATAAAAAATTAATAAATTATATAAAACCCTTGCATAATAATAGCTCAAAAAGGGTAATAAAGCCATTAACATGGCACAAGCATACAAATCTGTATAAGCCCCAAAAAAGATGGCTATAAACTAAACAAACATGCTGATAATAATCAAAGCATCCATTCATAACAATAAAAACTGTTCATGGTATCCATCCATAATAGTACCAAAACATAATAAACCAAAGGCTAATAAAGCCCCAAAATGATGTTCAAAAATGCAGTTCATAAATATAAGTAAAATACTAGGATATGGCAACCTATCACGGCAGTAGACAGAATAAAAAAAATAAACCATAATACCCCCAAACTTAAGATGAGCAATGCCCTCCTTGCTAAGCATATATCAATCAATACAAGAGGGCTTCCCTAAAGTCTGGTCACTCGGCATCATCATTATCCTCGTCAGCTTCTGTGGACGGTGATGGTGGAGGGTATAGTGGGAAAATAAGTGGCTCTAAAAACTGAAATGGCATGAAATCAGCATCCTCGCCACTATAAACAGTGTAGATGCTCTGCATAGGGTTAACCAGCTCGGCTTGATAATGCATCGCGATGTCCTGCCTATGGGCAACCGCTGTTATGTGCCTCTACTGCCTCTGAGCATTGGCGTCTTGATTTCGATGTAGTAGGGTCAGGGATGCCATAATCTCTGCCAATAGTCCTTGTGAAGCTGAGCCTACATCTGGTGGCTGCGAGTGTTCGGCCTTTGATGTAGGAGGCGGCTCAGTAGGTGGCCTTTGATGACTGACATGGGCAGAAAAGCTATCTCTTTTGGTCCCTAATGGATACCTACCCTTTTGTATAGCCGGGTGATCAAGGATGGATGTGGAAGTCCCGTAGAGGTGGTACTCTTGATCGCCTTCAGGATGGACTTATGAATGAGAACTCCGATATCCAAGTCCAGACCCGTGACAATGGCGAATAATAGGATCGCTCTATCCTTAGTCACGTCCCTAAGGTGACGAGTCGGGATCATGTTGGCACATATAAAATTAAACCATGCCTTCCCATAGCGACTGAGTGCATAATGCGAGAAACTGGTCTTTTTACCCGTCATGTCATTTGTTTTCCATGTTGTCCCGGGCTTGCAGAGCCTCCTAACAATATTATTCAAGTCGTAGCTGCGAAGCCCCTGCTCAAAATAGTCCTTGCCCTCATAGCTAGGTGTCGTAAAAAGTGCATTGATGGCTTGGCTTCCAAATGCCACTGATATATATCGGCCCTTGACTTGAACAATAGCAGGACCTTCGGCACTGGCATTTGAAAAGAACACATGAACCACCGATACGATGGCCGACTCGGGTGGTTTTGTGATGTTCACCCACTTGCGTCTAAGGATCATGGCCGCCAGCTCGCCATCCTTTGTTTAATCAGGCCTTAAACCCCATTCAGGAACCAAGTTACGTTTGGCAAAGGAGTTCTTATATTATTTCCATGCCTCTATGCTAACAAATTTTACGTTGTCCCAAGCCTGTGGTGCTGCAGACGAGGAACCGCCGACGCTAAGTCGTTGCCTCTTTGTAGCCATTTCAGAAGTCAGTAGTTGGTGAGCAAAAACAAGAAGCATGTGGTTGCCAATTCAAGCCAAGGATCACTCCAAACCCAATCTGCCACAACAATGTCAATCTATACGAAAACAGATCCTAAATCAAAGGTCATAGAATCCCCAATAAAAACCACAAAATTCTTAGCCACAAACCACCTAATCCTTCTCTCAAGTAATTTATCAAGCACCTGACGTGCGTTCTGAAAAGCCAACTAGACAATCCTTGCAAGAAAATGCTTTACCTAGATTTTCGTTAGTGGAAATTATCGACGTCGGGATTTTTTTTGTCCCTTTTCTGTTCTTGTTCTTTGGTGTTCTCATGTTAGGTGAGATTTGTTTGAAAAAATAATTTGTGAAAAGGTCCAACATTTATATATCGACGATTTGACTGTAAAAGTTGCCAGTTGGTTTATTAAAAGGTTTTAGCAACACAACCGAGAAAAGGTTTGCACATTGACCTAGTGATATGACACTGCTTAACGGGTCTGTGAAACCAAGATTCATTAAGGTCCGGGGACTTGCTTATGCAGAGGGAAAGTGTTAGGCACCCCCTGACATCCATGTTGCCACGGTTACCGCCACTTTTCAAGAAACTATTATATGAATGTGTGTGTGTGTGTGTGTGGGTCAATGTGTAGTTATTTGGAAGTAGTACTATGCGTCATTCGTACCTATATACAAAGGGTTTAAATTTGTGTAAAAATTCAGTTTTAAACAAGATATAGAAGTAATGTTTTATAAGAAGAGATTTTTCAAACCCTTATGCTCAATAGTAATTGAGGCCTTTGATGCTTCCTGTGACGCCCCCAAAATTAGGTATACATCACCCATCTTGGGTCGTCAGATACAAAGTACAGAATACAAATACAACTTACTAATACAACTGTCGTGTACAATACGACAAAACATAAACTGCGAGTTTGAATACAAATATTATCTTCTAGAGAGTATTCATACTCAAAAGGAGTCCTCATTACATTTATTAACACACTATTACATAGAATAGTGAGGACTACTAACTAATACTATAATTCGAACCATCACTCCGTTCCCCGACTTGCCCCAGCTACATTCTCATTTCCTGAAGAGAACAGTGAAAGAAAGGGTGAGCTCAACTAGCCCAGTAAGAAATATTATGACTAAGATAATGTAGAATAAATTATCATTAGCCTTCAACAATGTTAAACTGATAAAATATAATAGACATCAAGTTTAACTGCAGCGGAACAAGCAATCCATTAAAAGAGTCAAGTAGAAAATAAACTCTACTATCTTTTATGATTTAAAAGGTTTTTCAACACTGTTATCGCTGGAACTCAACTTAATAAAATAATCCACATCATCGAATCACCCCTACACTACGGCCAAGGATATTCGTGTATTCATTAATGGTCATGATCATGCCAACAACTGTCCATCAATGCACTACGGGCCAATGAGGACTTTTACCACATCATTTGTAACATTACGGTCATGATTATACCGAATAATCCCTGGTCATAATCATACCAAGTCCATCTATGCACTACAGGCCACAGATGACTTTCAACATTTTATAAACATGAGGATGATGACAATGATATAAGAATTCAATAAAACAAGTTCAAGAATTAATTTATCTAAGAATTAACAACGTCCAAATTGTAAACATGATACTGCTTTGTGTAGTAAAATTCAAGAATGCTTAGAAGAATATTTTCATGAAAAGATACTGGATGAACCGCAATTATCAAGGATATTCCACAAATTTCATGGAGTATAGAAGTCTAAACTTAACCAACTGAGTATAATAAAGAATTGAATAACAAAAGAAATCACCATGCATGCGATAGACCGCACAGACAGGTTATTCCAACAGAATAATAAATAATGGAACCAGGTCTGGTGTAAAACACACAGACAGGATATTCCGACAAAATAATAAATAATGGAACCAGGTCCGGCGTAAACGCACAGACAAGATATTCCGACAGAATAATAAATAATGGAACCAGGTCCGGTGTAAAACACACAGACAGGACGTTCCAACAGAATAATAACAAGACGGAACCAGGTCCGGTGTAAAACACACAGACAGGATGTTCCAACAGAATAATAATAAAAATGGAACTAGGTCCGGTGTAAAACACACAGATAAGATGTTCCAACAGAATAACAGAAGAATGTCACCAAGTATAGGGTAGACCGCGTATACAGGTTATTCCAACAGAATAATAAGAAATGGAACAACAACAGTTCTCTTCATGAATAGGAAAGAATAACACCCCTTACCGTTTTAAAGAAGAGCTGAAATAAGGAATTAGTTAAGTAGCAGAATACTCTTCTTCTCTCTCTCTATAGTTTCTCTCTATAGTTTCTCTCTCTAGAGTTCAGTGAATTCGTAAGAAATAATGAATGAATGAGCTGCTATTTATAGAAAAATAGAATGCATAGTAACTAATCCATGAACGGTCCAGATTAAAGTAACGGTCCATATTTAAAGAAATTTTTTTTAAATAAAATATAATATATTCTATTTATAGAATAACTTTAATAAAGTATTTTGTTTTATATAAAAAGATGTTTCTGTTTTATTACGTTAATAATACGAATAAAACAAAACGTCATTATCGCTAAATAATTCATATTATTAACTGATAATAATTGAATCAAACTGAGTGACTTCTCACATAAGCATTAGTAATCAATACCGTGTTCTACTATGTAACCACACGTATTACTGTACTTTTACTACCGAGTAGTTCAATAGTATCAATGGTAAAACTTCCGCCGTTATTTTTAATAAAATATTTTTGTCGTTTTCTCAATCCGACAATAATTTCGTTGTGGGGTCCACCAATGATTGTGCCGTTGTACGAATATTCTCTGTTAAAACGAATATTCCCCGACCAATCGAATATTATATAACAACTTGCGTACTTTGAAAAATTTATAAATATTACCCACAACTATAACATTATATCAAATTAACTCCATAATATTCAAAAATGATATTTATAGAAAATTCATCTTTATTTATAAAAGTTGGGGTCTTACAACCTCCCCTTCTTATGAAATTTCGCCCTCGAAATTAGGGTACGTACCTGGTATGTCGAAGAGGTAAGGATACCTTGATTTCATTTCAGATTCTAACTCCCAAGTCATTTCCTCAACATCGTGGTTTCTCCACAAAACTTTGATTTGAGGTATAACCTTGGAGCGTAGAATATGTTCTTTCTTATCCAAGATTTGAACAGGAACTTCTTCATACGTCAAATCCTCCGCTATTTCGTCCGGTTCTAACTCAATAATGTGGTTCGGGTCTTCCACATATTTGTGTAACATGGATATGTGAAAAACGTTATGAACACGAGACATACTTGGCGGTAAAGTGATTCTATAAGCCACAGTTCCTACTCGATCAAGGATTAAAAATGGACCGATAAATCGAGGATTGAGCTTTCCTCTTTTTTCAAATCTCGTAACTCCTTTCCATGGAGCAACACGTAAGAACACATGATCTCCTATATCAAATTCCACGTCCTTTCGATGAAGATCAGCATAACTCTTTTGTCGATCTTGTGAGGTTTTTATACGTTGTCGGATCGTTTGAATCTTTTCTGTAGTCATACGTACCAACTCCGGTCCCAACAACGTTGCTTCACCCACTTCATCACAGCATACTGGAGAACGACATTTTCTTCCGTACAATGCTTCGAATGGAGCCATGCCAATACTTGCTTGATAACTGTTGTTGTAGGAAAACTTCACCAATGGTGAGAACTTGTCCCAACTGCCCTTGAAGTCAAAGACACAGAGTCTTAATAAATCTTCTAGAGTCTGAATAATCCTCTCTGATTGTCCGTCCGTCTGAGGATGATATGCCGAACTAAATCGTAAATCTGTGCCCATAGCTTTTTGTAAACTAACCCAAAATCGTGAAGTGAATCTTGGATCTCGATCAGAAACTATGGATACTGGCATACCATGCAGTCTTACAATCTCGTTTATGTACATACGAGCAAGACGTTCAAGTGTATAAGTTTCTCGTATCAGTAAGAAATGAGCAGACTTGGTCAATCTATCAACAATGACCCAAATCGCATCTATACCTTGAGAAACCTTAGGAAGACCGGTAACGAAATCCATGGTAATATGCTCCCACTTCTATTCTAAAATTTCAAGTGGTTGCAATGGACCTTTTGGTACTTGATGGTCCGCTTTGACTCGTTGACAAGTTAGACACCTTGAGATAAACAACGCTATCTCTCTCTTCATATTGCTCCACCAAAATGTATGACGAAGATCATGATACATTTTGGTACTTCCAGGATGGATTGCAAATGGTGTGTTGTGCGCCTCCGTCATGATTTCATACTTTAAATCAGGGTTGTTAGGAATACAAAGTTTGGAGTTGACTCGAAGTATTCCTTCTTCATCGATTCTTGCTTCCGGCATAGCACCTTCTTGCACTTTCTTCCTCATACGCATTAGCTCCAGGTCTGTAGCTTGAGCAGCTTTAACTTTATCGATTAAAGTTGGTTCTACTTGTATATTCGCCATCATCACATAGGTCCCTGGAGTCTTTAACTCTATCTCCATCCTTTGTAAGTCACACAAAATGGGTCTTTGTGTTGACAATATTGCACTCGTACTTATATATGATCTTCTACTCAATGCGTCAGCTACCACGTTCGCTTTTCTAGGATGATATTGAATGGTATGATCATAATATTTTAACAGTTCAAGCCAACGTCGTTGTCGCATGTTGAGTTCCTTTTGAGTGAAGAAATATTTGAGGCTTTTATGATCTGTAAAGATCTCCACCTTCTCCCCATACAAGTAATACCTCCAAATTTTAAGTGCAAAGACAACAGCTGCCAACTCTAGATCATGAGTAGGATAATTTCTCTCATATTCCTTGAGTTGTCTTGATGCATAGGCTATGACTTTTCCATGTTGCATGAGAACGCATCCCAACCCTTTGCTTGAAGCATCACTGTAGATGACAAATCCCTCCGAGCCAGATAGTATTGTTAGAACAGGTGCTGAAATGAGTCTACTCTTAAGTTCTTGAAAACTCTGCTCACATTCTTCGCTCCAACCGAACTTTGTATCTTTTCGAGTCAGCTGAGTTAATGGAGTAGCGATTCGAGAAAATCCTTCCATGAATCTCCGATAATAACCAGCTAAACCAAGAAAGCTACGTACTTCGGTCACTGATTTATGTTGCTCCCAGCTTTGAATAGCTTCAATCTTTGCCGGGTCAACCGATATTCCACGACTTGATACTACGTACCCAAGGAATGCTACCTCCTCCAGCCAGAACTCACATTTCTTTAACTTGGCATAAAGCTTGTATTCACAAAGCTTTTGGAGTACCAGCCTCAAGTGTTGCTTATGATCTTCACGGCTTTTGGAATAAATAAGGATGTCATCAATAAAGACGACCACAAAGTGATCCAAATATTCCTTGAATACCCGGTTCATCATATCCATGAAGGCAGCAGGAGCATTAGTCAATCCAAAGGACATGACTAGGAATTCATAATGCCCGTACCGAGTTCTAAAAGCCGTATTTGGAATATCCTCAGTTCTAACCTTCAGCTGATGATATCCAGAACGAAGATCGATCTTTGAAAAGAATTGTGCTCCTTGCAACTGATCAAACAGGTCATCAATACGTGGCAATGGGTACCTATTTTTGATGGTGATATGATTCAACTCCCGTTAATCAATACAAAGTCGCATACTTCCATCTTTCTTCTTCTCGAATAGAATAGGAGCACCCCAAGGAGAAGTACTAGGACGAATAAAGCCAATGTCTAACAATTCCTGCAGTTGGATCTTTAACTCCTGAAGTTCAATAGGAGCCATTCGATATGGGGCTTTAAAAATGGGTTTTGTACCGGGTTCAAGGTCGATACAAAATTCAATTTCACGCTCTGGGGGTAGGCCATGAAGTTCTTCAGGGAATACATCAGGGAATTCATTAACAATAGAAATATCATTCAAAACTGACGTATTTTTGTTTAGATCCGTGACATGAGCTAAGAAAGCTTGACATCCGTTTTTTAATAAACGAATATCTTTATGGCTTGAGATGACAACGATTGATTTTAATGGTTTGGTTGCTTGAATTCGCATAATAGGTCGATTAGGAATATGAAAGCTAACAACCTTACGAAAACAATCAATTTTTGCATGATGAGTAGTTAACTAATCAATCCCTAGAATCACGTCAAATGCAAGTATATTTAATGAAATCAGATCGACAGGTAATGTGTGGGTACTAACTTGAACCAAACAAGACTTATAAACCGTGGATGTAATGAAGGTTTCTCCCAATGGAGTTTCAACAGATAAATCAAAGTCTAATTTCTCTGGAGTCAAATTTAATCGATGAGCGCAAGTAGGAGAAATAAAAGAATGGGTAGAACCGGTATTAAATAAAGTATAGACTTCGTTAGAGTTTATGATAAGCTTACCCGTGATGATCTCATTCGGGTTCCTTGCTTTCTGGGAGGTCACAACAAACGCTCTCCCTTGGACTACCGGTTTTGACTTTTCTGGGACGGCCTTTGGTGTCTCCATCTTGGCTGAACTTGTTTTTGGTAAACGACAAAATCTAGCTAAATGACCTTCTCTTCCATAATTATAACATGCTTTAGACGGCATCGCGCAGTTTGGACTGATGTGCCCCTCCCATCCGCATTTGAAACAGATGATAGGTGGTCGTTCTCCTTCCTTAACAACGGGCGCTGGTGCTGACGTCTTTCCATTATTGTTGAATCTCCTCTTCTTGAAATGACCATTTTTATTATTTTGGCCCTGATTACCACCGAAGTGGTTACCATTTCTGGCCTGCTGATTCCCTCCACGCTTGTTGTCATCGCTTCGATGACTGCTCTCACTGGTATTATCATTTTGTCGACTGCTCTCTTTTGGTTACGTTGACTCGTTATCGCGCTCCACTAACTGAGCCCTATTCACAACATCTGAATACAAACACAGTTTATGAGAAATAAGATGTTGACGTATCTCAGGTTTCAAACCTCGCAAAAACATTCGCGTCACTCGCTCTTCATTATCCACCAAGTGGGACGCAAACCGGGACAACTCAGCAAATTTAGCCTCATACTGCGACACGGTCATATTATTCTACTCCAATTTGATGAACTCCGCCTCCTTCATGTGACGAACACTTTCGGGAAAGTATTTGTCATTGAATAGCTCTTGGAACTTCTCCCAAGATATCTTTAGTGCGGCAGGTTGAGTACGCTTAATCGATTCCCACCAGTAATCTGCCTCTCTTCGCGACATAAAGGCGGCAAAGGGAACCTTTTGCTCCTCAGAGCATCCCAAGACATCAAATATCTTGGTAATCTATTTTATCCATGTTTCCGCTATAAGTAGTTTTGGCTCTCCCTTAAACTCTGGTGGTCCCAACTCCTTGAACTGTTTAGCGGTGACCGTTCAAGAGTTTTCAGTGTTTCCACCTATATTTTGGACAGGAGCCGCTCTCGCCTGCTGTTGCATGAACTGCATAAAGTTTTTGAACATTCCATCATTCATCATCTGGTCAGTGTTGTTGTTTGCATGAGGATTGTCACCTTCCTGATGCACATTATCTTGATTATTGATATGTGGTGAATCAACAGTCGCCTGTGCTCCATTGCTATTCTCAACATTCTCAGATGGCATTTTCAGATACTGCCACAAAATAAAAGTTAATTGATATGTCATATATTATCCTTATATTCTGACCGACCAATTAAATACCATGCAAATAAACATAGGTAGGTCATACTAGCGAAGGAATTCCCCGTCTCTCCCCTCCTAGTTCTATTCTCACATCTTAGCCAGGGATCATATCTCTAAGCTCTGATACCAACTGTGACGCCCCCAAAATTAGGTATACATCACCCATCTTGGGTCGTCTGATACAAAGTACAGAATACAAATACAACTTACTAATACAACTGTCGTGTACAATACGACAAAACATAAACTGCGAGTTTGAATACAAATATTATCTTCTAGAGAGTATTCGTACTCAAAAGGAGTCCTTATTACATTTATTAACACACCGTTACATAGAATAGTGAGGACTACTAACTAATACTATCATTCGAACCATCACTCCGTTCCCCGACTTGCCCCAGCTACGTTCTCATTTCCTGAAGAGAACAGTGAAAGAAAGGGTGAGCTCAACTAGCCCAGTAAGAAATATTATGACTAAGATAATGTAGAATAAATTATCATTAGCCTTCAACAATGTTAAACTGATAAAATATAATAGACATCAAGTTTAACTGCAGCGGAACAAGCAATCCATTAAAAGAGTCAAGTAGAAAATAAACTCTACTATCTTTTATGATTTAAAAGGTTTTTCAACACTATTATCCCTGGGACTCAGCTTAATAAAATAATCCACATCATTGAATCACCCCTGCACTACGGCCAAGGATATTCGTGTATTCATTAATGGTCATGATCATGCCAACAACTGTCCATCAATGCACTACGGGCCAATGAGGACTTTTATCACATCATTTGTAACATTACGGTCATGATTATACCGAATAATCCCTGGTCATAATCATACCAAGTCCATCTATGCACTACAGGCCACAGATGACTTTCAACATTTTATAAACATGAGGATGATGACAATGATATAAGAATTCAATAAAATAAGTTCAAGAATTAATTTATCTAAGAATTAACAACGTCCAAATTGTAAACATGATACTGCTTTGTGGAGTAAAATTCAAGAATGCTTAGAAGAATATTTTCATGAAAAGATACTGGATGAACCGCAATTATCTAGGATATTCCACAAATTTCATGGAGTATAGAAGTCAAAACTTAACCAACTGAGTATAATAAAGAATTGAATAACAAAAGAAATCACCATGCATGCGATAGACCGCACAGACAGGTTATTCCAACAGAATAATAAATAATGGAACCAGGTATGGTGTAAAACACACAGACAGGATATTCCGACAGAATAATAAATAATGGAACCAGGTCCGGCGTAAACACACAGACAAGATATTCTGACAGAATAATAAATAATAGAACCAGGTCCGGTGTAAAACACACAGACAGGACGTTTCAACAGAATAATAACAAGACGAAACCAGGTCCGGTGTAAAACACACAGACAGGATGTTCCAACAGAATAATAATAAAAACGGAACTAGGTCCGGTGTAAAACACACAGACAGGATGTTCCAACAGAATAACAGAAGAATGTCACCAAGTATAGGGTAGACCGCGTATACAGGTTATTCCAACAGAATAATAAGAAATGGAACAACAACAGTTCTCTTCATGAATAGGAAAGAATAACACCCCTTACCGTTTTAAAGAAGAGCTGAAATAAGGAAGTAGTTAAGTAGCAGAATACTCTTCTTCTCTCTCTCTATAGTTTCTCTCTAGAGTTCAGTGAATTCGTAAGAAATAATGAAGGAATGAGCTGCTATTTATAGAAAAATAGAATGCATAGTAACTAATCCATGAACGGTCCAGATTGATTACTTTAATCTGACGGTCCATATTTAAAGAAATTTTTTTTAAATAAAATATAATATATTCTATTTATAGAATAACTTTAATAAAGTATTCTGTTTTATATAAAAAGATATTTCTGTTTTATTACGTTAATAATACGAATAAAACAAAACGTCATTATCGCTAAATACTCCTGTGTATCAAGGAGATCAGGTCCGCGTAGTTCGTCCCATGTTCAGGACGGTTTACAGCCAATGAAAAGTTTGATCCCATATTCAGGACAAACTGTGGGTGAGAAAGTTTAATCCCATGTACTGGATAAACTGTGGGTGTGAAAAGTCTTATCCCTAGTGGGGTAAAACTGCGGGTATGAAAGGTTCAATCTCTGGTGGGATAACCAGAGTTGAGTAAGGGTTCAAAACCAAGTGAAGAGAAAAGGACCTGGCGATCCGGAACCAGGCAGTTGGTTAGAAAATGTATATCCCTGATGGGGCAGATGAGTGTGAAGAGAAGTTGTATGTAGTTGTAATAACCGTGAATTTTAAGTCACTATATATGTATGTACATTATTGATATTTAAAACTTCGTGTTATACAGTGATTTAATATGTGACAACATATGTGAAGTGGTGCATGGGTCAATTAACATGTATGCTATAGTTATGGATATATACATTTATAGATTTTATTAAAAATGAAAGTTTCGTAACCTAATTATACATTAGGTGAGACAATTAAATAACCTAAGGGTTATGGTGATAATGGGAGGTTAGTATTTAATATGTATACTAACTTAAGTGGATAATCTTATTTTTTAAAGTGACTAATAATTTTAAACCTAATTCTTGTGACCCTAATTAGATTATGAGCTAAAAGTCACATGTATAGGCAATTAAATTTCATAAGATTAAGAATGAAAACCCTAAATAATCAAATTGGGTAACATATATTAAAATTGCTAGACTATGTTTATTACATAGCCCAAAATAATTAAGGAGGAAGCCCAAATGAAATAACATGCAAACCAATACTTAGCCCACTTGATTAAGGGTATTTTAGACTTTTAATTAATCAAATTGTGCATTAAAATAAAAGCAAAATAGATGAGGTGATGGGGCTAGAATGACCGGCCATATTAGGCCTTTTAAGGCAACTAATTAAGCTAAGCAAGGTCCATTTGTAGTAACTCTTACACAAAAGGACATGGTTATCAAGCTCCCATTGTTTGCCACTTTATTAAGCATCCTTAATCATGATTAGACTAATTAAAGTGAAAAGACAAAGCTTCTATCCATGGGTTAAAGAAAGTATGGGGGATAATAGCTAGATACACTAAGTGTATCTATATTTTTTTGTAAGTATCCTTTTACTTCATCTTTTCATTTCATTTCTTCTCTCATTCTTCCTCTTATAATTTTATCCCAAGCTAGCAACTTCTAGAGAGAGAAAGGAGGGAGAGGTTCGGCCATATATATATAGAGAGGGGAGTGCTAGTTTGTTCATGCATCCAAAGTTCATCACTTTGGTAAATCAAGGAAGGTTGCCATTAAATCAAGGTATAACCTAACCTTCATCTTCTTCTACTTTATTTTTTTGCTTGAGTTTTGTCGGGGTTATCAACAAATACTCAAGATACCTTAGTCCTACATATCATCATGTATGGAACTAAGTATCTTGAGTGTTAGATCAAAGGCTTAGAGGAAAATATGAGCATATGTTCTCCAAGGGTGAAAACTCTTGTTTTATTCCACTAAATCTTGTGTAACTCAAGTTTTCCAACTTAGATTTGTGATCCATCGAAGGGGGTGCTAGATACATGAGTTATCTAGTAAACCCAAGTTATAGAACACAAATCTAGCAAGTTTGAAACCTTTGGAACTGATTTCTCCAAAACAGCCCACTTGGAATGTTAAGGGTTCAAAAACCCTAAATTAGTTTCTGTCCCATTTTTCCTGGGTCTGTTTCAGACAGTTTCATGTCTGTTAAAAATTTGGGAAACTTCACAGAGGTACCTTGAGAAGTCATCTACAATTAGGAAAAAGAACGGACACGTTTCGAGTTATAGATTGTACGTAATGACTATTTCCGTAAAGGACTCCTAAAACTTTATCATTGAATATCTCACTGTGTATACTCTGTAAAATTCCAAAATTTTATAGTAGGTTCGCATATGTTAGGAGAGCATACCTTGAAAATTTTAGATTTTTCTGAGCAAAACTCAATTTATTAAAAATGAAGCAACATCCGAGTGTTTTGGGAACTTTAAAAATAGTAGATCATTTTCTAAAATTCCAGAAAAATTTGGGGATCCTTGTGGGTTCATATTCTGTCGAAATACAGAAGCTGAGAATTTTTGGAGTAATTTTACTATTTTTCCTAAAAATGATTAAGTTATGAATAAAAGGAAATAAATAGTTAAATGATGTCTTTATTAAGAAAAAGGTGATTTTTATGCTTGAATACTCATACTATATCATATCATGACTATCTTAGAGCACTTTGGTAATTTATGATAAGAAATATTATTTATGACCTTTTATGGATATTAAATAAGAGATTTAATAAGGATGAACAATTAGAATAAATTGTTTATTAATCCAATAAATTATTAAAATATTGTTATGATATTAATAATATTAAAATATGTTATTGATAAGTAAATAAAAATATTAAGATTAAAATTTCTTTAAAATATTATTAAATGGTTAATAATATTTGATTTAAGCATTGATAAATGATTAAAGTATTATTAAATGATTAATAATATTAGTAATGGAATAAGATATTATTAAATGATTAATAATATTAGTAAATGAATAAGACATTATTAAATGATTAATAATATTAGTAAATGATTAATGATACTAAATCATAAGTAAGATATTATTAAGATAATAATATTAATGCATAATTAAAATATTATTAAGAGGATTAATAATATTAGTAAGATATTAAAATATTATTAAGATGTTAATAATATTAGTAAGTAAATGAAAGTATTATTAGGGAAGACAAGATAATGTTTATAAGAACTAAATGTGATGTATAATATTTATGTGATTACATAATCTAAGGTTATACTATGACTAATTGAAAGATTAACTATAGGTCTCTCAAAGGAAGATAATTTAACTGCATAGTGGATATAAATTAATTGCGTAGCCGTAATCTACAGACGAGGCAAGTTTCCTAACTCAAACTCGAGTTATTATCTTCAAAGCATGTTAGTGAATAATTATTGATGATTATTTACATCTCTATTGATTATTGAAATTCGCACTTTGTGTATTTGAATTCCTGTTCTATTATTATTGAAGTGTGAATTAAATTAAAGTTCTTTCATTTATGAACTGTTTATGAGATAGGTCTATGCTAATTGTATCAGCTAGATCAAGCATGTTTAAATTTGTTAAATCAAATGTGTTTTAAAAAGCTGTTCTTATTAAATTGATATGATAAGAACTCTTGACTAAGAAAAGGACGAATTTGATTAAGGCATGATATCGATGCTGTATTATTAAGTGTTTATGCATAAATCACGGGGTATGAAAGGCTGATCCCCTTGAATACCAAAATTTATTAAGAGGTCCAGTTTAAATGACTGAGAACCTTGGAAAATGTTCATGGTTATTTTAAAACCACTCAGTACACGTTATTCAATTTTTCGAATATTCAATTGTTGATTATTAATTCATGTTCCTTCACAATCTCATATTATTATTGAACATTGAAAGCAAAACTTCTTTCCAGTCATGATATATCTCCCTTGTATATAAACTTGCTAAGCAAATTAGTTGCTTACCCTTGCTATATTATGACATTTATTTCAGCTAAGCCCGAAGGATCCAACACGAAAGACAAGGGCAAGGGCAAGGTCCAAGAGTAGCTTAGAATGAATGTTAATTTAATTATTATCTGATGGAATTTCTTATGTAAACCTTTTGTAATATGAATGGTGCGTTTAAGTTAAGGTTAAGAAGACCTTGGGACCATGTTATGAAACTTTATTATAATGAACAATGTATGTTTATTATTTCCGTAATAGTTATAGAATGCTTATGATGATGATAGATCGTGAGCACCGAATCTGAGGTTAGAGAACCTGAATTTGGGGGCGTCACAGGTTGGTATCAAAGTTGTAGGTTATAAACATTAGGAATGCGAAACCTAGGTTATAACCTTAGTAGAAAACTCTTATAGAGTATCTTAGGAGATGAATTGTGAAAATTCATCGAGTTTGTGTTGTACTTAATAAAATATTATTTCATTTTATCAATGAATATATTTTATTGTGGTACTGATGTTGGTTTTATTTATGGTGTTTGTAGGATGTCTGACGAGCGCCAGGGCAGTCACTCAGTATATTAGGACCCCATTGAGCATGAGGTTAAAGAAGAAGCCTCTCATGGTCCTCTGATAGAGGATTTGTTGAGGAGAATTAGTCAATTGGAAGGCAGGGTGGGAGAACTGGAGTTTGAAAATCACACACTTCAGTTCACAGAAGGTCAATACAAGGAGGCGGCTTATCAAGCCCATATGGAGGTAGTCGAGCAGAAGGGAAAGTTGGATGAGTCCCAGTTGCAAGTTGAGATGTTGATGGTACAGCTAGAGCATGAAAAGGCAAAGTTCGGAGAGCTGAGAATAGAGCATCTGGCGATGCGGGGCGAGTTTGACATGGAGATTGCAGACAAGATTTGCGTGGAGGGGGCATTGTATGAGTCAGCCCAGCAGGTGGACCAATTGGAGATAGCACTACAGGCCATGAAGGTCGGGGCCGAGACTTTAGGACTGGCACTAGACGCAGCATATGAGGGCCAGTGCAGTGGGACTAGGAGGGCACAGTTCGAGATAGGAGAGTCGAGCCGACCCATTCGACGTAGAGTTATGGAGGGGTGGTTTCCCATGGAGGCTGTTCAGGTGACCCGGCAGGGCCACCAGTGATGATTATGCTATGGACTAGTTATAGATAGATGCATTAGTACCCCTTTTGTGTAATAGGATTTTATGATGATGTAAACCTCAGCAGGTGTGAGGTAGTAGGTAGTTAGGTAGTATCCCTATTTGTGGTTGTAGGGAAGTATCATTTTGAGTTAATCCCATCTTTTGTGTTTAAAATGGGATAGTAGTATTTATAAGAATATACCTGTATTAATCATGTGAGACACTGAAGATTGGTATATGAATATAAATGCATTATTATGATATGTGTTGGTAAATTTAAATAGTAAATTGTCTATTTAATGTTATGTGAATCCAGTAGACTGAATTGGAAAATTTTTTAAGCAAACTTAACCCACTAATCAAGGAGAAAGACTTCCAAATCTTGGTAACCTAAAATTTTCACATAATGATCACCTGATTGTTTGAATACAATAGCATGCTACACACTGAGTACTTATATGATAATAGAACTCGACTAA
This sequence comes from Panax notoginseng, assembly GCA_016801055.1. NCBI lineage: Eukaryota > Viridiplantae > Streptophyta > Magnoliopsida > Apiales > Araliaceae > Panax > Panax notoginseng. The sequence continues at coordinate 150,337,044 of CM029018.1, read as the reverse complement.
CGTGATAGAATTTTATTTCACTAGATAATGCCGCCCAGACGTGTACTAAGGAACCAAGAGATCGAATAGTCAGTTAATAATGCAACATGAGCTCAACCAAACCCAACACAAGACTTTATCAACATGATGGCTGAAGCTATGAGAAATCAAGCTCAACCTGCGGGAAATCAGGCGGGAAACCAATTAGCCAACTTCAAGGACTTCAAGGCAGTAGGACCTCCGGAGTTTAGCGGAACAATAGACCAGATAGAGGCCCAGACATGGATGAAGGAGATTGAGAAGGCCTTCATTATTGCTAGAGTAGCAGAAGAACAGAAAATAATTTTTGCTACCTACTTAATGAAATGTGAGGCTAATTATTGGTGGGAGGCCAACCAAAACAAAGTCGAGACTGGAATCGTGACTTGGGAAGCGTTCAAGAAGTTATTCTTTGAGAACTACTTCCCTGAGAGTACACAAGCAAGAATGGAGATCAAGTTTTTGGAATTGAAACAGGAGAATATGTCAGTGTCAGAGTACGCCGCAAAGTTTAATGAATTGGCCAGATTCGCTCCACATCAGGTAGACACGGAGGTGAGGAAAGCAAGAAGGTTCGGAAATGGACTAAAGCCGTGGATTTACAGTAAGGTAGCAGTTCTACAAATCACGTCATTCTCAACTCTGTTGGAGAAAGCTCTCATAGCGGAAGTTATACCCGTGGGAATCAGAATGCTAGCGGTGGCGGTAGCAACAACAAGAAGCGAAAATGAAGCAATGGGGGTAGTAATTTAGAGATTCAACAAGGAAGTGTCCAACAAAAGAAGTCAGTGTGTGGAAACTGTGGAAAGGGTCACTCGGGAGAGTGCTTAAAAGGAAAAACGGTATGTTATACCCGTGGACAAGAAGGGCATACCTCACCCAATTGTTCTAAAGTGAAGAAGGGATGTAACTTCCCCAAAATAGGTCCATTCCATCCAACCCATTCTGAGTCGCCAAATACATAGTACAGAAAACAACTACAACTTTATTACAACAATTGTCGTGCAAAATATAACAACACATATGCTGTGAGTTTGGATACAAATATATACCAAATGTGACTCATGTCCCAACCGTGGACAACACCTCACAATGACACCTTACATAAAGGTATAGTCAAAAACTGTTTTAGAAATTAGAATCTTTGGGAAGTGCTCAAGGAAACCTTCGTACATGGAAGGCCATGCTTCTAGGTTGTGATAGATATCATATGGCCACAAAATTATCCTTGGTTGACCCAATATACCCCAAAGAAAAACGAGAAGATTACTATCATATTCTTCCCAATGGTGAGTCTTCTCTTGACTTATCATTATCTCCACTGTCTTTAATCGTGAATTATTCTTCCAACAAACACCAAGATTATATAGGGAGTGCTCGTAGATATACTCAGCAAGTGGATGAGCACAACCCTGTCTTATGATGACACGAGGTTGTATGTCATTAGACATCTTGTATGATAGTGACAAAACACCCTTCCAACGTTGGGTTCGCCTCACCCTATTTTATTCACCAAATATAACTACTAAATGATGACCACCGTTCCATTCCCTTGTTACCCCCGCTCGACCCAGCTACACTCTTATTACCTGAAAGGAATTGTGAAACAAAAGGGTGAGCACAACTAGCCCAGTAAAGAATATCATGACTAAAGATAAATAAATTATCAATAGTCTTCATCAGTAATAAATCAGAGATTTAGAACATATGGTAGATAATAAAAATTTCAACCATAGTTGCAGCGGAACGAGCAATCCAGTAGAAGAGTCAAATAGACTATAAAGTCTATTATCTTCTCCATGTTAAAAATCCACCAACAATGTTTTACCCTTTGTAACATTAATCAACAGTTCCTTTCCACAATTATATGATTAACTCATAATCATAATTATAATTCTAAATTCCTCTTCGCATCCAGGACGAAGATAATTTTCCTCACATGTCTTTACCTGAAACATCAAAGATCATGGTTATACCAAATCACAGTTCCTGTTTATAATCATACTAACAATTTTATCTTTGCACTACGGGCCAACGATATTCGTCAACAGTTCATATTTGCACTACTGGCCAAAGATATTCAACAACAGGTCGTCTTTGCACTATGGGCCAAAAATATTCATCAATAATTCATCTTTGCACTACAGGCCAAAGATATTCCTCAACAGTTCATATTTGCACTACAGGCCAAATATATTCATATCTCAAAGAAATATATAATCATTTCAGAATTTATATAAACAATAATTATAACCATGTTAATCAATTCATCTTTACACTTAAGCTAAAGATATTCAATTATAAATTCAATGGTCATGATCATACCAGTTAACAATTCATCTTTGCACTACAGGCCAAATATATTCCTCAGTCACGATCATACCAATAATTTACCCATCTTTACACTCAAGTGAAAGAGAAATTCAACATCAGGGTTATAAAAATGTTATATATGATAATAAAAACAATATGATTAACAACTGCATTTATTTTCAAGAGCAACAATCATAAATCAACGATAATTTGGTCAGAAAAAGAAACCAATTTTTTTCGTGAATAGTAACTCGTGAATAGTAACTCTTGAATAGTAATTCATAAATAGTAACTCATGAATAGTACTCCGTATTCGTACATAGTACCGTATACGTAAATAATATCATATACGTAAATAGTGCCATATACATAAATAGTGCTGTATACGTGAATAGTGCCGTATACGTGAATAGTAACCCCGACTCAAAAAGGTAAAAATTCCATAATAAAATCCATACCAATATTTCAGTATAATTATATTGAAAGAATAACATCATTATGAAGAATATAACATTCCTTAATATCCCTTACTATCCCTTACAATCCCTTACCTCAAAAGTGCAGTATTTCTGACTGGAATGCAAAGCCGAAGGAAACTTGCACTGAATAGCAACTCTCAAAGTATCTAAATACTCACAAAATATACTTCATAATATAGAGAGAGAACGAGAGAAACCTTATGTTTCTGGTGTGCTTTTCAATTCTAACTTAACCATCTATTTATAAGAAAATGTTAGCACGCCGAAGCAGACTTAACCTGCAACATGATGGCTTTACCTGCTACTATTCCCACCCACCACATTTGAATAAAAATCTCAGCATATTTCTTCACCAACCAAGAGTGGGGCCCACCAATTCTAGAATTTTCTACCAAAATGATTAACTACGAAAATTTAACAATTTCTGAACCAGTCATCTCGTAAAATTCATAACAAATCATGCGTTCATTTTTAACGGTTCAAAATTTGTGGACATATACTCAACTTATATATGTACAACATATCCAAAAATTACCACGATCCAACGGTCGGATTAAAAATTATAACCTCCGCAAAATATCTCAAAAACCCTAATTTGATTTTTAATACCTCCGTTCCGACAAAAATACAGATAAAATACCTCAACATTATCTCCTTCTTTTTTAACCACAAAAATATATCCCTCATTTATATCCACATAAAATAAATATTTCCTTATCATATGAATCAATAACGAATTATTCACAAATAATATTACAGAATCACAATAATGACAACCAGGCCGTTCCCAGGAAAGAGGGGGCTTTCCAATAAGAATTTCTCCTTATTGGCGCGCAATTAGGTGACCAAACATCTCCTTAGACAGAACTTTCTAGACATTGCCAATAATGTTATCTAATAATATTATTCAAATAATATGAATTATTGATCTGATAATGGGAAATACTGTGCAGTGACAATTATTGAACAACAATAATATAAAATTTGAACGTAGCAATTATTGAATCAATAAAATAAAATATTGAACAGTAATTACTGTAACAATTATTGAGTAGTGCCATCTTACGTAAGAATCAATAATTTCAAAAATACTGTGCAATACCGTGTGCTACTGTGCAATAATGCGTATTACTGTATTTTAACAGTGTTAACGGTAACAAGTACGCCGTTATTTGTAAAAACTTAAATTTGTCGTTTTCTTCATTCGACAGTTATTCTGTTATGTGGCCCGCAAATGGCTGCGCCGTCGTACGAATATTCCCCGACAGAAAGAATATTCCACTACCAAACGAATATTTCCCGACAACAATGAATATTTTATAACCACTTGTGTATTTTGAAAAAAAAAATCATATATCACCCTTTACTTTAACATTTATCAATTTAACCATTTACTGAATAGTAATTATTGAATACTTTTATTTCATAAAATTCGGGGTCTTACAATCTCCCCTCCTTATGAAATTTCGTCCCCGAAATTTACGTACCTGGTATTTCAAAGAGTTGAGAATACCTTCTTTTCATTTCAAATTTCATCTTCCCTGTCATTATAATTTCTCCATTGCTCATCTCCTGTGTTTCAAATATCATTCTAGAATACAGCTTCAAAACAAGGGTTAATTTAACAAATTAGCATATCACATAATATCCCGATATTATGACTGACCAACAAATAAGTTAAGGTAGGACACACTAGCGAAGAATTTACTCATCTCTCTCCTCCTAGTTATATTCCCCGATCTCCGCCAGAGATCATATCCCTAAGCTCTGATACAAAAATGTAACTCTGGACACCAACCTATGTCAGCACCTTACATTGATACCTATCAGTTTGCCACCGCAGAACGGCGTCCCCTACGGAGAGTCTGGCTTCGGTGCATCCCCCATCAACAAGAAGTCACCAGCGAGAGGCTCGGGGCTCTTTACTTATAGCTCTGATACCAAAATATAACGTCCCCAAAATAGGTCCATTCCATCCAACCCATTCTGAGTCGCCAAATACATGGTACAGAAAATAACTACAACTTTATTACAACAATTGTCATGCAAAATATAACAACACATATGCTGTGAGTTTGGATACAAATATATACCAAATGTGACTCATGTCCCAACCGTGGACAACACCTCACAATGACACCTTACATAAAGGTATAGTCAAAAACTGTTTTAGAAATTAGAATCTTTGGGAAGTGCTCAAGGAAACCTTCGTACATGAGAGGCCATGCTTCTAGGTTGTGATAGATATCATATGGCCACAGAATTATCCTTGGTTGACCCAATATACCCCAAAGAAAAACGAGAAGTTTAATATCATATTCTTCCTAATGGTGAGTCTTCTCTTGACTTATCATTATCTCCACTGTCTTTAATCGTGAATTATACTTCAAACAAACACCAAGATTATATAGGTAGTGCTCCTAGATATACTCAGCAAGTGGATGAGCACAACCCTGTCTTATGATGACACGATGTTGTATGTCATTAGACATCTTGTATGATAGTAACAAAACACCCTTCCAACGTTGGCTTCGCCTCACCCTATTTTATTCACCAAATATAACTACTAAATGATGACCACCGTTCCATTCCCTTGTTACCCCCGCTCGACCCAGCTACACTCTTATTACCTGAAAGTAATTGTGAAACAAAAGGGTGAGCACAACTAGCCCAGTAAAGAATATCATGACTAAAGATAAATAAATTATCAATAGTCTTCATCAGTAACAAATCAGAGATTTAGAACATATGGTAGATAATAAAAATTTTAACCATAGTTGCAGCGGAACGAGCAATCCAGTAGAAGAGTCAAATAGACTATAAAGTCTATTATCTTCTCCATGTTAAAAATCCACCAACAATGTTTTATCCCTGTAACATTAATCAACAGTTCCTTTCCACAATTATATGATTAACTCATAATCATAATTATAATTCTAAATTCCTCTTCGCATCCAGGACGAAGATAATTTTCCTCACATATCTTTACCTGAAACATCAAAGATCATGGTTATACCAAATCACAGTTCCTGTTTATAATCATACTAATAATTTCATCTTTGCACTACGGGCCAACGATATTCATCAACAGTTCATATTTGCACTACTGGCCAAAGATATTCAACAACAGGTCATCTTTGCACTACGGGCCAAAGATATTCATCAATAATTCATCTTTGCAATACAGGCCTAAGATATTCCTCAACAGTTCATATTTGCACTACAGGCCAAATATATTCTTATCTCAATGAAATATATAATCATTTCAGAATTTATATAAACAATAATTAGAACCATGTTAATCAATTCATCTTTACACTTAAGCTAAAGATATTCAATTATAAATTCAATGGTCATGATCATACCAGTTAACAATTCATCTTTGCACTACAGACCAAAGATATTCCTCAGTCACGATCATACCAATAATTTACCCATCTTTACACTCAAGTGAAAGAGAAATTCAACATCATGGTTATAAAAATGTTATATATGATAATAAAAACAATATGATTAACAACTGCATTTATTTTTAAGAGCAACAATCATAAATCAACGATAATTTGGTCAGAAAAAGAAACCAATTTTTTTCGTGAATAGTACCCGTGAATACTAACTCGTGAATAGTAACTCTTGAATAGTAATTCATAAATAGTAACTCATGAATAGTACTCCGTATTCGTACATAGTACCGTATATGTTAATAATATCATATACGTAAATAGTGCCATATACATGAATAGTGTCGTATACGTGAATAGTGTCGTACACGTGAATAGTAACCCCGACTCAAAAAGGTAGAAATTCCACAATAAAATCCATACCAATATTTCAGTATAATGATATTGAAAGAATAACATCATTATGAAGAATATAACATTCCTTAATATTCCTTACTATCCCTTACAATCCCTTACCTCAAAAGTGCAGTATTTCTGACTGGAATGCAAAGCCAAAGGAAACTTGCATTGAATAGCAACTCTCAAAGTATCTAAATACTCACAAAATATACTTCATAATATAGAGAGAGAAAGAGAGAAAGCTTATGTTTCTGATGTGTTTTTCAATTCTAACTTAACCCTCTATTTATAAAAAAATGTTAGTACGCCGAAGCAGACTTAACCTGCAGCATGATGGCTTTACCTGCTACTATTCCCACCCATCATATTTGAATAAAAATCTCAGCACATTTCTTCACCAACCAAGAGTGGGGCCCACCAATTCTAGAATTTTCTACCAAAATGATTAACTCCGAAAATTCAACAATTTCTGAACCAGTCATCTCGTAAAATTCATAACAAATTATACGTTCATTTTTAACGGTTCAAAATTTGTGGACATATACTCAACTTATATATGTACAACATATCCAAAAATTACCACGATCCAACGGTCGGATTAAAAATTATAACCTCCGCAAAATATCTCAAAAACCCTAATTTGATTTTTAATACCTCCGTTCCGACAAAAATACAGATAAAATACCTCAACATTATCTCCTTCTTTTTTAACCACAAAAATATATCCCTCATTTATATCCACATAAAATAAATATTTCCTTATCATATGAATCAATAATGAATTATTCACAAATAATATTACAGAATCACAATAATGACAACCAGGCCGTTCCCAGGAAAGAGGGGGCTTTCCAATAAGAATTTCTCCTTACTGGCGCGCAATTAGGTGACCAAACATCTCCTTAGACAGAACTTTCTAGACATTGCCAATAATGTTATCTAATAATATTATTCAAATAATATGAATTATTGATCTGATAATGGGAAATACTGTGCAGTGACAATTATTGAACAACAATAATATAAAATTTTAACGTAGCTATTATTGAATCAATAAAATAAAATATTAAACAGTAATTACTGTAACAATTATTGAGCAGTGCCATCTTACGTAAGAATTAATAATTTCAAAAATACTGTGCAATACCGTGTGCTACTGTGCAATAATGCGTATTACTGTATTTTAACCACCGAGTATTCCAACAGTGTTAACGGTAACAACTATGCCATTATTTGTAAAAACTCAAATTTATCGTTTTCTTCATCCGACAGTTATTCTGTTATGGGGCCAGCAAATGGCTGCACCATCGTACGAATATTCGCCGACAGAAAGAATATTCCACGACCAAACGAATATTCCCCGACAACAATGAATATTTTATAACCACTTGTGTATTTTTAAAAAAAATCATATATCACCCTTAACTTTAACATTTATTAATTTAACCATTTACTGAATAGTAATTATTGAATAATTTTATTTCATAAAATTCGGGGTCTTACAATCTCCCCTCCTTATGAAATTTCGTCCCCAAAATTTACGTACCTGGTATTTCAAAGAGTTGAGAATACCTTCCTTTCATTTCAGATTTCATCTTCCCTGTCATCATAATTTTTCCATTGCTCATCTCTTGTATTTCAAATATCATTGTAGAATACAACTTCAAAACAAGGGTTAATTTAACAAACTAACATATCACATAATATCCCGATATTATGACTGACTAACAAATAAGTTTAGGTAGGACACACTAGCGAAGGATTTACTCATCTCCCCCCTCCTAGTTATATTCTCCGATCTCCGCCAGAGATCATATCCCTAAGCTCTGATACCAAAATGTAACTCTGGACACCAACCTATGTCAGCACCTTACATTGATACCTATCAGTTTGCCATCGCAGAATGGCGTCCCCTACGGAGAGTCTGGCTTCGGTGCATCCCCCATCAATAGGAAGTCACCAGCGAGAGGCTCGGGGCTCTTTACTTATAGCTCTGATACCAAAATGTAACGTCCCCAAAATAAGTCCATTCCATCCAACCCATTCTGAGTCGCCAAATACATGGTACAGAAAACAACTATAACTTTATTACGACAATTGTCATGCAAAATATAACAACACATATGCTGTGAGTTTGGATACAAATATATACCAAATGTGACTCATGTCCCAACCGTGAAAAACACCTCACAATGACACTTTACATAAACGTATAGTCAAAAACTGTTTTAGAAATTAGAATCTTTGGGAAGTGCTCAAGGAAACCTTCGTACATGGGAGGCCATGCTTCTAGGTTGTGATAGATATTATATGGCCACAGAATTATCCTTGGCTGACCCAATATACTCCAAAGAAAAACGAGAAGATTAGTATCATATTATTTCCAATGGTGAGTCTTCTCTTGACTTATCATTATCTCCACTGTCTTTAATCGGGAATTATACTTCAAACAAACACCAAGATTATATAGGTAGTGCTCGTAGATATACTCAGCAAGTGGATGAGCACAACCCTGTCTTATGATGACACGAGGTTGTATATCATTAGACATCTTGTATGATAGTGACAAAATACCCTTCCAACGTTGGGTTCGCCTCACCCTATTTTATTCACCAAATATAACTACTAAATGATGACCCCCATTCTATTCCCTTGTTACCCCCGCTCGACCCAGCTACACTCTTATTACCTGAAAGGAATTGTGAAATAAAAGGGTGAGCACAACTAGCCCAGTAAAGAATATCATGACTAAAGATAAATAAATTATTAATAGTCTTCATCAGTAATAAATCAGAGATTTAGAACATATGGTAGATAATAAAAATTTCAACCATAGTTGCAGCGGAACGAGCAATCTATTAGAAGAGTCAAATAGACTATAAAGTCTATTATCTTCTCCATGTTAAAAATCCACCAACAATGTTTTATCCCTGTAACATTAATCAACATTTCTTTTCCACAATTATATGAATAACTCGTAATCATAATTGTAATTCTAAATTCCTCTTCGCATCTAGGACGAAGATAATTTTCCTCACATGTCTTTACCTGAAACATCAAAGATCATTGTTATACCAAATCACAGTTCCTGTTTATAATCATACTAACAATTTCATCTTTGCACTACGGGCAAACGATATTCGTCAACAGTTCATATTTGCACTACTGGCCAAAGATATTCAACAACAGGTCATTTTTGCACTACGAGCCAAAGATATTCATCTATAATTCATCTTTACACTACAGGCCAAAGATATTTCTCAACAGTTCATATTTGCACTACAGGCCAAATATATTCATATCTCAAAGAAATATATAATCATTTCAGAATTTATATAAACAATAATTATAACCATGTTAATCAATTCATCTTTACACTTAAGCTAAAGATATTCAATTATAAATTCAATGGTCATGATCATACCAGTTAACAATTCATCTTTGTACTACAGGCCAAAGATATTCCTTAGTCACGATCATACCAATAATTTACCCATCTTTACACTCAAGTGAAAGAGAAATTCAACATCAGGGTTATAAAAATGTTATATATGATAATAAAAACAATATGATTAACAACTGCATTTATTTTTAAGAGCAACAATCATAAATCAACGATAATTTGGTCAGAAAAAGAAACCAATTTTTTTCGTGAATAGTACCCGTGAATACTAACTCGTGAATAGTAACTCTTGAATAGTAATTCATAAATAGTAACTCATGAATAGTACTCCGTATTCGTACATAGTACCGTATATGTAAATAATATCATATACGTAAATAGTGCCATATACATGAATAGTGTCGTATACGTGAATAGTGTCGTACACGTGAATAGTAACCCCGACTCAAAAAGGTAGAAATTCCACAATAAAATCCATACCAATATTTCAGTATAATGATATTGAAAGAATAACATCATTATGAAGAATATAACATTCCTTAATATTCCTTACTATCCCTTACAATCCCTTACCTCAAAAGTGCAGTATTTCTGACTGGAATGCAAAGCCGAAGGAAACTTGCACTGAATAGCAACTCTCAAAGTATCTAAATACTCACAAAATATACTTCATAATATAGAGAGAGAAAGAGAGAAAGCTTATGTTTCTGATGTGTTTTTCAATTCTAACTTAACCCTCTATTTATAGAAAAATGTTAGCACGCCGAAGCAGACTTAACCTGCAGCATGATGGCTTTACCTGCTACTATTCCCACCCATCATATTTGAATAAAAATCTCAGCACATTTCTTCACCAACCAAGAGTGGGGCCCACCAATTCTAGAATTTTCCACCAAAATGATTAACTCCGAAAATTCAATAATTTCTGAACCAGTCATCTCGTAAAATTCATAACAAATCATACGTTCATTTTTAACGGTTCAAAATTTGTGGACATATACTCAACTTATATATGTACAACATATCCAAAAATTACCACGATCCAACGGTCGGATTAAAAATTATAACCCCCGTAAAATATCTCAAAAACCCTAATTTGATTTTCAATACATCCGTTCCGACAAAAATACAGATAAATACCTCAACATTATCTCCTTCTTTTTTAACCACAAAAATATATCCCTCATTTATATCCACATAAAATAAATATTTCCTTATCATATGAATCAATAATTAATTATTCACAAATAATATTACAGAATCACAATAATGACAACCAGGCAGTTCCAAGGAAAGAGGGGGCTTTCCAATAAGAATTTCTCCTTACTGGCGCACAATTAGGTGACCAAACCTCTCCTTAGACAGAACTTTCTAGACATTGCCAATAATGTTATCTAATAATATTATTCAAATAATATGAATTATTGATCTGATAATGGGAAATACTGTGCAGTGACAATTATTGAACAACAATAATATAAAATTTTAACGTAGCAATTATTGAATCAATAAAATAAAATATTGAACAGTAATTACTGTAACAATTATTGAGTAGTGCCATCTTACGTAAGAATCAATAATTTCAAAAATACTGTGCAATACCATCTGTGCAATAACGCGTATTATTGTATTTTGACCACCGGGTATTCCAACAGTGTTAACGGTAACAACTACGCCGTTATTTGTAAAAACTCAAATTTGTCGTTTTCTTCATCTGACAGTTATTCTATTTTGGGGCCCGCAAATGGCTGCGTCGTCATACGAATATTCCCCGACAGAAAGAATATTTCACGACCAAACGAATATTCCCCGACAACAATGAATATTTTATAACCACTTGTGTATTTTGAAAAAAAAATTCATATATCACCCTTAACTTTAACATTTATCAATTTAACCATTTACTGAATAGTAATTATTGAATACTTTTATTTTATAAAATTCGGGGTCTTACAAGGGAGGTTGTTTTAACTGTGGTGAATTGGGACATCGGATCAAGGATTGCCCAAAGAAGAAAAGCAAGGATGGCAGAAACGGCAACAGGGGCAATAACACTAAGACAACCAGTGGACGACCAGCCCAGCCAAACAAGCCGACAGCGAGGACATTCAATATGACACTGTAAGATGTCGTGGCATCCAGGGAGGTGGTGTCAGGTATAATTCTGATCAATGATATAAATGCCTATGTGTTATTCGATTCAGGAGCTTCATGTTCTTTTGTATCTGATGAATTTGCTCAAAGATTAAGTTTACCTCGTGAACTATTAGAACACACAATGAATGTAGAAGTAGCAAATAAAGAAATTATTCCTGTAGACTACATACATAGGAACTGTTGTGCTGATGTACGAGGGTTTAAGCTTAACGTGGATTTGATACCGATTCATCTTGGAGAGTTTGATGTAATCCTCGGGATGGATTGGTTATCAAGTCACAGAGCGGTCATCGACTGTAAGAAAAAGTGCGTACACCTAAAGACTCCGAATAAGTCAAAGATGGTATTTCATGGCAGTAAATCGCCGAGACAATCTTGTTGTCTGACGATGATGCAAGCAAAGAAGTTGCTTAGGAAAGGTTGTATAGGTTATTTGGCTCACGTTGTGGATACCCGCAGAGTCGACGGTGAACTGGGTAAGATACCTATTGTAAGGGAATTCGTTGATGTCTTCCCAGATGAGATTTTGGGATTGCCACCAGATAGAGAGATAGAGTTTGTTATCGATTTGGCACCAGGGACATCACCGGTAGACAAAGCGTCGTATCTTTTGGCTCCGGTAGAAACGAAGGAATTAATGATTCAACTACAAGAATTATTAAATAAGGGATACATTCGACCGAGCGTATCACCGTGGGGAGCACCAGTCTTATTCGTAAAGAAGAAGGATGGGTCAGACTTTGTATCGACTACCGGGAGTTGAACAAGATCACCATTAAGAACAAGTACCCATTACCCATGATCGACGATTTGTTTAATTAGTTGAAGGGGGCGAAATATTTTTCAAAAATCGACTTGAGGACCGGTTATCACCAACTGAAGGTGAGGCAGGAGGATGTTCCAAAGACGGCATTCAGAACTCGGTATGGACACTTTTAGTTTCTGGTAATGTCTTTTGGGTTGACGAATGCGCCAACAGCATTCATGGACTTGATGAATAAAGTGTTTAAACAGTATTTGGATAAGTTTATTGTCGTGTTCATCGATGACATTCTGGTATATTCAGAAATAGAGGAAGAGCACGCTGAACATCTAAGGATAATGTCGGAGACGTTAAGGAGGGAGAAGTTGTATGCAAAGTTCTCCAAGTGTGAGTTTTGGTTACGGGGAGTGCAGTTTTTTGGTCACGTTATCGACAAGGATGGTGTTTCGATGGATCCAGCAAAGATAGAAGCGGTCATCAACTGGGAACAACAAAAGACGCCGGCAAAAATTAGGAGTTTTTTGGGATTAGCAGGTTACTATCGGAGATTCATCCAAGATTTTTCAAAGATAGCATCACCGTTGACCAACCTTACTAGAAAGACAGTGAAGTTCGTTTGGACGAAGAAATGTGAAGATAATTTCATGGAATTGAAGAAGAGGCTCAGTCAGGCACCTGTGTTAACTTTACCCGACAACACGGGAGGATTTGTAGTGTATAGTGATGCATCACACAAGGGTCTTGGTTGTGTACTAATGCAGCATTGCAAGGTCATTGCGTACGCTTCACGTCAGCTGAAGGACTATGAGAAGGGTTATCCGACTCATGACCTGGAATTAGCAGCAGTAGTTTTTGTCTTGAAGATTTGGAGGCACTATTTGTATGGCGAGAAGTGTGAAATATATACGGATCACAAGAGTCTGAAGTATATCTTCACGCAGAACGAGCTAAATATGAGGCAGCGTCGATGGCTAAAATTGATCAAGGATTATAATTGTGAGATTCTGTACCATCCAGTAAAAGCAAATATAGTGGCAGATGCCCTAACCAGAAAAGGCAGAGAGAAGTTACTGAAGTTGACTATGCAAGAGGAATTGGTAAAAGATTTCGAACGACTTGACTTAGAGGTTAAGTATCCGATGGAAACCAACGAGAAATTATTTACAGTGATAGCGAGCCCGACTCTATTAGATAAGGTTAAAGAGGCTCAAGAGAAGGACGAAGATTGTGACAGTATTAAGAAGCGGTTAGCTAAAGGGGATGAATTGAAATACAAGATTGATGGCACCAGACTGCTGAGATTCGAAGGGCAAATTTGGGTACCGCTAGTACCAGAACTAAGAGAAGAAATTTTGCAAGAAGCGCACAGTACGAGGTACTTGATACACCCAGGAAGCACAAAAATGTATCAAGATTTGTGTCAACACTTTTGGTGGCCAAACATGAAGAGAGAGGTTGCAGAATGCTTCAGCAGATGTTTAACTTGTCAGAGAGTCAAGGTAGAGCATCAACGATCGAGTGGATTACTATAGCCTTTAGAGATTGCAGAGTGGAAGTGGGAGCACATCACGATGGATTTTGTGGTGGGACTTCCAGCAACGCAAAGAGGACACGACGCCATATGGGTGATTGCAGATCATCTTACGAAGTCGGCCCACTTCTTGCCGATCAAGATCAGGTATAGTTTGGACCAGCTAGCCAAATTGTATATCAAAGAAATTATCTCGAGACATGGCGTACCAGTATCTATTATATCGGATAGGGATCCGCATTTCACGTCAAACTTCTGGAAGAGTCTTCAAGAAAGAATGGGGACGCAGCTACGGATGAGCACCGCGTATCATCCGCAGACCGATGGACAAAGCGAGAGAACGATTCAAATGCTTGAAGACATGCTCAGAGCTTGTGTGATGGACTTCAAGGGTAGCTGGGAGGATCATCTTTCATTAGTAGAGTTCGCATACAACAATAGCTATCACGCCAGCGTCGGAATGCTACCGTATGAAGCATTGTATGGAAGGAAATGTAGAACGCCCTTATGCTGGGATGAAGTGGGTGAACATCGACTGTTGGGACCAGAACTGGTTCAACAGACTATAGAGATCATCAAGGTGATAAAAGCCCGACTGGTAGCAGCTCAAGATCGCCAGAAGAAACATGCAGACTTACATCGACAGAAGGGAGATTTTGAGGTGGGAAGCCATGCATTTTTGGAGGTATCTCCTTGGAAATGGAAAATAAGGTTTGGAAAGAAAGGTAAATTGAGTTCGAGATTTATTGGACCTTTCAAGATCATAAGGAAGATAGGCGACGTGGCGTACGAGGTAGCTCTACCTCCTGAACTGGAACATATTCATAATATGTTTCATGTGTCAGTGTTACGACCATACAAGCCTGATTACAAGCACGTGATATCGTACGAGCCAATTCAGGTCAAAAAAGATTTGTTGTACGAGGAAATTCTAGATCAAATTTTAGATAGAAAAGAAAAGAAATTGCAAAATAAGGTTATACATTTTGTAAAGGTTCTTTGGAGGAACCACAATGCTGAAGAAGCTACGTGGGAACTCGAAGAAAGGATGAGGGAAAATTATTCACATCTTTTTGAGTAACCCTATAGGAAATTCCGGGGACAGAATTCTTATAAGGGGGGAAGATGTAATAACCGTGAATTTTAAGTCACTATATATGCATATACATTATTGATATTTAAAACTTTGTGTTATACAGTGATTTAATATGTGACAACATATGTGAAGTGGTGCATGAGTCAATTAACATGTATGCTATAGTTATGGATATATACATTTATAGATTTTATTAAAAATGTAAGTTTCGTAACATAATTATACATTAGGTGAGATAATTAAATAACCTAAGGGTTATGGTGATAATAAGAGGTTAGTATTTAATATGTATACTAACTTAAGTGAATAATCTTATTATTTCAAGTGACTAATAATTTTAAACCTAATTCTTGTGAACCTAATTAGGCTATGAGCTAAAAGTCACATGTATAGGTAATTAAATTTTATAAGATTAGGAATGAAAACCCTAAATAATCAAATTGGGTAACATATATTAAAATTGCTAGACTATGTTTATTACATAGCCCAAAACAATTAAGGAGAAAGCCCAAATGAAAGAACATGCAAACCAATACTTAGCCCACTTGATTAAGGGTATTTTAGACTTCTGATTAATCAAATTGTGAATTAAAATAAAAGCAAAATAGATGAGGTGATGGGGCTAGAATGACCGACACTGCAGGCCATGAAGGTCAGGGCCGAGACTTTAGGACTGGCGCTAGTCGCAGCGTATGAGGGCCAGCACAGTGGGACTAGGAGGGCGCAGTTCGAGACAGGAGAGTCGAGCCGACCCGTTTGACGTAGAGTTATGGAGTGGTGGTTTCCCATGGAGGCTGTTCAGGTGACCCAGCAGGGCCACCAGTGATGATTATGCTATGGACTAGTTGTAGATAGATGCATTAGTACCCCTTTTGTGTAATAGGATTTTATGATGATGTAAACCTCAGCAGGTATGAGGTAGTAGGTAGTTAGGTAGTATCCCTATTTGTGGTTGTAGGGAAGTATCATTTTGAGTTAATCCCATCTTTTGTGTTTAAAATGGGATAGTAGTATTTATAAGAATATACCTGTATTAATCATGTGAGACACTGAAGATTGGTATATGAATATAAATGCATTATTATGATATGTGTCGGCAAATTTAAATAGTAAATTGTTTATTTAATGTTATGTGAATCCAGTAGACTGAATTGGAAATTTTTTTAAGCAACCTTAACCCACTAATCAAGGAGAAAGACTTCCAAATCTTGGTAACCTAAAATTTTCACATAATGATCACCTGATTGTTTGAATACAATAGCATGGTACACACTGAGTACTTATATGATAATAGAACTCGACTAACGTGATAGAATTTTATTTCACTACATAATGCCGCCCAGACGTGTACTAAGGAACCAAGAGATCGAAGAGTCAGTTAATAATGCAACATGAGCTCAACCAAACCCAACACAAGACTTTATCAACATGATGGCTGAAGCTATGGGAAATCAAGCTCAACCTGCGGGAAATCAGGCGGGAAACCAATTAGCCAACTTCAAGGACTTCAGGGCAGTAGGACCTCCGGAGTTTAGCGGAACAACAGACCAGATAGAGGCCCAGACATGGATGAAGGAGATTGAGAAGGCCTTCATTATTGCTAGAGTAGCAGAAGAACAGAAAATAATTTTTGCTACCTACTTAATGAAAGGTGGGGCTAATTATTGGTGGGAGGCCAACCAAAACAAAGTCGAGACTGGAATCGTGACTTGGGAAGCGTTCAAGAAGTTATTCTTTGAGAACTACTTCCGTGAGAGTACACAAGCAAGAATGGAGATCAAGTTTTTGGAATTGAAACAGGAGAATATGTCAGTGTCAGAGTACGCCGCAAAGTTTAATGAATTGGCCAGATTCGCTCCACATCAGGTAGACACGGAGGTGAGGAAAGCAAGAAGGTTCGAAAATGGACTAAAGCCGTGGATTTACAGTAAGGTAGCAGTTCTACAAATCACGTCATTCTCAACTCTGTTGGAGAAAGCTCTCATAGTGGAAGGTGGAAGCGAAGCAGTCTCAAAGTACAATCGGGAAAAGAACAAGAAGAAAGTAGAAGGTGGGAATCAGAATGTTAGCGGTGGCGGTAGCAACAACAAGAAGTGAAAATGAAGTAGTGGGGATAGTAATTTGGAGATTCAGCAAGGAAGTGTCCAACAAAAGAAGTCAGTGTGTGGAAACTATGCAAAGGGTCACTCGGGAGAGTGCTTGAAAGGAAAAACGGTATGTTATACTTGTGGACAAGAAGGGCATACGTCACCCAATTGTTCTAAGGTGAAGAAGGGAGGTTGTTTTAACTGTGGTGAATTGGGACATCGGATCAAGGATTGCCCAAAGAAGAAAAGCAAGGATGGTAGAAACGGCAACAGGGTCAATAACACTAAGACAACCAGTGGAGGACTAGCCCAGCCAAACAAGCCGATAGCGAGGACATTCAATATGATAGTGCAAGATGCCATGGCATCCAGGGAGGTGGTGTCAAGTATAATTCTGATCAATGATATGAATGCCTATGTGTTATTCGATTCGGGAGCTTCATGTTCTTTTGTATCTGATGAATTTGCTCAAAGATTAAGTTTACCTCATGAACTATTAGAACACCCAATGAATGTTGAAGTAGCAAACAAAGAAATTATTCATGTAGACTACATACATAAGAACTATTGTGCTAATGTACGAGGGTTTAAGCTTAACGTGGATTTGATACCGATTCATCTTGGAGAGTTTGATGTAATCCTCGGGATGGATTGGTTATCAAGTCACAGAGCAGTCATTGACTGTAAGAAAAAGTGCGTACACCTAAAGACTCCGAATAAGTCAAAGGTGGTATTTCATGGCAGTAAATCACCGAGACAATCTTGTTGTCTGACGATGATGCAAGCAAAGAAGTTGCTTAAGAAAGGTTATATAGGTTATTTGGCTCACGTTGTGGATACCCGCAGAGTTGAGGGTGAACTGGGTCAGATACCTATTGTAAGGGAATTCGTTGACGTCTTCCCAGATGAGATTTTGGGATTGCCACCAGATAGAGAGATAAAGTTTGTTATCGATTTGGCACCAGGGACACCACTGGTATACAAAGTGCCGTATCGTATGGCTCCGATAGAAATGACAAAATTAATGATTCAACTACAAGAATTGTTAAATAAGGGATACATTTGACTGAGCGTATCACCGTGGAGAGCACCAGTCTTATTCGTAAAGAAGAAGGATGGGTCATTAAGGCTTTGTATCGACTACCAGGAGTTGAACAAGGTCACCATTAAGAACAAGTACCCGTTGCCTAGGATTAACGATTTGTTTGATCAGTTGAAGGGGGCGAAATATTTTTCAAAAATTGACTTGAGGACCGGTTATCACCAACGGAAGGTGAGGCAGGAGGATGTTCCAAAGACGACATTCAGAACTCAGTATGGACACTTTGAGTTTCTGGTAATATCTTTTAGGTTGACGAATGCGCCATCAGCATTCATGAACTTGATGAACAAAGTGTTTAAATAGTATTTGGATAAGTTTGTTGTCGTGTTCATCGATGACATTCTGGTATATTCAGAGAAAGAGGAAGAGCACGCTGAACATCTAAGGATAGTGTTGGAGACGTTAAGGAGGGAGAAGTTGTATGCAAAGTTCTCCAAGTGTGAGTTTTGGTTACGGAGAGTGCAGTTTTTTGGTCACATTATCGACAAGGATGGTGTTTTGGTGGATCCAGCAAAGATTGAAGCGGTCATCAACTGGGAACAACCAAAGATGCCGACAGAAATTAGGAGTTTTTTGGGATTAGCAGGTTACTATCGGAGATTCATCCAAGATTTTTCAAAGATAGCATCACCGTTGACCAACCTTACTAGAAAGACAGTGAAATTCATTTAGACGAAGAAATGTAAAGAGAGTTTTATGGAATTGAAGAAGAGGCTCAGTCAGGCACCTGTGTTGACTTTACTCGACAACACGGAAGGATTTGTAGTGTATAGTAATGCGTCACACAAGGGTCTTGGCTGTGTACTTATGCAGCATGGCAAGGTCATTACATAGGCTTCACGTTAGCTGAAGGACTATGAGAAGGGTTATCTGACTCATAACCTGGAATTAGCAGCAGTAGTTTTTGGCTTGAAGATTTGGAGGCACTATTTGTATGGCGAGAAGTGTGAAATATATACGGATCACAAGAGTCTGAAGTATATCTTCACGTAGAAAGAGCTAAATATGAGGCAGCGTCGATGGCTAGAATTGATCAAGGATTATGATTGTGAAATTCTGTAGAATCTAGGAATAGCAAATGTAGTGGCAGATGCCCTGAGAAGAAAAGGCAGGGAGAAGTTACTGAAGTTGACTATGCAAAAGGAATTTGTGAAAGATTTCGAACGACTTGACTTAGAGGTTAAGTATCCGATGGAGACCAACGAGAAATTATTTACAATGGATAGCGAGCCCGACTCTATTAGATAAGGTTAAAGAGGCTCAAGAGAAGGAAGAAGATTGCGACAGTATCAAGAAGAGGCTAGCTAAAGGGGATGAATTTAAATACAATATTGATGGCATCGGACTGCTGAGATTCGAAGGGCAAATTTGGGTACCGCTAGTACCAGAACTAAGAGAAGAAATTTTGCAAGAAGCGCACAGTACGAGGTACTCGATACACCCAGGAAGTACAAAAATGTATCATGATTTGCGTCACCACTTTTGGTGGTCAAACATGAAGAGAGAGGTTGCAAAATGCATCAGCAGATGTCTAACATGTCAGATTGTCAAGGCAGAGCATCAACGACTGAGTGGATTACTACAGCCTTTAGAGATTCCTGAGTGGTAGTGGGAGCACATCACGATGGATTTTGTGGTGAGACTTCCAGCAACGCAAAGAGGACACGATGTCATATGGGTGATTGTAGATCGTCTTACGAAGTCGGCCCACTTCTTGCCGATCAAGATCAGGTATAGTTTGGACCAGCTAGCCAAATTGTATATCAAAGAAATTATCTCGAGACATGGCGTACCAGTATCTATTGTGTCGGATAGGAATCCGCATTTTACGTCAAACTTCTGGAAGAGTCTTCAAGAAAGAATGGGGACGCAGCTACAGATGAGCACCGCGTATCATCCGCAGACCGATGGACAAAGCGAGAGAACGATTCAAACGCTTGAAGACATGCTCAGAGCTTGTGTGATGGACTTCAAGGGTTGCTGGGAGGATCACCTTCCATTAGTAGAGTTCGCATACAACAATAGCTATCACGCCAGCATCGGAATGCCGTCGTACGAAGCACTGTATGGAAGGAAATGTAGAACGCCCTTATGCTGGGATGAAGTGGGTGAACGTCGACTGTTGGGATCAGAACTGGTGCAGCAGACTACAGAGATCATCAAGGTGATAAGTGCCCGACTGGTAGCAGCTCAAGATCGCCAGAAGAAATATGCAGACTTACATCGACAGAAGAGAGATTTTGAGGTGGGAAGCCATGTATTTTTGAAGGTATCTCCCTGGAAAGGGAAAATATGGTTTGGAAAGAAAGGTAAACTGAGTCCGAGATTTATTGGACCTTTCAAGATCTTGAGGAAGATAGGTGAAGTGGCGTACGAGGTAGCTCTACCTCCTAAACTGGAACATATTCAAAATGTGTTTCATGTGTCAGTGTTACGATCATACTAGCCTGATTACAAGAACGTGATATCGTACGAGCCAATTCAGGTCGAAAAAGATTTGTCGTACGAGGAAATTCCAGTTGAAATTTTAGATAGAAAAGAATAGAAATTGCGAAATAAGGTTATACATTTTGTAAAGGTTCTTTGGAGGAACCACAATGCTGAAGAAGCTACGTGGGAACTCGAAGAAAGGATGAGGGAAAATTATTCACATCTTTTTGAGTAACCCTATAGGTAATTCCGGGGACAGAATTCTTATAAGGGGGAGGATGTAATAACCATGACTTTTAAGTCACTATATATGTATGTACATTATTGATATTTAACACTTTGTGTTATACAGTGATTTAATATGTGACAACATATGTGAAGTGGTGCATGGGTCAATTAACATGTATGCTATAGTTATGGATATATACATTTATAGATTTTATTAAAAATAAAAGCTTCGTAACCTAATTATACATTAGGTGAGACAATTAAATTACCTAAGGGTTATGGTGATAATGAGAGGTTAGTATTTAATATGTATACTAACTTAAGTGGATAATCTTATTATTTCAAGTGACTAATAATTTTAAACCAAATTCTTGTGAACCTAATTAGGTTATGAGCTAAAAGTCACATGTATAGGCAATTAAATTTCATAAGAATAGGAATGGAAACCCTAAATAATCAAATTGGGTAACATATATTAAAATTGCTAGACAATGTTTATTACATAGCCCAAAACAATTAAGGAGGAAGCCCAAATGAAATAACATGCAAACCAATATTTAGCGCACTTGATTAACGGTATTTTATACTTTTGATTAATCAAATTGTGCATTGAAATAAAAGCAAAAGAGATGAGGTGATGGGGATAGAATGACCGACCATATTAGGCCTTTTAAGGCAACTAATTAAGCTAAGAAAGGTCCATTTATAGTAACTCTTACACAAAAGGATATGGTTGTCAAGCTCCCATTGGTTGTCACTTTATTAAGCATCCTTAATCATGATTAGACTAATTAAAGTGATAAGGCAAAGCTTCTATCCATGGGTTAAAGAAAGTATGGGGGATAATAGCTAGATACACTAAGTGTATCTATATTTTTTTGTAAGTATCCTTTTACTTCATCTTTTCATTTCATTTTATTTCTTCTATCATTCTTTCTCTTATAATTTTCTCCCAAGCTAGAAACTTCTAGAGAGAGAAAGGAGGGAGAGGTTCGGCCATATATATAGAGAGAGGAGTGCTAGTTTGTTTATGCATCCAAAGTTCATTACTTATTTTGGTAAATCAAGGAAGGTTGCCATTAAATCAAGGTATAACATAACCTTCATCTTCTTCTTCTGCTTTGTTTTTTTGCTTGAGTTTTGTTGGGATTCTGAACAAATACTCAAGATACCCTAGTCCTGCATATCATCATGTATGGAACTAAGTATCTTGAGTGTTAGATCAAAGGCTTAGAGGAAAATATGAGCATATGTTCTCCAAGGGTGAAAACTCTTGTTTTATTCCACTAAATCTTGTGTAACTCAAGTTTTCCAACTTAGATTTGTGATTCGTCGAAGGGGAGTGCTAGATACATGAGTTATCTAGTAAACCCAATTGATAGAACACAAATCTAGCAAGTTTTGAAACCTTTGGAACTGATTTCCCCAAAACAGCCCACTTGAAATGTTAAGGGTTCAAAAACCCTAAATTAGTTTTTGTCCCGTTTTTCTTGGGTCTGTTTCGGACAGTTTCATGTCCCTTAAAATTTGGGAAAATTTACAGAGGTACCTTGAGAAGTTATCTACATGTAGGAAAAAAAACGGATACGTTTCGAGTTATAGATTGTGCGTAATGACTATTTCCGTAAAGGACTCCTAAAACTTTACTTTCAAATATATCACTGTGTATACACTAGAAAATTCCGAAATGTTTACAGTAGGTTCACATATGTTAGGAGAGCATACCCTGAAAATTTTAGATTTTTCTGAGCAAAACTCAATTTATTAAAAATGAAGCAAGATCCGAGTGTTTTGGGAACTTTAAAAATAATAGATCATTTTCTAAAATTTCAGAAAAATTTGGGGATCCTTGTGGGTTTATATTCTATCAAAATACAAAAGCTGAGAATTTTTGGAGTAAGTTTACTATTTTTCCTAAAAATAATTAAGTTATGAATAAAAGGAAATAAATAGTTAAATGATGTCTTTATTAAGAAAAAGGTGATTTTTATGCTTGAATACTCATACTATATCATATCATGACTATCTTAGAGCACTTTGGTAATTTATGATAAGAAATATTATTTATGACCTTTTATGGATATTAAATAAGAGGTTTAATAAGGTTGAACAATTAGAATAAATTGTTTATTAATCCAATAAATTATTAAAATATTATTATGATATTAATAATATTAGAATATGTTATTGATAAGTAAATAAAAATATTAAGATTAAAATTTCTTTAAAATAGTATTAAATAGTTAATAATATTTGATTTAAGCATTGATAAATGATTAAAATATTATTAAATGATTAATAATATTAGTAATGGAATAAGATATTATTAAATGATTAATAATATTAGTAAATAAATAAAATATTATTAAATGATTAATAATATTAGTTAATAATTAATGATACTAAAACATAAGTAAGATATTATTAAGGTAATAATATTAATGCATAATTAAAATATTATTAAGAGGATTAATAATATTAGTAAGATATTAAAATATTATTAAGATGTTAATAATATTAGTAAGCAAATGAAAGTATTATTAGGTAACTAATAATACTAAGAGGTGAATTAAATATTATCAAGATTAATAATATTACGTTGTTATTTAATAGTAACTGTAAGACCCCAACTTTTATAAATAAAGATGAATTTTCTATAAATATTATTTTTGAATATTATGGAGTTAATTTGATATAATGTTATAGTTGTGGGTAATATTTATAAATTTTGCAAAGTACGCAAGTAGTTATATAATATTCGATTGGTCGGAGAATATTCGTTTTAACATGAAATATTCGTACAACGACACAATCATTGGTGGACCCCACAACAAAATTATTGTCGGATTGAGAAAACGACAAAAATATTTTATTAAAAATAACGGCGGAAGTTTTACCAATGATACTGTTGAACTACTCGGTATTAAAAGTATAGTAATACGTGTGGTTGCATAGTAGCACACGGTATTAATTATTAATGCTTATGTGAGAAGTCACTCAGTTTGATTCAATTATTGTCAGTTAATAATATGAATTATTTAGCGATAATGAAATTTTGTTTTATTCGTATTATTAACGTAATAAAACAGAAATATCTTTTTATATAAAACATAATACTTTATTAAAGTTATTCTATAAATAGAATATATTATATTTTATTTAAAAGATTTTTCTTTAAATATGGACCGTAAGAATAAAGTAATCAATCTGGACCGTTCATGGATTAGTTACTATGCATTCTATTTTTCTATAAATAACAGCTCATTCCTTCATTATTTCTTACGAATTCAGTGAACTCTAGAGAGAGAAACTATAGAGAGAGAGAAGAAAAGTATTCTGCTACTTAACTACTTTCTTATTTCAATTCTTCTTTAAAACGGTAAGGGGTGTTATTCTTTCTTATTCATGAAGAGAACTGTTGTTATTCCATTTCTTATTATTCTGTTGGAATAACCTGTATACGCGGTCTACCCTATACTTGGTGGCATTCTTCTATTATTCTGTTGGAACATCCTGTCTGTGTGTTTTATACCGGACCTGATTCCGTTTTTATTATTATTCTGTTGGAACATCCTGTCTGTGTGTTTTACACCAGACCTGGTTCCGTTTTTATTATTATTCTGTTGGAACTTCCTGTCTGTATGTTTTACACCGGACCTGGTTCCATTATTTATTATTCTGTCGGAATATCCTGTCTGTGCGTTTACGCCAGACCTGGTTCCATTATTTATTATTCTGTCGGAATATCCTGTCTGTGCGTTTACGCCGGACATGGTTCCATTATTTATTATTCTGTTGGAATAACCTGTCTGTGCGGTCTATCGCATACCGGGTGATTTCTTTTGTTATTCCATTCTTTATTATACTCAGTTGGTTAAGTTTTAACTTCTATACTCCATGAAATTAGTGGAATATCCTTGATAATTGCGGTTCATCCAGTATCTTTTCATGAAAATATTCTTCTAAGCTTTTTTGAATTTACTCCACAAAGCAGTATCATGTTGACAATTTGGACGTTGTTAATTCTTGGATAAATTAATTCTTGAACTTGTTTTATTGAATTCTTATATCATTGTCATCATCCTCATGTTTATAAAATGTTGAAAGTCATCTGTGGCCTGTAGTGCATAGATGGACTTGGTATGATTATGACCAGCGATTATTCGGTATAATCATGACCGTAATGTTACAAATGATGTGGTAAAAGTCCTCATTGGCCCGTAGTGCATTGATGGACAGTTGTTGGCATGATCATGACCATTAATGAGTACACAAATATTCTTGGCTCGTAGTGCATGGATAATTGTGTTCGTGATACTAAAGAATATCCTTGGCCGTAGTGCTGGGGTGATTCGATGATGTAAATTATTTTATTAAGCTGAGTCCCAACGATAACAGTGTTGAAAAACCTTTTAAACCATTGAAGATAGTAGATTTTATTCTCTACTTGACTCTTTTAATGGATTGCTTGTTCCGCTGCAATTAAATTTGATGTTCGTTATATTTTATCAGTTTAACACTGTTGAAGGCTAATAATAATTTATTCTGTATTATCTTAGTCATAATATTTCTTAATGGGCTAGTTGAGCTCACCCTTTCTTTCACTGTTCTCTTCAGGAAAGGAGAATATAACTGGGACGAGTCGGGGAACGGAGTGATGGACCAGATGATAGTATTAGTAGTCCTCACTATTCTATTAAATAGTGTGACAATAATTGTAATGAGGACTCCTTTTGAGTTTGTATAGTCTCTAGTAGACAATAATTGTATTCAAACTCACAGTTATGTTTTGTCGTATTGTACACGACAGTTGTATTAGTAAGTTGTATTTGTATTCTGTACCATGTATTTGACGACCCAGGATGGGTGATGTATACCTAATTTTGGGGGCGTCACAGTTGGTATCAGAGCTTAGGGATATGATCCCTGGCTAAGATGTGAGAATAGAACTAGGATGGGAGAGACGGGGAATTCTTTCGCTAGTATGACCTACCTAAGTTTATTTGCATGGTATTTAATTGGTCGGTCAGAATATAAGGATACTATATGACATATCAATTAACTTTTGTTTTGTGGCAGTATCTAAGAATGGCATACGAGAATGTTGAGAATAGCAATGGAGCACAGGCGACTGTTGATTCACCACATATCAATAATCAGGATAATGTGCATCAGGAAGGTGACAATCCTCATGCAAACAACAACACTGACCAGATGATGAATGATGAAATGTTCAGAAGCTTTATGCAGTTCATGCAACAGCAGGCGAGAGCGGTTCCTGTCCAAAATGTAGGTGAAAACACTGAAAACTCTCGGACAGTCACCGCTAAACAGTTCAAGGAGCTGGGACCACCGGAGTTTAAGGGAGAGCCAAAAACCACTTATAGCGGAAACATGGATAAAACAGATCACCAAGATATTTGATGTCTTGGGATGCTCCGAGGAGCAAAAGGTTCCCTTTGCCGCTTTTATGTTGCGAGAAGAGGCAGATTACTGGTGGGAATCGATTAAGCGTACTCAACCTGCCGCACTGAAGATGTCTTGGGAGAAGTTCCAAGAGCTGTTAAATGACAAATACTTTCCCGAAAGTGTTCGTCACATGAAGGAGGTGTAGTTCATCAAATTGGACCAGAATAATATGTCCGTGTCGCAGTATGAGGCTAAATTTGCTTAGTTGTCCCGATTTGCGTCCCACTTGGTGGATAATGAAGAGCGAATGACACGAATGTTTTTGCGAGGTTTGAAACCTGAGATACGTCAACATCTTATTTCTCATAAACTATGTTTGTATTCAGATGTTGTGAATAAGGCTCAGTTAGTGGAGCGCGATAACGAGTCAACGCAACCAAAAGAGAGCAGTCGGCAAAATGATAATACTAGTTAGAGCAGTCATCGAAGCGGTGACAACAAGCGTGGAGGGAATCAACAGGCCAGAAATGGTAACCACTTCGGTGGTAATCAGGGCCAAAACAATAAGAATGGTCATTTCAAGAAGAGGAGATTTAACAATGATGGAAAGACGTCAGCACTAGCACCCGTTGTTAAGGAATGAGAACGACCACCTGTCATATGTTTTAAATGCGGAGGGGAGGGGCACATCAGTCCAAACTGCGTGATGCCGTCTAAAGCATGTTATAATTGTGGAAGAGAAGGTCATTTAGCTCGATTTTGTCGTTTACCAAAAACAAGTTCAGCCAGAATGGAGGCACCAAAGGCCGTCCTAGAAAAGTCAAAACTGGTAGTGCAAGGGAGAGCGTTTGTTATGACGTTCCAGAAAGCAAGGAACCCGAATGAGGTCATCACGGGTAAGCTTATCATAAACTCTAACGAAGTCTATACTTTATTTGATACCGGTTCTACCCATTCTTTTATTTCTCCTACTTACGCTCATCGATTAAATTTGACTCCGAAAAAATTAGACTTTAACTTATTTGTTGAAACTCTATTAGGAGAAACCTTCATTACATCCACAGTTTATAAGTCTTGTTTGGTTCAAGTTAGTACCCACACATTACCTGTCGATCTTATTTCATTAAAAATACTTGCATTTGACGTGATTCTAGGGATTGATTGGTTAACTATTCATCATGCAAAAATTGATTGTTTTCGTAAGGTTGTTAGCTTTCATATTCCTAATCGACCTATTATGCGAATTCAAGCAACCAAACCATTAAAATCAATCGCTGTCATCTCAAGCCATAAAGCTATTCGTTTATTGAAAAACGGATGTCAAGCTTTCTTAGCTCATGTCACAGATCTAAACAAAAATACGTCAATTTTGAATGATATTTCTATTATTAATAAATTCTTTGACGTATTCCCTGAAGAACTTCCTGGCCTACCCCCAGAGCGTGAAATTGAATTTTGTATCGACCTTGAACCCGGTATAAAACCCATTTCCAAAGCCCCATATCGAATGGCTCCTATTGAACTTCAGGAGTTAAAGATCCAACTGCAAGAATTGTTAGACATTGGCTTTATTCGTCCTAGTACTTCTCCTTGGGGTGCTCCTATTCTATTCGTGAAGAAGAAAGATGAAAGTATGCGACTTTATATTGATTATCAGGAGTTGAATCATGTCACCATCAAAAATAGGTACCCATTGCCACGTATTGATGACCTGTTTGACCAGTTGCAAGGAGCACAATTCTTTTCAAAGATCGATCTTCGTTCTGGATATCATCAGCTGAAGGTTAGAACTGAGGATATTCCAAAGATGACTTTCAGAACTCGGTACGGGCATTATGAATTCCTAGTCATGTCCTTTTGATTGACCAATGCTCCTACTGCCTTCATGGATATGATGAACCGGGTATTCAAGGAATATTTGGATCACTTTGTAGTCGTCTTTATTGATGACATCTTTATTTATTCCAAAAGTAGTGAAGATCATGAGCAACACTTGAGGCTGGTACTCCAAAAGCTTCGTGAATACAAACTTTATGCCAAGTTAAAGAAATGCTAGTTCTGGCTGGAGGAGGTAGCATTCCTTGGGCACGTAGTATCAAGTCATGGAATATCTGTTGACCCGACAAAGATTGAAGCTATTCAAAGCTGGGAGCAACCTAAATCAGTAACCGAAGTACGTAACTTTCTCGATTTAGCTGGTTATTATCAGAGATTCGTGGAAGGATTTTCTCGAATCGCTACTCCACTAACTCAACTGACTCGGAAAGGTACAAAGTTCGGTTGGAGCGAAGAATATGGGAAGAGTTTTCAAGAACTCAAGAGGAGACTCATTTCAGCACCTATTCTAACAATACCATCTGGCTCGGAGGGATTTGTCATCTACAGTGATGCTTCGAGCAAAGGGTTGGGAGGCGTTCTCATGTAACATGGAAAAGTCATAGCCTATGCATCAAGACAACTCAAGGAATATGAGAGGAATTATCCGACTCATGATCTAGAGTTGACAGCTGTTGTCTTTGCACTTAAAATTTGGAGGCATTACTTGTATGGAGAGAAGGTGGAGATCTTTACGGATCATAAAAGCCTCAAATATTTCTTCACTCCAAAGGAACTCAACATGCGACAACGACATTGGCTTGAACTGTTGAAAGATTATGATTATACCATTCAATACCATCATGGAAAAGCGAACGTGGTAGCTGACTCATTGAGTAGAAGATCATATGCAAGTACGAGTGCGATATTGTCAACATAAAGGCCCATTTTGTGTGACTTACAAAGGATGGAGATAGAGTTAAAGACTCCAGGAACCCATGTGATGATGGCGAATATACGAGTAGAACCAACTTTAATCGATAAAGTTAAAGCTGCTCAAGCTACAGACCTGGAGCTGATGCGTAAGATGAAGAAAGTGCAAGAAGGTGCTATGCCGGAAGTAAGAATCGATAAAGAAGGAATACTTCGAGTCAACTCCAGACTTTGTGTTCCTAACAACCCTGATTTAAAGTATGAAATCATGATGGAGGCACACAACACACCGTTTGCAATCCATCCTGGAAGTACCAAAATATATCATGATCATCGTCATACATTTTGGTGGAGCAATATGAAGAGAGAGATAACGCTATTTATCTCAAGGTGTCTAACTTGTCAACGAGTCAAAGCGGAGCATCAAGTACTAAAAGGTCCATTGGAACCACTTGAAATTCCAGAATGGAAGTGGGAGCACATTACCATGGATTTCATTACCAGTCTTCCTAAGATTTCTCAAGGTATAGATGCGATTAGGGTCATTGTTGATAGATTGACCAAGTCTGCTCATTTCTTACCGATGCGAAAAACTTATACACTTGAACGTCTTGCTCGTATGTACATAAACGAGATTGTAAGACTGCATGGTATGCCAGTATCCATAGTTTCTGATCGAGACCCAAGATTCACTTCACGATTTTGGGTTAGTTTACAAAAAGCTATGGGCACGGATTTACGATTTAGTTTGGCATATCATCCTCAGACGGACGGACAATCAGAGAGAACTATTCAAACTCTTGAAGATCTATTAAGACTCTATGTCCTTGATTTCAAGGGAAGTTGGGACAAGTTCTTACCATTCGTGGAGTTTTCATACAACAACAGTTATCAAGCAAGTATTGGCATGGCTCCATTCGAAGCATTGTATGGAAGAAAATGTCGTTCTCCAGTATGCTGGGATGAGGCGGGTGAAGCAACGTTGTTGGGACCGGAGTTGTTACGTATGACTACCGAAAAGATTCAAACGATCCGATAACGTATAAAAATCTCACAAGATCGACAAAAGAGTTATGCTGATCTTCATCGAAAGGACGTGGAATTTGATATAGGAGATCATGTGTTCTTACGTGTTGCTCCATGAAAAAGAGTTACGAGATTTGGAAAGAGAGGAAAGCTCAATCCTCGATTCATCGGTTCATTTTTAATCCTCGATCGAGTAGGAACTATGGCTTATAGACTAGCTTTACCGCCAAGTATGTCTAGTGTTCATAACGTTTTTCACATATCCATGTTACGTAAATATGTGGAAGACCTGAACCACATTATTGAGTTAGAACTTGACGAAATAGCGGAGGATTTGACGTATGAAGAAGTTCATGTTCAAATATTGGATAAGAAGGAACATATTCTACGCTCCAAGGTTATACCTCAAGTCAAAGTTTTGTGGAGAAATCACGATGTTGAGGAAATGACTTGGGAGTTAGAATCTGAAATGAAGTTAAGGTATCCTTACTTCTTCGACATACCAGGTACGTACCCTAATTTTGAGGGCGAAATTTCATAAGAAGGGGAGGTTGTAAGACCCCAACTTTTATAAATAAAGATGATTTTTTTATAAATATCATTTTTGAATATTATGGAGTTAATTTGATATAATGTTATAGTTGTGGGTAATATTTATAAATTTTGTAAAGTACGCAAGTTGTTATATAATATTCGATTAGTCGGGGAATATTCGTTTTAACAGGAAATATTCGTACAACGACACAATCATTGGTGGACCCCACAATAAAATTATTGTCGGATTGAGAAAACGACAAAAATATTTTATTAAAAATAATGGCAGAAGTTTTACCATTGATACTGTTAACCTACTCGGTAGTAAAAGCACAGTAATACGTGTGGTTGCATAGTAGCACGTGGTATTGATTATTAATGCTTATGTGAGAAGTCACTCAGTTTGATTCAATTATTGTCAGTTAATAATATGAATTATTTAGCGATAATGAAGTTTTATTTTATTCGTATTATTAACGTAATAAAACAGAAACATCTTTTTATATAAAATAGAATACTTTATTAAAGTTATTCTATAAATAGAATATATTATATTTTATTTAAAAGATTTTTCTTTAAATATGGACTGTTAGATTAATGTAATCAATCTGGACCGTTCATGGATTAGTTACTATGTATTCTATTTTTCTATAAATAGCAGCTCATTCCTTCATTATTTCTTACGAATTCACTGAACACTAGAGAGAGAAACTATAGAGAGAGAGAAGAAAAGTATTCTGCTACTTAACTACTTTCTTATTTCAGTTCTTCTTTAAAATGGTAAGGGGTGTTATTCTTTCTTATTCATAAAGAGAACTATTGTTATTCCATTTTTTATTATTCTGTTGGAATAACCTGTATATGCGGTCTACCCTATACTTGGTGACATTCTTCTATTATTCTGTTGGAACATCCTGTCTGTGTGTTTTACACCGGACTTGATTCCGTTTTTATTATTATTCTGTTGGAACATCATGTCTGTGTGTTTTACACCGGACCTGGTTCCATTTTTATTATTATTCTGTTAGAATATCTTGTCTGTGTGTTTTACACCGGACCTGGTTCCATTATTTATTATTCTGTCGGAATATCATGTCTGTGCATTTATGCCAGACCTGGTTCCATTATTTATTATTCTGTCGAAATATCCTGTCTGTGCGTTTACGCCGAACCTGGTTCCATTATTTATTATTCTATTGGAATAACCTGTCTGTGCGGTCTATCGCATACCAGGTGATTTCTTTTGTTATTCCATTCTTTATTATACTTAGTTGGTTAAGTTTTAACTTCTATACTCCATGAAATTAGTGGAATATCCTTGATAATTGCGGTTCATCCAATATCTTTTCATGAAAAATTCTTCTAAGCATTCTTGAATTTTACTCCACAAAGCAGTATCATGTTGACAATTTGGACATTGTTAATTCTTGGATAAATTAATTCTTGAACTTGTTTTATTGAATTCTTATATCATTGTCATCATCCTCATGTTTATAAAATGTTGAAAGTCATTTGTGGCCTGTAGTGCATATATGGACTTGGTATGATTATGACCAGGGATTATTCGGTATAATCATGACCGTAATATTACAAATGATGTGGTAAAAGTCCTCATTGGCCCGTAGTGCATTGATGGACAGTTGTTGGCATGATCATGACCATTAATGAGTACACAAATATTCTTGGCCCGTAGTGCATGGATAATTGTGGTCATGATACTAAAGAATATCCTTGGCCGTAGTGCATGGGTGATTCGATGATGTGAATTATTTTATTAAGCTGAGTCCCAGCGATAACAGTGTTGAAAAACCTTTTAAATCATAGAAGATAGTAGATTTTATTCTCTACTTGACTCTTTTAATGGATTGCTTGTTCCGCTGCAGTTAAACTTGATGTTCGTTATATTTTATCAGTTTAACACTGTTGAAGGCTAATGATAATTTATTCTGCATTATCTTAGTCATAATATTTCTTACTGGGCTAGTTGAGCTCACCCTTTCTTTCACCGTTCTCTTCAGGAAATGAGAATATAGCTGGGACGAGTCGGGGAACGGAGTGATGGACCAGATGATAGTATTAGTAGTCCTCACTATTCTATTAAATAGTGTGATAATAATTATAATGAGGACTCTTTTTGAGTTTGTATAGTCTCTAGTAGACAATAATTGTATTCAAACTCACAGTTATGTTTTGTCGTATTATACACGACAGTTGTATTAGTAAGTTGTATTTGTATTCTGTACTATGTATCTGACGACCCAAGATGGGTGATGTATACCTAATTTTGGGGGCATCACAGTAACATTATCAAGACAGGATAATGTTTATAAGAACTAAATGTGATGTATAATATTTATGTGATTACATTATCTAAGGTTATACTATGACTAATTGAAAGATTAACTATAGTTCTCTCAAAGGAAGATAATTTAACTGCATAGTGGATATAAATTAATTGCGTAGCCGTAATCTACAGACGAGGCAAGTTTCCTAACTTAAACTCGAGTTATTATCTTCAAAGCATGCTAGTGAATAATTATTGATGATTATTCACATCTCTATTGATTATTGAAATTCACACTTTGTGTAATTGAATTCCTGTTCTATTATTATTGAACTGTGAATTAAATTAAAGTTCTTTCATTTATGAGATAGATTTATGCTAATTGTATCAGCTAGATCAAGCATGTTTAAATTTGTTAAATCAAATGTGTTTTAAAAAGCTGTTCTTATTAAATTGATATGATAAGAACTCTTGACTGAGAAAAAGACGAATTTGATTAAGGCATGATATCGATGCCGAATTATTAAGTGTTTATGCGTAAATCACGGGGTATGAAAAGCTAATCCCCTTGAATACCAAAATTTATTAAGAGGTCTAGTTTAAATGACTGAGAACCTTGGCAAATGTTCATAGTTATTTTAAAACCACTCAGTACACGTTATTCAATTTTTCGAATATTCAATTGTTGATTATTAATTTATGTTCCTTCACAATCTCATATTATTATTGAACATTGAAAGCAAAACTTCTTTCTAGTCATGATATATCTCCCTTGTATATAAACTTGCTAAGTAAATTAGTTGCTTACCCTTGCTATATTATGACATTTATTTCAGCTAAGCCCGAAGGATCCAACACGAAAGACAAGGGCAAGGGCAAGGTCTAGGAGTAGCTTAGAATGAATGTTAATTTAATTATTATCTGATGGAATTTCTTATGTAAATCTTTTGTAATATGAATGGTGCGTTTAAGTTAAGGTTAAGAAGACCTTGGGACCATGTTATGAAACTTTATTATATTGAACAATGTATGTTTATTATTTTCGTAATAGTTATAGAATGCTTATGATGATGATAGATCGTGAGCACCGAATCTGAGGTTAGAGAACCTGGATTTGGGGGCGTCACAGTAGTGAAGGGTTAGAAAACTTAAAATGACTGGGGATCTGGTGATCCAAGACCAGGATGTTTGCTTGATAATAACCTCAGACATAGTACCGTTTCACGGTATCCAAGTTGATAAGTTGTGGAAATTCATAGCCATCCATTTCCTGTAATCTAAGAGCACCTCCTGTCAATACCTCCTAGACAAGAAATGGGCCTTCCTAGTTCGGGGAAAATTTTCCCTTAGACTGATCTTGGTTGTCAATGATCTTCTTCAAAACCAAGTCGTGTTGTTTAAACTACCGTAGTTGGACTTTTTTGTTGTAGGACCTGGTGATCCTTTGTTGATATAATGACCGTGGAAGATAGCAACGACTCTTCTTACGTCTATTAGAGATAATTGGTGATACCTATCTCATACCCATTGGTCTTCATCCAGCTAATCATCTATTAACACTCTGAGGGATTCCATTTCCACTTCTATGGGCTTTCATCCCATAAGTTAATTCATAGGGGGTTACCCCAGTGGAAGTGCGCATTGATGTTCTGTAGGCTAACAAAGTCAGAGGAAATAAGTCAGGCCGACCTTTCTGGTTGGCGGACATCTTCTGTATGATCTTCTTGATGTTTTTGTTAGTCGCTTCAACAACACCATTCATCTTTGAACGGTAGATGACGGAGTTGAGATGTTTGATGTGGAATTTACTGCACAACTCCTCCATCATTTTTTTGTTGAGGTTCTTAGCATTGTCTGATGCAATCACCTCTGGTTGTCCATATCGAGAAATGACATTATTTCTGATGAAAGTAATGATGACTTCTTTGGTAACCCTGGGGAAGGAGGCTGCTTCTACCCACTTGGTGAAGTAGTCGATCATGGTGAAGATAAACCGATGCCCATTACTGGCTTTGGGCTCGATGGGTTCGATCACGTCCATTCCCCACATTGAGAAGGGCCAAGGCGAACTCATATTATGGAGCTCCCTCGGAGGGCCGTGGATAGCATTCCCATGAATCTGGCACTGATAACATCTCCGGAGGTAATCTTCACAGTCAACCTTGAGAGAGAGCCAGTAATGCCCTGTTCTTAGGATCTTCTTTATAAGCAGAGGGCCGCTCATGTGTGGACCACATACTCCACCATGGATCTCATCCATGAGCCTCTGACCTTGGTCCTTGTCCAGACATCTGAGGAGACCTAATCCTACATCTCTTTTATAGAGTGCATCCCCGCTCAGGTAGAATTTCATAGCCAATCGATGGATCTACCTTCTTTCAGTTGGGCTCACCTCAACGGGTGTAGATCCATCTTGCAGGTATTCCTTGATATGTTGATACCAAGGGTGTTGGATGGGAGGTAGCTCATCTGATACTTCTCCAATATAATTCCCATAGGTTGGTGCCTTTTGTTGGGCAACTGTGAGGGTTGGCATGTTTTCCTTGGCATGTATGTTGATCAAGGAGGCTAAGGTTGCTAGCGCATCGGCAAAATCATTCCTATGTTGAGGAATGTGGAGGAAGGATATTTCTTCGAACTCCGAAGTCATCTGTAGAACCTGCCGATGGTAAGGCACTAAATGTAGACCTTTGGTGTGATAGATTCATGTGGTTTGTCATATTACCAACTCGGAATCTCCAAAGACAGTTAACCGTCTGATGCCCATTGATCGGGCAAGTTTTAGCCCCATGATACAACCTGCATACTCAGTTGTGTTGTTGGTGTTGACAAACTACAATTTGACGGCGATGGAATGCTGCTCCCCCGTAATAGATACTAGAACTACTCTTGCTCCAGAACCTTCCATATTTATAGTTCCATCAAAATATATCCTCCATGATTGGCGTGCATCGTATTGATGGTGTTACTGAATTGTCACTACCCCTTCATCGGGAAAGTATGTATGCAAGGGTTTGAGATCCCCTGAAGGTGCGACAACCATTTGATCCACAATTCCTTGTCCTTTAATGGGCTTTTGTGTCACGTAGACAATGTCAAATTGTTGTAAGATCAACAGCCATCCGGACAGTCGGCAGTTCAGCATGGGTTTACTGACCACATACTTGAGAGGATCCACACGGGATATGAGATGGGTCATGTGACCATGGAGGTAATGTTGTAACCTCAAGGAAGCCCATGCTAAATCACAACACGTCTTCTCAATCAGAGTGTACTTGTGTT
Source organism: Panax notoginseng (assembly GCA_016801055.1). Classification (NCBI taxonomy): domain Eukaryota; kingdom Viridiplantae; phylum Streptophyta; class Magnoliopsida; order Apiales; family Araliaceae; genus Panax; species Panax notoginseng. The sequence continues at coordinate 150,300,354 of CM029018.1, read as the reverse complement.
CACTACTGCTGAATCTTTTGTTGAGGTAGTAGATAGCTTGCTCTTAACCTCTATTGTCTTTCTATCCCAGCATGCAACCCATGGCATTGTCACTTATGGACAGGTACATGAATAGGGGAACATCATCCGTGGGTGGTACCAAAATAGGAGTTTTGACTAACTGCTCTTTGATTGTAAGGAAGGCCTTCTGGCACTCATCATTCCATTTCATGGAGGAGTTCTTCCTTAACAACTTGAAAATAGGCTCACAGGTTGCTGTGAGTTAGGAAATGAACCTGCAGATGAAGTTGATTCTTCCCAAAAATTCCCATATTTCCTTCTCTGTCTGAGGAATGGGTATTTCCGTAATGGCCTGGATTTTGGTGGGATCCAGCTCAATCCCCTTGTGGCTGACTAAGAATCCTAGCAACTTGCTTGATTTAACGCCAAAGGCGCACTTGGCTAGATTCAACTTCAAGTTGTACTTACGCAACCTGTTGGAGAGCTTTTTGAGACAGTCTAGGTGGTCTTCCTCCCTCTAGGACTTGACAATGATGTCATCCACATCGATCTCTATCTCTTTATGCATTAAATCATGGAAAAGAGCCATCATGGCTCGCTGGTAGATAGCTCCGGTGTTGATAAGGCCAAATGACAACCGTCTATAACAAAAGGTTCCCCAAGGCGTGATGAATGCAGTTTTCTCACGATCCTCCTCATCATCCATGATTTGGTGGTACCATGCGAAGCAGTCAAAAAAGGAGTACATGTTGTATTGAGCAGTATTGTTAATGAGAATGTGGATAAATGGCACGGGAAAGCTATCTTTAAGGCAAGCCTTATTCAAATCTCGGTAATCCATGCAAACTCGCACCTTTCCTCCTGGCTTAGGCACGGGGACTATGTTTGACAGCCATTCAGGGTATGTAGACACCATGATGATGCCTGCTTGAAATCGTTTCACAATTTCCTCTTTAACCTTTAAACTCCACTCAGGTTTTAATCGCCTGAGCTTCTGCCTGACTGGCTTGAATCCCTCTTTGATGGGGAGGTGATGAATGACAATGTTAGTGGACAAACCCACCATGTCTTCATGAGACCATGCAAACACATTGTGGAATTGGGTTAATAGTGTAACCATGTCATTCTTTTGGTTTGGAGTGAGGTATGTACCAATCTGGATTAGTTTAGGGATTTCTATGGTTCCAAGATTGAAGAAGGTGATTTGATCAAGGTTGAGTTTGGGTTTGTCTTCGACCCATTCTTTGATCTCATGAGGTATCTCAATGTCCTCTTGTATTTCCATCAAGTTTGAGTCCAACTTTTCATCAAAGTTACAATCCTTGTGGAGAAAAGGCACCTCATCAGCAAGTATAGGCACATCTAAATTCAGAGTCCTGAAACAAAATATGCTTTCACTTAATATATATGAAACTATTCAATCATACAAAGTGTTAGCATGTACTGACAAAATAACTACTAATACTATAGAGAAAAGTAAGTAGTTATTATTATCTATAGGGCAGAAGGAGTTTCTGCCCGTTTTACCCTTGTCAACCAATAAAAGGAGTGATGCTCCAATTGTCAAGGGTGAAGTCCTGATGGACTGCAGTGATGGAGGGAGTGTCATCGTCCTCCTTCTCCCGAATGATGACCATTATATCTGGGCAATCATCGTCTGGGGTGTATCTATTTATATGTTCCTCATGGACAATGATGCGTAAGTTTGACATCATCCGGGCGATGTTTTGTTTACGTCTCCGTTCCTCTTCTTCCACTTTGGGATCTGGAACCAAGATTTCTTTCCCCTTTATTGGTATTAGTTTAGGAAATAACATGGCCATTACATTGTCCGACACCTTACCGGAGACTGTACAGGCTCATGAACTGTAGGTGGAGATAATCGCCGTGTGGCTGAAGCTGAAGGAATCTATTTATGCTTATAAGGATTCCTGCGACTGGAACTAGCAATATAGCCTAGTCCGGCTGTCCCGGTTTGACTGGGACATTGAATGGGACGCTTGATGCCCTGATTGTCCTTGCCCAAGCCTTGTCCAGGTTGATAACCCAATGACATCATTTCTTGAGTGGCCGACATTACTTTGGCAAAAATCTGGGGTATGAGAGGTGGTGCCCCAATAGGATGGTAGTAAGTGTTGCTTACCTCTAGGGCATGAAAACTGACTGGCTCAACTTCTGAATTGAAGCTTATGAGTGGTATGTCACCTTGTTTAGGACATTTTGGCTCAGCATTGACAGTGGCTAGGCTGTTGTTGATAATGTATTTGAGTTGTTGGTGAAGAGTGGAGGGGACTGCCCTGGCCATGTGAATCCACGGTATTCCCATAAGCAGGTTATATCCTGTATCTATTTTGAGAAAGTGAAAAGACACGCAGAATATATGTGGACCAATCTCTACTGGCAGTTCAATCTCTCTGACAGAGTTTCGTTGGGATCCATCAAAAGCTTTGATAACCGTATGACTATTTCAGATTTGATTGAGATTGATGTTCATTTTCACCAAAGTGGCATAAGGATAGATATTCAGAGATGAACCTCCATCTATTAAAACTCCCCCCACCATATATCAGGAGGACAAAATCGTAATGTGCAACGGCTTGCAATGACCGGTCCCTTCGGGAGGTATATCGTCATCAGTGAAAGATATCACATTGTTGTTAAAAATGTGCTCCACCAGATGCTGGAATTTCTCAAAATCTATCGACTTAGGCAGTTGGGCTTCTTCCAAAACCCTGAGCAATATCTTCCTGTGATCTTCAGAAGAGAACACTAAGTCCAGTATGGAAACTTGATGTGGAGCTTCTCTTAACCTTAAAACCACCCCGGCTTCCTTATGGCCCATAGTACAAAGAAATTCTTCCACTTTCTCCATGTGAATCTTCCCCTTTGACTTGATGGTAGGCTTCATCACCCGTTGGGAAAGATACAGTGGATTATCCTTCGACACTGCAGCAATTATGTGTAATGTGGATCCTTCAGACCCTCCATAATTTCATGGAACTTTCTGTAGGCTGACAACAAGATATTGTGGTCTGAATGGCAAGATAATTGGCTCTGGTGAGCCACTTTCAAAGGATTGTCAACTCCTTCGAATTGAATTGGTTGGATTATATGTGAGAGAGTAGTTGCATCTGTCTCATCAGATATAACTTCTACGACTTCCTTCCACTTTGTAGGAAACACATCCTCACTCTCCAGTACTACGTCATCATCGTCTGCCATCTGCAGGACACTGCTGTCAATTAAATTCTGAATAAGGTGGCAGAGTGCCCAGCATTCTTCTGTGTTGTGACCTCGAGATTGGGAGTGATATTGACACACTCCATTGAAATCAAACCGTCTTGAACACGGGCTGATTAGAGGTAGCAGAGTTGTGATTCTTCCTTCATTTATCAGCATCTACAGTATTTCTTCCATCGGTTGGCCTAGGTATGCAAATTTCCTTTTGTGGGCAAAATCCCAACAGGCTTTAGCACTTGCTCTTTTTACAATTTTATCCTCCAGTGTTTCATTTTCTAGAGTATGTGATGGAGTGTTTGTAACAAGAAGGCGGATACTGGCATGCTCCTGGCTAAATAATTGGCGTGTGACTTGGTGCTGATGGACCATCAGTTTTGCCAATTGGTTAAGTTGCTCACGCAGAGCATTCATTTTTTGTTCCATTGTGAACTGGAACTTTGCATAGTCCCATTTGTCAGCACCATCCTTGTTGGTCTGGGAAGATCCACCATTAAAATTGAAACTCTGTCCATTGCTCCAATTAATCATATTGACCTCTCTTTTTTTGTGTTGAGGAAGAGGGTTGTCTTACACATTGGGTTGATCGGGTTTGGTGACCACAATCTCATCGCTATCGATCAAATTCTGGATCTTGTGTTTCAAGGCCCAGCAATCTTGAGTATCATGTCCCGGTGCTCCGGCATGATAAGCAAACTTTCGAGTAGCATTAAAACCCTTCCCATTCAGGTTGGCTGGTGGAAGAAGATGAGTAATTTTCTTCTGAGTGGTCAGAAGATTAAGAATGTTCTCGAGTGAATCCCCTAGGGGTGTGAACACTCGAGTGCATCTGACTTCTCCACCTTTAAGTAATTGAGGGTTTGAAGACTGTGCTTGAAAGGGAGTGTAATTTCTCCTTTGGATAGGCATATTCTGACTGTCTTTCTGACCATGTCGTATCAAGGAAACATCCTCCTCTTTCTTTTTATGGACCCTCTGGGGGTTGTTTCAATAATTTTTAGACTGGATGTGTTCTGCAACAGCTTTGAGGGCAGCTAGGTCTTGGATTTTTCCTGACTTCAATCCCATCTCAGTCATCTCCCCATGCTTAATCATTTCAAAGAATGGTTTGCCAATACCAGCTAACACCCTCTCATAGAAAGGAGCTTCTTGTATGTCTATAAAGGTCATAACCATTTCTGACTCATTCATAGAAGGAACAACTTGAGCAGCAAGGCGCCTCCACCTTTGAGCATACTCTCTAAAAGATTCAATGGTTTGTTTCCTAACTTTAGTAATTTGGTGCCGGTCAAGGGCCATCTGAGACTGGAAGCTGTACTGAGTAAGGAAGGCATGAGCTAGCTCCTCCCAGGTATGGATCTTTGAATTGTCTAATCTGGTATAACACGATCGGGCTTCTCCAGTTAGACTTTTCTGGAAGAGCTGCATTCTGAGCTTCTCGTCTTCGGCATAAGATCTGAGTTTTCCAATGGATACCTTCAAATGTGTGTAAGGATCTCCTAACCCGTCATACTTTTCAAAGTCAGGAGTCTTAAGCTTCTCTGGATAATGAACACCAAGGAATATACAAAGGTCGGCATATGAAACATTCCCATGTGCTCCAATCCCTTTGATAGAACGGATGGACTCTTCCATTTGAAGGACCTTCTTTCTGATATCACCAGTGTCTAAATCTTCTTTGAGATGGGTGGTATCATGAATTTTGTTGGTCGTATCCAACTGGAGCTCAGGTACTGGAATGGCTTTATCCGAACCTTAGGTTCCTCCTTGTGCAGAGGATTCAGTATGTATGGGTATCCTTGTACCTTGAGTGATTGGTGTAGTTCTTTAAGCAGAATATCCAAATCTGTGATTTGTTTACTTAATCCGTCGAATTTCTTGTGAGAGACAGGATTAAGATTAGCTTGGTCAGATGAAGACATAATTAACTGTAGGCTCGTGGCCTTCTTGGACTTTGACTGGGTAATATGTCCGATTGCTTCCCTGCGAAAGACTAACGTAGTTTAGTTTTAGGGAATGCATAAATATTTACATGCTATATGATGTATCCGTTTTTGGAGTATTATCCTGCAACACGGATGTTAGCTGTTTGTAATACAGGATAGCATGTTAATACTTAAATATGCATGTACACATATTTCTTCATATTTCCCATTATATTGAGATTAATATGGAATGAAATTACAAGTAAATGAAATTACGAGTAATTTGAAATGGGAAAGTATGAAGAGACTTTCCTCCGCATTTGGTTTATCAGAGGCTGACCTATCTTAGGCTACTCTCACGGTTTTTTGGCATGAAGGTTCCCAAACCATCACAATTTACTCGAGGGGAAGTTAATTCGGCCTTTCAACTGGAGCGAATTTGGGTGGTGCCTTTCCCGAGCCTCGTTGGAATTAGTCTTCCTACGAGTCCAGTAATCAACACCGACACCTGATTGAGGAACCACACAACATACATTCACATATAACGTGTCTCACCATTTATGAAAATGATGACATGTGTGAAGCACTAATATAACAAGCAAATATAGTGTAAAGCATTAAGATCAGTAAGTAAATGCATTCGTACACATCCATCAAATGTAAATGCAACATCCACACACAAGCATATAACAGTTTTGAAAAGTTTGTAATAGCGGCTTAAGTCCTCTTACTGGCAAATGTCCCCAGCAGAGTCGCCACTTGTCGACGTCAGGATTTTATTTGTCCCTTTTCTGTTCTTATTCTTTGGTGTTCATGTTAGGTGAGATTTGTTTGAAAAAATAAATTGTGAAAAGGTCCGACAATTATATGTCGACGATTTGACTGTAAGAGTCGTTAGTTAGTTTTTTAAATGGTTGTACCAACACAACCGAGAAAAGGTTTGCACATTGACCCAGTGATGTGACACTGCTTAAAGGGTCTGTGAAACCGAGATTCATTAGGGTTCGGGGACTTGCTTATGCGGAGGGGAGGTGTTAAGCACCCCCCGACATCCGTGTTGTCATGGTTACCGCCACTTTTCAAGAAATTGTTATATGAATGTGTGTGTGTGGGTTAATGTGCAGTTATTTAGAAGTAGTGCTATGCCTCGTTCGCACCTATATACAAAGGGTTTGAATTTGTGTAAAAATTCAGTTTTAAACAAGATATAGCAGTGATGTTTTATAAAAAGAGGTTTTTCAAACCCTTATACTCAATAGTAATTGAGGGCTTTGATACTTCCATTTTATTATGTATTCGGCTGGATTGCTTTTATTTGTTGAGATGTGAAACATCTTCGAGAAAATAATGTACAAAGTAGTGCCAACCTCCTTGTGGGCATGAGAGCCATCTAAGGAAATTCGAACACTGTGCATAATTTACAAGCTGCTTATAGCTGAAAATGTCCATCACGGGAACCAAATCTAGATTCAGTAGACTGAATCTATGATCATATAATTCCTAAGCTCACATGATGTCATAATTTATATGAAAAGTTATAAACAGTTATATATATATAAAAGCTGTAAATATATATATATATATATATATATATATATATATATATGTGTGTGTGTGTGTGTGTGTGTGTGTGTGTGTGTGTGTGTGTGTGTGTGTGTCTGTGTGTGTGCGTGCGTGTGTGTGTGCGCGCAGACAATCAACCACCACGAAGCACCTCCATGGGGGATTGGAAAATATAAATAAAGCTTTTAAAAACCAATCAACCACCACAAAGCACCTCCATAGGGGATTGGAAATATAAATATATAAAAACGGTAAATATATATATAGAGACATGATCAGCCACCACGAAGCACCTCCATGGGGGTTCAGAAATGTAAATAAAGCGATAAAAATGATCAACCGCCACGAAGTAAACTCCGGGCGGTATGAAATGTAAATAAAGCAGTAAAAACGATCAACCGCCACGAAATAAACTCTAAGCAGGACGAAATATAAATAAAGCAGTAAAAGGCCATGAAGTGAACTCCAGGCCTAACAGAAATGTAAATATAAATATAAATATATATATATATATATATATATATATATATATATATATATATATATATATAAAAGCGGTAAATGCACAGGATATATCGATCTCGGATTATCATTTTAGCGATTTGTCGTTATATATATATATAAGCAGTAAACGCTCCAGATGTAAAATTCAGGCTCATCGAACAGAGTTTGACAACAGTTCATATATATAAGTATATATATATATATATATATATATATATATATATAAAGAAAATAAACGCTCCGGATGTAAAATCAAGGCTCAATCGAGACATAACTCGATAATGTTAGTCCATATATAAATATATATATATATATATATATATATATATATATATATATAATGAAATAAAAGCCACGGACCGAAGTTCGGGCATACACACACTACACAACTCTAGACATAAAGAACTGTGTGTGTAAAGTAGTGGAGAAAGGTTTTAAAATGTATAAGAAGGCTTACAGTGGATTACCGAAGAAGACTTCAATAGCTTTAAAGGGATGAAAACTCGGCTCCCGCCGATAAAAATATAACAATATATGAGCTCACAGGTGTTTAAAATGAGAAAGCACTCAGTTTATAGGGTGTACAGAGCAAATTGGACAGGGCTTTCCCGCCTTTTTTCTTCTTACAATGGCTGCCCCAAGCCCTCAATTTATAGAGGGGGTGGTCGTAGGTGTACCTGCGGTAGCCGCATATGTACCTGTGGCTGCCTGGGGTTCCCCGGGTTCCGCAGTCCCATCGTCTCGAAGTACGTGCACGTGTGCAACGTGGTGTCCGCTCAAACTTTCAGAAATTCAATTCGGGAATCCGATTGAGGTGTATAAGACCTTTTTCGACATGATGTTGTCGAGAGCTACACAATGACATGGGATTAGAGGTTGTACGAAGTCAGGAAGGTGGGACCATGCCCTTGGTCTTCAAGCTTCAAATTCTATCTGGTGTGCTGTCTTGTGCAGTAGTCGCTCGGGATTGACACTCTTTGGTTCCTGTAGGACATTGCTGTGTAGAATGTATGTATGAATGTTGAGACAACGTAAATTGGGATGGAAAGATAATGATTCTACCCTTCACTGGGGTTATCTCCGGCTTGAGCTGATTTAACAGTCGTTGCTCAGGGTTATCTCTAAGATTGGGCTGCTGCAGGTGTTGACCATCCTCAGTGTTGTTTATGAGATGTGCCTGACTTCCCGGGGTTATCTCTGAACTTTGGAAATGAGTGCCTTGGGGCCATTGCCAAGTGTTTGAAGCTGATTGCATGGGTTTGAAACAAGCATTTTTGGGGTCATCTCCGAAACTACAACTGCATGTCTCGGGGTTATCTCCGAGGTTGACGCTATCTTTCCCAATGTTATTCCTGGGACTGAGACTAAGTATCTCGGGGTTATCTCTGAGATGATACGATCTTCTCCGGTGTTATTTTCGGTATTTGAACTGCATTCCTCGGGGTTATCTCCGAGGTTAACGCTGAAACTCTCGGTGTTGTTTTCGAGGTTGAGGTTGAAACTTTCGGTGGTATTTTTGGGTCTGAGCTGGATATCTCGAGGTTATCTCCGAGATGGTAATACTGAATATCCTAGGATTGTCTATGGGATTGAACTGAGCTGTCTTCCAGAGTTATCTCTGAAAGATGATTCTGCCCTCTTGCAATGTTAGTAACAGGTATGCAGAAAATTTCGAGTGTCTACAAAAATCACCCCAAATCACAGAGAAAACCAAACCCAAACAATGAAATCACACGCAAAGAAAGGGACAATTACTTGCTGAGAATAAATCATACTTACCTTCAAATTGCAAACCCTAGGTTAGAAATAGTCTTAGCTCATGGTATGACAAGCAATTGACGGCTCTCGGTTGATGATTGTGGGTTGATATGTGCTACTCGATCAACTGCTAGGGCTTTGGGGTGGGACAATGTTTCGACTGTCTAGCAGGGCTGATAAGGGGCACACATTATGTGCAAACGAGGGGAAATAATGACTGCAGAAGCTGAGTTCTGCCTAAATAAGCCAACAAAAACTCGCTTGTGGCACTGCGGCGCGAACTTTCCTTTGTTTCGTGGCGCTGCAGCGCGAGAAAGCAGTAGGCATGACTCGTTTATGGCACTGCCGCACGAATCATAGGCTACTTGATGGCGCTACATCACGAGACTGCAGTGGGTTGGCCATTATGGTGGCGCTACGGCGCGAGATTCCCTTTGTATCTTGGCGCTGCAGCGCGAGATGGTGAAATTTAGTAAAGACCCCGGCGTTCCGGCGCGGCCTGTAGTGCAAAATCTGGCGCTGCAGTGCCAACCTTCAATAAATGTTTTCTACCTATTTTATGCACATGCCAAGACAAGGATAAGAGAATACATTACAAAGGCAAACATACATTATTAAAAACCACATAAAAACTATTTTAACTCTAACGATTATATATACAATATAACATAATAAACATGATGTCTGCATACGATAGCCACAAAAACATGTTAAAGAGAAAAGACACGATGTAAACTAGATATAACTAAAGAGAAACAGAGAAAATTGATACTGAGATGGGGTTGCCTCCCCACCAAGTGCTTGTTTTAAAGTCGTCGGCTTAACTATACCATTGTCATTCAATCTGGCTCATACGCGAAAATGACCATTTCATGCCGCCTATTTGTCAACTCCTTTAAATTTATGGTAGACATGGATGATTGCTCGTCCCCCTTTTCTTCACCCATAGACACGAAGAATCTTTCACCACTAGAATTATCCAGTAATTCTCCTTTTTCATCAATCTGAAAGTGTTCTTTGTGCGCTAGTGTGCCCTCTAGGGTTTCCATAACCGTGAGCTTGGTTTCTATTTTTTCATTAGTCTTGACAATACAACCACTCTTGATCCTCTCTTCTCCTTCTTCAGAGTCCACAGGTTGGTTAATTTGCACCTTGACATCTCCCTCAACAACTATGTGAGACTCATTGCCTTCTCCTTGCGTATCCACCGTGCAATGCTCTACTACTTCATCTTTGAGATCAATTATGACTAGTAGATTGCGTTGCGGTGGATTTGTGATGGCATTGACGAGTTGGCCGAACTAACTTTCGAGGCTCTTCAATGAGGCATCTTAGTTTGCCATTCGAACCTCATTTCTCTCTATAAAGTTGGTGAAGAGCTCTTCAAGCCTTTCTCTTCTTCTCGTGTTGTGTACTCAGAAAAGCTCTCATTGGGTCGAGACGTCACCTCATATTGCGGCGAAGACTGATATTCAAATTGATTTGGATAGGAATAATTCGGATCATGATGCTGCTCTTGACTGTAGTCCCAAGAGTTTGGATAACCCTGACAGTTTGGATGATAATAAATCGGTTCAATGTCAGCTTGTTCCTGACAGTAGACAGTCTGAGTGGACTGACACTCAAGATTGTCAGAAAACCTCAAGAGATTTGAAATTTGTTCTTTCAATCGCTTAAGTCCTTCTTCCGATCTTGGTTGTGTCGTCCTCTCATAAGGCCATTGATAACAATGATCGTCCATAACTTGTAAACTTAAAAACAAAAAGGAAGATCAAACATATAAAAGATATATATATATATATATATATATATATATATATATATATATATATATATATATATATATATGTTCAAATTAAGACTAAATTGATTTAAATAAATATTGGGCAATATTAGAATAATAGCTCCCCGACAACGGCGCCAAAAACTTGTTGGTCGAAAAATCGATCACCAAACATAATCAAGTATACGCGGTCTAACAAGTAATACAGTGATAAGGAAAGTGGCGTACCCACGAGGAACTATCACTAATATTTACCAAATACCGACTTTGTATCGCTTAAGTCTTATTCGAACAACAGAATAATAGTAGTGTGATTAATCTAGTTATATCTAATTATCAAAGCAAGTAAATGGATAACGAATAGTATCGAAGGTACTACAAGCTAAGGTCGTAACTTCACCCACACAGGCATTTTGTCAAACACCTGGTGTGCTATGCTTCATCAAACTTCCTACCCTTCTCTCTTTGGTCGTAATGGTCACAACAATTTGTCGATCGAGAACACAAAATTGCTCATACACCTCTTTCGAGATATGTACAAACATATCCTTTCTAGATCCACCCATTAGGAAATAGAATAGAAAAGAACATCCAAGCTAGGTGATAATCCTACATATGCCTATGTGAATTAACCATAACATGGATTTATGCATAAGTTCTCAATTAGGTCACATGTGGGGCACATATATATGTCCATTCTATACACAACTTATGCCGTTGAAACAAGTCAACAACTCATAATCACATGTCAATATATAGTAGTGTAAATCTATAATCCCTCTTTCAACATCATATAGATTACCAAAATCATCACTAATATCTTAGCAAGAATCATTAAGCATGAATATATTAAACCAAACCATATGGTGTCAACCAAAGAGATAAGGCATTCAATTCAAATTAACAAATAGTTCCATTATAACCTTAGAGTCAATACTTAGTTCATAGCTCTTGAACAAAATATAAGTAGCAATAAAGACAATATTTATGGATTGCAAAATCAAAGGAAATAAATGGATAAAAATAAACTCTATCAAAGCTCTTCAGTCTCCAAGAGTTCCACTCCTTTCAAGCTTTCCAATCCGTATTGCTCACTGATTTTATTGCTCCAAGGAACCCCAAACTTCTCCTTAATCTACCTAATCTATATTTACAAGCATTACCTAAGAGATAGAGAAGAAACTACAAAAGAATAGAGAAGAACTATTCTATCCCAGAAGGGGAACTATCTGATTGTCGCTCACAGAGGCTAGCTATTACATATATATATATATATATATATATATATATATATATATATATATATAGATTAGGTAGGTCAAAATCAGCTCTTTACTGCCTGGGAGCCGGAGGTGGCGCTGCAGCGCGGAGAGTAAGCTTGGCATTGGCACTGCAGCGCCACGTCAGCATTAAAAACACTGGAGCTCGCGCTGCAGGGCCAGCTTACAAAGGAGCTGGGGTGCTGCAGTGCCAAGGTGACGTCACAGTTTACCAGGTTGGGGCTGTGACGCCCCCAGAATAGGTATACAACACCCATTCTGAGTCGCCAAATACATGGTACAGAAAGCAAACTACAACTTCAATAATACAATTGTCGTGCAAAATACGACAACACATACTGTGAGTTTAAATACAAATATTGTCTTCTAGACAATATCCACACTCAAATAAATCCTCATTACAATTATTCAAACACTATTTTATAGAAATAGTGAGGACTGCTAATACATCTTTCTAGAACCATCACTCCATATCCCGACTAGATCCTGCTATGTTCTCACCTCCTGAGAAGAAAAATGGAACAAAAAGGAAAAGGGTGAGCTCAACTAGCCCAGTAAAGAATATTATGACTAAGATAATATACAACAAATTATCGTTAGTCTTCAACAGGGAAAAATCTGATAAAATATAATCGACAACAAGTTTTAGATCAACAACTGCAGCGGAAACAACAAACCATTAGAAGAGTCAAGTAGAGAAAGAATTCTACTATCTTCTAAGATTTAAAAGTCCATCATCAATATTTTATCCCTGTAACATCAATTAATAATCATCTTTAACCAAATATTCATCTTTGCACTACAGGCCAAAGATATTCATTTGTATCATCAGTCGGTCATTTTCATCTCAACACCTGTTCATCTTTGCACTACAGGCCAAAGATATTCATCAAGTAATTATACATCTTTGCACTACAGGCCAAAGATATTCAGTAATATCATCATTTAGGACTGAGGATGATGAAAAATATCTTAAAGAGAACGAATCCAATGAGACAGAAGGACAAATAGTAGGGATTCGTATAACAGTTTATCCAAGATCAATAATACTTCATAATAATCAATTGTGAAGCAGAATTCAAAAATAAAGATCAAAACATGGATACAATCAAAGATAGTAACCATAATAGACATCTTGGACAAAAAGGGAAAATTTTATTTTTCGGTGAATAGTGCCGTATTCGTGAATAGTGCCGTATACGTGAATAGTGCCGTATACGTGAATAGTAACCCCCGACACAAAAAGTTCCAAATTTGATAAAAACTCATATCAATATTTCAGCATAATGATATTGAAGAAAATAATATCATTTAAGAAGAAAATAATATCCCTTACCTCAAAATATCAGTACTTCTGGTCGGAATACCGGTATAAGGCTGAAAGAAACTTGCTCTGATGAATAGAAACTCTCAAAGTATCTAAATACTCACAAAATACACTCAATAATCTAGAGAGAGAAAGAGAAAAAACTTGTTTCTGGTGTGATTTTCAATTCTAACTTAGCCCTCTATTTATAGGAAAATTTTGGTAGGTTTGACCTGCAACCTGATGGCTTTACCTGCTACTATTCCCACCTACCACATTTGAAATATAATTCAGCACATTTCTTCACCAACCACAAGTGGGGCCCACCAATTCTTGAATTTTCCATCAAAATGATAAACTCCGAAAATTCAACAATTTCTGAACCAGTCATCATGTAAAATTCGTAATAAATCATACGTTTATTTTTAACGGTTCAAAATTTGTGGGCATATACTCAACTTATATATGTATAACATATCCAAAAATTACCACGATCCAACGGTCGGATTAAAAATTATAACCCCCGCAAAATATCTCAAAAACCCTGATTTTTAATACCTCCATTCCGACAAAAATATGGATAAAAACCTCAACATTAACTCCTTCATTTTTAACCACAAAAATATATCCCTCATTTATATCCACATAAAATAAATATTTCCTTATCATATGAATCAATAATTAATTATTCATAAATAATATTACAGAATCACATTTATGACAACCAGGCCGTTCCCAGGAAAGAGGGGGCTTTCCAATAAGGATTTCTCCTTACTGGCGCGCAATTAGATGACCAAACCTCTCCTTAGACAGAACTTTCTAGACATTGCCAATAATGTTATCTAATAATATTATTCAAATAATATGAATTATTGATCTGATAAATGAAAATACTGTGCAGCAACAATTATTGAAACAACAATAATATAAAATATCAACGCAGCAATTATTGAATCAATAAAATAAAATATTGAATAATAACTACTGTAACAATTATTGAGTAGTGCCTTCTTACGTAAGAATCAATAATTGGTGCAATACCGTGTGCTACTGTATTTTAACCACTGGGTATTCCAACAGTATTAACGGTAACAACTACGCCGTTATTTATAAACAACTTATACTTGTCGTTTTCTTCATCCAATCGCTTTCCGTTATGGGGCCCACACAAGGCTGCGTCGTCGTACGAATATTCCCCGACAGCAAGAATATTCCACGACCAACCGAATATTCACCGACCAAAAATAAATATTTTATAACCACTTGCTTATTTTGCAAAATTTGCACATTTCACCCATAACCAAAGTATTATATCAAATTAACCCCTTATTATTCACAATAATATTTAGAGAAAATTTGATTTTATTCATTAATAAGTTGGGGTCTTACAACCTCCCCTCCTTATGAAATTTCGTCCTCGAAATTGACGTACGTACCTGATGTTTCAAAAAGGTGAGGATACCTCGCTTTCATTTCTGATTCCAACTCCCAGGTCATTTCTTCAATAGCATGGTTTCTCCACAAAACCTTAACTTGTGGTATAACCTTCGTGCGTAGGACATGCTCTTTCCTATCCAAGATCTTAACAGGTACCTCCTCGTACGTTAAATCTTCAGCTATCTCGTCTGGTTCTAACTCAATAATGTGGTTCGGGTCTTTAACATATTTACGAAGCATAGATATGTGAAAAACATTATGAACACGAGACATGCTTGGAGGTAATGCGAGTCTATATGCCACATTTCCTATTCGCTCAAGAATCTCAAATGGACCAACAAATCTTGGATTGAGCTTTCCTCTCTTCCCAAATCTTGTAACTCCCTTCCATGGTGCAACACGTAACAATACATGATCCCCAATATTAAATTCCACGTCCTTCCGATGAAGATCCGCATAACTCTTTTGTCGATCCTGTGCCGTTTGTATACGTTGTCGAATCGTTTGGATCTTCTCTGTAGTAATGCGTACCAATTCTGGTCCCAACAATGTTGCTTCACCCACCTCGTCCCAGCATACTGGAGAACGACATTTTCTTCCATACAACGCCTCAAATGGAGCCATACCTATGCTCGCCTGATAACTGTTGTTGTAGGAGAATTCCACCAATGGTAGGTACTTATCCCAACTCCCTTTGAGATCTAAGACACAAAGTCTTAATAGATCTTCAAGAGTTTGAATAGTCCTCTCTGATTGTCCGTCCGTTTGAGGATGGTATGCTGAACTGAATCGTAAATCCGTGCCCATAGCTTTCTGCAAGCTAACCCAAAATCGTGAAGTGAATCTTGGGTCACGATCCGAAACTATGGATACTGGCATGCCATGCAATCTCACAATCTCGTTCACGTACATACTAGCAAGACGTTCAAGGGAATAAGTCTCACGTATCGGCAAGAAATGAGCGGACTTGGTTAATCTATCAACAATAACCCAAATCGCATCTATGCCTTGAGAAACCTTGGGAAGACCCGTAACAAAATCCATAGTAATGTGTTCCCACTTCCATTTCGGGATCTCAAGTGGTTGCAATGGACCCTTTGGCACTTGATGCTCCGCCTTTACACGTTGACAAGTTAAACATCTCGAGATAAACTCCGCGATCTCTCTTTTCATATTGCTCCACCAAAATGTATGTCGAAGATCGTGATACATTTTGGTACTCCCAGGATGGATTGCAAACGGTGTGTTGTGTGCCTCCATCATTATTCTATGCTTCAAGTCAAAATCGTTAGGAACACAAAGTCTGGAGTTGACTCGAAGTATTCCTTCTTCATCGATTCTTGCTTCTGGAATAGCACCTTCTTGCACTTTCTTCTTCATACGCATCAGCTCCATGTCCGTAGCTTGAGCAGCTTTAACTTTATCGATTAAAGTCGGTTCTACTCGTATATTTGATATCATCATGTGGGTACTTGGAGCCTTCATCTCTATCTCCATCCTTTGCAAGTCATACAAAATGGGCCTTTGTGTTAAAAACATTGCACTCGTACCCGCATATGATCTTCTACTCAATGCGTCAGCTACTACGTTTGCTTTTCCAGGATGGTATTGGATGGTATGATCGTAATCTTTCAACAGCTCAAGCCAACGTCGTTGCCGCATGTTGAGTTCCTTTTGGGTGAAGAAATATTTGAGGCTTTTATGATCTGTATAGATCTCCACTTTCTCCCCATACAGGTAGTGTCTCCAGATCTTCAACGCAAAAACGACTGCTGCCAACTCCAAATCATGAGTAGGATAATTCCTCTCATATTCTTTGAGTTGTCGTGAGGCATAGGCTATGACTTTCCCATGTTGCATGAGAACACATCCTAACCCTTTGCCTGAAGCATCGCTGTAGATAACAAATCCATCCGAACCAGATGGTATTGTCAAAACAGGTGCCGAAATGAGTCTCCTCTTGAGTTCTTGGAAACTCTTCTCGCATTCCTCACTCCATACGAATTTTGTATCTTTCCGAGTCAGCTGAGTTAACGGAGTAGCGATTCGAGAAAATCCTTCCACAAATCTCCGATAATAACCAGCTAAGCCCAGAAAGCTACGTACTTCGGTTACCGACTTCGGTTGCTCCCAACTTTGTATGGCTTCAATCTTCGCCGGGTCGACAGATACTCCATGTTTTGACACCACGTGCCCAAGGAATGCTACTTCCTCAAGCCAGAACTCGCATTTCTTCAGTTTGGCATATAGCTTGTTTTCACGAAGCCTTTGCAGTACCAGCTTCAAATGGCGCTCATGATCTTCACGGCTTTTGGAATAGATGAGGATGTCATCAATAAAGACAACAACGAACTGATCCAAATATTCTTTGAATACACGGTTCATCATATCCATGAAAGCAGCAGGAGCATTAGTCAATCCAAAAGACATTACTAAGAATTCATAATGCCCGTACCGAGTTCTGAAGGCAGTCTTTGGAATATCCTCAGTTTTAATCTTCAGCTGATGATATCCAGAACGAAGATCGATCTTTGAAAAGAATTGTGCTCCTTGCAACTGGTCAAACAGGTCATCAATGCGAGGTAGCGGATACCTATTCTTGATGGTGACATGGTTCAATTCTCGATAGTCAATACAAAGTCGCATACTCCCGTCTTTCTTCTTTACGAATAAAACAGGAGCACCCCAAGGAGACGTACTAGGACGAATAAAACCGATGTCCAACAACTCCTGTAGTTGGACTTTTAACTCCTGAAGTTCAATAGGAGCCATTCGATATGGGGTTTTAGAAATGGGCTTTGTACCGGGTTCAAGGTCAATAAAGAATTCAATTTCTCGTTTCGGGGGTAGACCGGGAAGTTCTTCAGGAAATACATCGGAAAATTCTCTAACAATAGAAATATTATTCAAATCTGACTTGTCTTTGTTCAAATCCATAACATGGGCTAAGAAAGCTTGACATCCGTTTTTCAATAAACGAATAGCTTTGTGGCTTGATATGACAGTGACTGATTTTAGTGGTTTAGTAGTTTGAATTCGTATGACAGGTTGGTTAGGAATATGAAAACTAACAACCTTACGAAAACAATCAATTTTAGCATGATGAGTGGTTAACCAATCAATTCCTAAAATCACATCAAAAGCAAGTATCTTTAAAGAGATAAGATCAACAGGTAATGGATAGTGCCAACTTGGATCATGCAAGATTTATAAACTGTAGATGTAACGAAGGTTTCACCCAACGGAGTTTCAACAGATAAGTTAAAGTCCAATTTCTCCGGAGTCAAGTTTAAACGTTGAGCACAAGCAGGAGAGATAAAAGAATGGGTAGAACCGGTATCTAGTAAAGTATAAACTTCGCAAGAATTCAAGATTAGCTTACCCGTGATCACCTCGTTCGGGTTTCTCGCGTTTTGGCCAGTAACGACAAACGCCCTTCCAGGAACCGCTGATTTCGACTTATCCGGGATAGCTTTTGGAGTCACCATCCCCGCTGAACTTGGTTTTGCTACAGAACACTCTCGAGCTATATGACCTTCCTTTCCACAGTTATAACATACCTTGGATTGTTGTGGGCAGTTTGGGCTGATATGTCCCTCTTTCCCACATTTGTAACATACGACCGGTGGTCGTTCTCCTCCCCTAGAAACAGTTGATGTTTGTGCTGACGTCTTCACGTTATCATTGTTGTACCTTCTCTTCTTGAAATCTCCTCCCGACTCGCTCCTTCTATTATCACGACCACGATTACCACCAGAGTGGTTACCGCTTTTGTCCGAATGTTTTCCTCCCTGCTGGTTTTCATTGCTTCGATGACTGCCGCCACCGGTATGACCCTGGTTGTGGTCCCTCGGTTGCACATACTCATTATCTCGCTCTAATAATTGAGCCCTGTTTACAACATCTGAATATAAAGAAAATTTATGAGAGATAAGATATTGCCGAATCTCGGGTTTTAGACCTCTCAGAAACATCCTTGTCATTCGTTCCTCATTTTCGACCAAATGAGGTGCAAACCTGGATAACTCTGCAAACTTCGCCTCGTACTGGGACACCGTCATGTTGTTTTGTTCCAGTCTAATAAACTCAACCTCCTTCATATGACGAATACTTTCAGGAAAGTACTTGTCATTGAACAGTTTTTGAAATGTTTCCCAGGACATGTTGAGTGCGTCAGGCTGGGTACGCTTCACAGACTCCCACCAGTAGTCTGCCTCACCGCGGAACATAAATGTGGCGAATGGAACCTTCTGTTCCTCCGTGCATCCCAAGACATCAAATATCTTGGTAATTTGCTTGACCCACGTTTCCGCCATGATCGGATCCGGCTTTCCCTTAAATTCTGGTGGTCCCAATTCTTTGAACTGCTTAGCTGTGACAAACCGCGCGTTGTTATCATTTCCACCCGTATTCTGCACACGAGTCTCCCTCGTCTGATTTTGCATGAACTGCAAAAAGCTCCTAAACATTCCATCATTCATCGTTTGCTCGGTAACGTTGTTTACAGGAGGAATATTGCCTTCCTGTTGCACGTTCCCCTGGGTAGTGATCAAAGGTGTCTCCACGGTCTGATTTACTCCATTATTAACGTTCTCAGCTGCCATTCTTAAATACTGCCATAAAACAAGGGTTAATAGTCATGTCATATATTATCCCTATACTCTGACCGACCAAATAAACACCAAATAAACTTAGTCAGGTCATACTAGCGAAGGAATTCCCCGTCTCTCCCCTCCTAGTTCTTGTCTCACATCTCAGCCAGGGATCATATCCCTAAGCTCTGATACCAACTGTGACTCTCATGGTGCTTCAACCACAGCACCTCACAATGGTACCTATCAGTTTGCCACCGCATCCCTACGAGAGTCTGGCTTCGGTGCATCCCCCATCAACAGGAAGTCACCAGCGAGAGGCTCGGGGCTCTTTACTTATAGCTCTGATACCAACTATGACGCCCCCAGAATAGGTATACAACACCCATTCTGAGTCGCCAAATACATGGTACAGAAAGCAAACTACAACTTCAATAATACAATTGTCGTGCAAAATACGACAACACATACTGTGAGTTTAAATACAAATATTGTCTTCTAGACAATATCCACACTCAAATAAATCCTCATTACAATTATTCAAACACTATTTTACAGAAATAGTGAGGACTGCTAATACATCTTTCTAGAACCATCACTCCATACCCCGACTAGATCCTGCTATGTTCTCACCTCCTGAGAAGAAAAATGGAACAAAAAGGAAAAGGGTGAGCTCAACTAGCCCAGTAAAGAATATTATGACTAAGATAATATACAACAAATTATCGTTAGTCTTCAACAGGGAAAAATCTGATAAAATATAATCGACAACAAGTTTTAGATCAACAACTGCAGCGGAAACAACAAACCATTAGAAGAGTCAAGTAGAGAAAGAATTCTACTATCTTCTAAGATTTAAAAGTCCATCATCAATATTTTATCCCTGTAACATCAATTAATAATCATCTTTAACCAAATATTCATCTTTGCACTACAGGCCAAAGATATTCATTTGTATCATCAGTCGGTCATGTTCATCTCAACACCTGTTCATCTTTGCACTACAGGCCAAAGATATTCATCAAGTAATTATACATCTTTGCACTACAGGCCAAAGATATTCAGTAATATCATCATTTAGGACTGAGGATGATGAAAAATATCTTAAAGAGAACGAATCCAATGAGACAGAAGGACAAATAGTAGGGATTCGTATAACAGTTTATCCAAGATCAATAATACTTCATAATAATCAATTGTGAAGCAGAATTCAAAAATAAAGATCAAAACATGGATACAATCAAAGATAGTAACCATAATAGACATCTTGGACAAAAAGGGAAAATTTTATTTTTCGGTGAATAGTGCCGTATTCGTGAATAGTGCCGTATACGTGAATAGTGCCGTATACGTGAATAGTAACCCCCGACACAAAAAGTTCCAAATTTGATAAAAACTCATATCAATATTTCAGCATAATGATATTGAAGAAAATAATATCATTTAAGAAGAAAATAATATCCCTTACCTCAAAATATCAGTACTTCTGGTCGGAATACCGGTATAAGGCTGAAAGAAACTTGCTCTGATGAATAGAAACTCTCAAAGTATCTAAATACTCACAAAATACACTCAATAATCTAGAGAGAGAAAGAGAGAAAACTTGTTTCTGGTGTGATTTTCAATTCTAACTTAGCCCTCTATTTATAGGAAAATTTTGATAGGTTTGACCTGCAACCTGATGGCTTTACCTGCTACTATTCCCACCTACCACATTTGAAATATAATTCAGCACATTTCTTCACCAACCACAAGTGGGGCCCACCAATTCTAGAATTTTCCATCAAAATGATAAACTCCGAAAATTCAACAATTTCTGAACCAGTCATCATGTAAAATTCGTAATAAATCATACGTTTATTTTTAACGGTTCAAAATTTGTGGGCATATACTCAACTTATATATGTATAACATATCCAAAAATTACCACGATCCAACGGTCGGATTAAAAATTATAACCCCCGCAAAATATCTCAAAAACCCTGATTTTTAATACCTCCATTCCGACAAAAATATGGATAAAAACCTCAACATTAACTCCTTCATTTTTAACCACAAAAATATATCCCTCATTTATATCCACATAAAATAAATATTTCCTTATCATATGAATCAATAATTAATTATTCATAAATAATATTACAGAATCACATTTATGACAACCAGGCCGTTCCCAGGAAAGAGGGGGCTTTCCAATAAGGATTTCTCCTTACTGGCGCGCAATTAGATGACCAAACCTCTCCTTAGACAGAACTTTCTAGACATTGCCAATAATGTTATCTAATAATATTATTCAAATAATATGAATTATTGATCTGATAAATGAAAATACTGTGCAGCAACAATTATTGAAACAACAATAATATAAAATATCAACGCAGCAATTATTGAATCAATAAAATAAAATATTGAATAATAACTACTGTAACAATTATTGAGTAGTGCCTTCTTACGTAAGAATCAATAATTGGTGCAATACCGTGTGCTACTGTATTTTAACCACCGGGTATTCCAACAGTATTAACGGTAACAACTACGCCGTTATTTATAAACAACTTATACTTGTCGTTTTCTTCATCCAATCGCTTTCCGTTATGGGGCCCACACAAGGCTGCGTCGTCGTACGAATATTCCCCGACAGCAAGAATATTCCACGACCAACCGAATATTCACCGACCAAAAATAAATATTTTATAACCACATGCTTATTTTGCAAAATTTGCACATTTCACCCATAACCAAAGTATTATATCAAATTAACCCCTTATTATTCACAATAATATTTAGAGAAAATTTGATTTTATTCATTAATAAGTTGGGGTCTTACAGGGGCGCTGTAGCACCAGATTTAAGCCTGGCATTGGCGCTGCAGTGCCAGTGTAGTAAAATTGATCGTTTTGCCCCCTGAAAGCCGGAAAAGACCTATTAAGCCATGCAACACATCAGTTAAGCACAATAATACTATAATCATATAAAAGCTATATAAAATCGACGAAGATCAGGCAACTATTTAAGCAATAAAGGATCCGATTCGCAGGTATAAATCCACTCATCATTCACCATGCATGCTGTAATTCACGTAAACAGGTTAGTCCCACAGATTAATAAAGACTGAATACGAAAGGTTATTCACCAGGCATACGGTAGTCCGCGTAGACAAGTTATTCCCACAGATTAATAAAGAATGAATACGAATGGTTATTCACCATGCATGCGATAATCCGCGTAGACAGGTTACTCCTGCAGATTAATAAAGAATGAATACAAATAGTTATTCACCAAGCATGCGGTAATCCACGTATGCAGGTTATTCCCACAGATTAATAAGGAATAAAATGAAAACGCTTATGAGTATGAAGAAAATAACATCCTTTATGAATACGAAAGATATAATACCCCTTACGAATACGAAAAATAATATCCCTTACGAATACGAAAAATAATATATGTTACCTTAGTAGGAGATTGGATACTGCAATAGTGTAGTAATAGAATACTCTTCTTCTTTCTCTCTTATTATCTCTTTATAGTTTCTCTCACTATAGCTTGTGATTATAACTTTGCTCTTCCAAAATGGTAGGAAATAATGAATGGATGAAGGAGTATTTACAGGCTAAGAAAAGGTGAAAAATTACAAGATTAATTATAATTTAGTACCTTCATTTTTGCTTCAATTTTTAATTTAGTCCCTCAAGTATTATCAGTCTTGCATAACCTCCCCTAATAGTACTTGCATGTGAACCAATAGTTCCTTGCATGTGAATAAATAGCAATTAATTACTCATTTATCCGATTAATTGCCCGTTTGGTCAATTTAAGATCTAGAAATCAACTATTATCGAAATAAATGTTGATTTCCACTAACATTAATATTCCTAACAGAATGAAAATATTTTTATCAACAATTACATCTTTGAATTTTTGAAGTTTGACTTATTTTCGAAAAAGTTAATTGTTGACTTTTTAACCAAAAAGTCAACCCCGACAAATTTTATATTTATAATCTATTTTGACTAATTTCATCGTCCCAGACGCAAATATCTCGTTCGCGTCTCCAAATTCAACTCTGAACTCAAATTTGATTTTTTATTTCATTTTCTTGTGTTTTATACACACTTTTGCTTTCTTAGTTAGTTTAAACTATTTAATTAGCCTTGTAACAACCCGATATTCTCTATATAATTAAATCAAAAATTTTGCGTATAAATTTTTTTGAAGGATAAGGATTTGTATAAGATAATGTGTATATGTATTTATGTGATAAATAAAAATATATTTTATTACATGAATATTTGCAACTAATTTTATTTTAGAGTTATGGATTATTATAAAGTATATTCTCATAATAATTAATTTTATGGTAGAAAGGTTTTTATTAATTATTTTCCATGAAAATATAGTTATATATTATATATAGAATGATTTTTAGAATAATTATAATAATTATTTTATTATATGAATTTTAGTACAAATTATTAAGTTAATTATTTTACCTTAATTATTAAGGTTAAATATGGGAGAATAAATCAGATATGGAATCTAAACTCAAATTTTGGATTTTGATCAAGGCATGAGAATAATAATATAATATTAATTATATTTTAATTTTTCAGTGCTATAAATATGTATTGCATGTACGTATTGATAATTGGTTAATTTTGGTGCAATATTTGAAAACTCTAGTTTTCGAAGCTAAACCCTAATTTGAAACCCAAATTAGAGTATAAGATTATTTTGTAATTGTGTTATGTGATTTATGACCATTATTATAAATATTAACATTAATTAGAAAAAAATACTCTAATTATAAGAGACCCTAATTGTAGATTAAGACCCTAATTTTAAACCTAAACTAGAGTTGGTGATCAGTTAGAAATTATGTATATGTGTTAATGTTATTAATTAGCAAGTGTCAGAATTATAATTGTTAATTAGGAAAACTCGAATAAATTTTAAAAACCCTAATTTTTAAATTAGTAGCCCTAATTTGCTAATTTGGTAACCCTAATTTGTTAATTGTAAGCTAAATGCTAATTAGTGGACACTAACACTCTAATGTTCATGTATAGTGTAATTAGATAATCAATCATAATTAGGAAACCCTAATTTTCAAAAAATTAGAAAGTTATTTTTTGTAATTTTATTTTAAACCCAAAATAAAAATCCTAGAAAAGCAATTTTTGTTAACCTTAGGGTTAAACCCTAAGGGTCAAACCCTAAGGGTTTACCAAGTTTACAATTATGCCCTTAAATTCTCAAGCGAAAAGACCAAAATGCCCTTTGCATTATTAGAAGCTAGTTATAGGTTTTGACCTTAGGTTTAGTTGGTGAACCACTTCAACCACCCCATGTGCTTAAAATGCCAGCAACAAGTCACATATCTCAGCCATACATGCACCACACACTTCTATATATAGATTGGAAGAGAGAGAAACGACATTTGTTACTTATTTTTTTCACAAACATCCAACTCACTTTTCTTTCACCCAAACCCACGAAATTCTAGTGTCAGTTTAGTCACAATTCAAGCCCCACGAAATTCACTAACAAAATCAGAGGCCAGAATCAGAAATTGAATCATAGAAGGTATAAACCCTAAGCTACAATCTGATCTTGATCAATGTGTTAGATGTTAGTTTTTATGTGTTAAATATGTTGTGTCTGGTGTATAATGATAATCTGGGTTGCTAGATGTTAGATCCATAACATCTAGAGACTCGAATTTGAAGATTTAAAACAAATCCGGAAAAGTTCATTTTGTGTTCTGACAACAAAATGTCAAGCCTTGTAGATCTCTGTCCGTGTTCAGTTTTTGTGTTTTAAGTGTTTAATAGTGTAATATGTCATGAGATCTATACTCTGGAAGTTGAATCAAGGTCATACCCTAAACAGATTGCAAGTTATTCTTGGTCAAAGGTCGTTGACCGACCATGACCAGACCATTTTTGGGTAACCCAGAAATGGATTTTCAGTGTCTGACAAGTTTTTGTTGGTCTTGGATCTTTCAACGTGTTGTTGTTTTAATTCTATTTTTGTAACTAAGTTGTAGCTGGTTATGTGTACTATGGATCCATCCATTAATATCACTAAATAATCAAGTGGATTGAACACAGTGGCCGGTCAAACTAGCCGAGTCGAGCATGATCTCTATTTTCTGGGTAACCTAGAAAACATATGAACATGTCGACTGACATGGTTTGACCGGATCATAACGGTTTATTCAGTTGATGTTATTTGTATTTTATGTAATGGATCTACTCTCTTGCATACTAGCTACAATCTAGAACTCTTAAATCACTAAAAGATTACACAGATTGCAAGTTGTGGAAGCCCAAATATGGCTTGTCTAACTGTTCTTCATTTCTGGGTAACCCAGAAAATGAAGAACAGGTCTGACAACCACTTTAAAGGCTCAGATCTGTTTGGTTATGCATTTTATGATGATGTTTATTGTTGGATCGTGTAGTCTTGTACTTGTACTATATGATTTGACCATCAACATGCCCAGAAACACTTTGTGTGAAGATTAATTGTTGGTCAAACGTGGTACCTAGCAAACTGACTTCAATTTCTGGATTTGGCCAAGAACACGAATAACACCTATAGCGACGGTTCTGTCGCTATAGGCAGTCTTGAACAACACTTTTATTAAAATTAATTATTTAAATTCTGAAAATTATTTAAATATAGTAATTAATTTTTGAAAATTACAAAAATTATTTTTAAGTTATAAAAATTAAATATTAATAATTTGAAATATTTTTCATAAATATTAGTATTTATTTAAATATTATTGATAATTAATTTATATATTAAATGTAATAAATAAATTAATTAAAAATCATTTTATTATATTAAAAATTATTTTAAATAATAATAAGGTATTTAAAAATATTTTAAGTCATAAAATATAACTTTTAATATTTAAAAGTAAATTTCATTGATTAATTATTATTAATGACATTAAAATTATTTAATAATTATATTAAATAATTTAGTTTAAAAATAATTTTAATATTAGAAAAATTATTTTAAATGAAAATAAAGTGTTTAAAAATATTTTAAGTTATAAAATATAACTTTTAATATTTAAAGAATAATTTTATTAATAATTTAATATTAATGATATTAATTTAATATTAAATGATATTAAATTTATTTAATAATTATATTAAATAAATATTTAAAAAGTAGTTTTATTAATTTAAAAATCATTTAAAAAGGGTATGAGTGAATTAAAAATATGTTAAGTTATAATTAATGACTTTTAATATTTTGATAAATAGTACATTAATATTTAAATATTAATGATAATTATTTAAAAATAATTTTAAATGTTTTAAAAATCATTTAAGGATAATATTAATACTTTAAAAATATTCTAAGTTATTATAAATAACTTTAATATTTTGGCAATGATTTCATTAATAGTTTAATATTAATTAAATATTAATGATAATAGAATTGTTTGATATTTAAATCATTTAATAATGATTCCGATGTTTGAAAATTCATGATAAATAATAATAAATGTTTAAAAATTATTATAAGTTATTTAAAAATAATATGACTGATATTTACAGATATTGAGTTACAGATTAGAGTCTTAGAATCGATAAATACCCGATAAAGCTGTCGGTACCCCGACATGTTTCAGAAATTGATTTGGACTTAGATAATTTAATTAGATATGTGTTATTTGTGATTCAATGGTTGTTAAACTTACATGACAATGTGATTAGGGTATGTGTTGACTGCAATAAGTAGTGCTATGTGTTGAGATATGTTATTCTAATCAGTAAAATAGTCTGATTAATGATAGGTCGTGAGAGAAAAGATAGAATTAAGTTACAAATTGTAAGCAGCGTATCAGGCAAGTATCTTACCTTTGCATTTCCTTTATGCAATGGACATGAGTAAGAATGTTTCTAAATTTATATTATTATTGTACAGATTATTAACCTTATATTATATACGCTCATTGATTATCAACATGTTAGTATATGGTAATTCAGATATATATATTCTGTTCGTTAATTTCTATAAATGGTTATACAAGTGTCCCCACTTGGATAATCATTGTATTTAATCACATGTTGATACACCTTTGTCAATTACCCGTATATATATATATATATATATATATATATATATATATATATATATATATATGTGTGTGTGTGTGTGTGTGTGTGTGTGTGTGTGTGTTGAATTATAGATTATTATTGAATAAGATAAAACCTTTAATTTGGAACCCAGACAAGTATGAACATCCCTACACGGGAAAACTTTTATGCGCCCAAGGCGGACAGAGTGAACGATACCCTCGTTCTTGCTTGTAGTATTGATTAATACAGGGTACAACGAGCTGATCACCCCTGTGCCCGTAAGTTATGACGGTTTACAGATGAAGTTCTGTTTAACTTTTTCGAAAATAAAAACAAAGTTCATAGTATGTCACATTAACCCTATTTATAGTCATTACGTAGTTTCAAAAATTTGATAGAGAGTTGTTATGTTATTATTATCGGATAAGATTACTTCACAACTATTGATCTGTTGTAGAAGGATAATATAAAGAAAATATTTAAATTCTTTCAGCTTATATATATATATATATATGTAATTGTTATTACTTGCTGGGCACTTAAATGTTCATCCTTACTTAATTTAAATGTTTTCAGCTAAGTGTGAAGAACCAGAAGGCTCATGTAGAAACAAAGGAAAAGGAAAGCTAACCAAATAAGATTTGTGGTAGTTATGTAATAGTTTGATATTATTATTAAGACAATGATGTATATATTATCTATCATGTTATGTAAGGAATGTATTTAAGGTTACGTACTTGGGATTCAGACTCTGATGATATGTAAATTAAGTTGATCTTTTTATTATTGTTATTAATATTAGTATTATTCAGCTCATAGAAATGATATCGTGAAGCACCGAGTTCGGGTTTTAAGTACCCAGATTTGGGGGCTTTACAAGTCTTGACTTACTATTAAATTAAATCTCATCATTTATCGCTAATAAATATATATAACACATTTTTAATCTTTCAACAATTATTCATCATTTAATCTTATAACTCATAATATTGGCAACCAGATCGTTCTCAAAAAAGAGAGGGATTTCCGATAATAATTTTTCTTTTTTGGCGCACAATTAAATAACCTAACTCTTTCCTCGATAGAACTTTTTAGACATTGTCAATAATACAAATAATAATATGAATAATTGTGTCGTCTCAATTATTAATTTAATAATATAAAATATTGTGCAAATGATATTGTGATAATAATGGAATTAATAATATGAGATACTATACAACAACTATTGTGACAATTATTGAATAAAATTGAGTGACTTCTTACGTAAGCATCAATAATCAGAGATACAGTGCAATACCGTGTGCTACTGTGCAACAACATGTATTACTGTACTTTAATCACCGGATATTTCAACAGTTTAACGGTAAAAGTCTTGCCGTTATTTTATGAAAAGGTTTGTCGCTTTCTATATTCGACAATTATTCTGTTATGTGGTGCACCAATGATTGCACCGTCGTACGAATATTCCCCGATAAAAAGAATATTCCTCAGCCAAACGACTATTTTATGATAACTTGTTTACTTTGTAAATTTTTTACATACCACCCTTAACTTTAACCCTTTTTTTCAATTTAACCATTTACTGAATAGAATAATAATTATAAGAAAAATTAAATACTTTTATTTCATAAAATTCGGAGTCTTACAGAATCTGCTAAGCAAGTTAAGCATTATGAAGAAATCAGAACACAGAACAGAAGTTAAAGTCATAGCATAAATGATGATACAGAATGCAAATTTGAAGTTTCCATCATTCTACTATCAATAGTCCAAAAAGGGTTCGAGAACAAAAAAGGTCTAACCGATCGTAGGGCTCAATCTTTTAACTCTTGCAACAACAAATTGTAGAGCTCATGTCAGGCCTGACAATAAAACTGATAAATGGAACGTTGCAGGATGATGATCTCAAGGCATCAGAAGATATTCTTGGAAGAAATCAAAGATATATCTAACGACTAGTTAGCCGAAAGAAAGCTGTTTAAAAAGGAAGAAAGGATACTGATTGATGTGACAAGTCCTAAGTCAGAAAGTACACTAACATAAAGCTCGAGAAAGTCAGCATCAGAGATCTTATAGTATCTATGCATAAATGCTCCAACGGATATTTCTCAACAGGAAGATTTTAGAGAAGTATAAAAGACAACTTCATTCAAAGAAACATGATAATGATGCGCATAATATTTCCACACACAAGAAGAATCATGATCAGACGATGAACATAGACCTAGACAAGAGAGAATGTAGAATAAGGAAAACACTACGAATAGAAGAATGTTCATCGCTGCGAAGCTACAAAGAATAGAAGATCAAAGAGGAAATCATGGTAGCACCTCATTGGATCACAAGAGGCTAATGAGAGTATATTAAGGTCAGAGCCGCAACACCGAAGACCAAGAGAGCTAGGAAGCTCAGGAGAAGAAGAGCCAGAGCCGTAGAGCTAAGAGGGTGAGGATATGGAAAAACTAAATATCCAAATATGAAGAAGTCATTCCATTGATGTTGATGAAGTTGATGTGGTATATTATAAAGAAAACCTCAGAGTTGTGCCACACACATCATCGTAGACACTCAGAATCAACTAGCTAAAGCTGATGAACATAAGTCTACGATTCTAAGATTGTTTAAAAGCTGCTAAGAAAAAAAGATGAGAAGAGCATAAATGAATAACTTAGTAGCACATCAACATTGATCATTAAGAGCTAATAATAATTAGAAGAAATCAAGCTGCACCAATAATGAAGTTTAGCACACATCAAGAGAATGATCAACAAAGCTACTAAGTTAAATAAGATGAAGAGCGTTCAAGTCAACTTAACAACATCTCTACAATAATTCTCCAATCAAGAAGAAGGATAAGAAGAGGATCCTGGTCTATGTGAACAAATTAGGATCAGTGGATTCTGGTCTTTGTTACCAAAGTAGGGTCGGAGGATCCTTGTCCTATGGAAAAAATATCCAAGTTTGCTGGGCTTGAAGAGGTCTTAGTGTCCTTGTCTACTTGAACTAAAATATCCAAGTTTGCTGGGCTTGAAGAGGTCTGTGTGTCCTTGTCTAGTGAGACTAAAATAGCCAAGTTTGCGGGGCTTAATGAGGGAAGTGTGTTCTGTTCTAGGAGACCGAATCATTTAGTGGATTCCTTGCTCGTTGAGCTGAAAAGTGAATTAAGAGTTGTTTAGTCTCTGAACCACTTAAAATCTCTTGTGTCTTTTACATTCTACACTTTACCTTCTGCAATATATATAACTTTTATATCTGTCATGTGTTTGATTATGCATATGAATTGTTTAAGAACTGAGATTTAAAAGCAAATCGTTAAGAGGAGTTTTCAAACTAATATTTCGCTGTGAACATACAATCTTGATTAATTAAATTATTTGATAATTCTTAAATAAGTAATTATGGAAGTATTTTTAAAGATCTATTCAACCCCCCCTTCTAGATATATTGTGCCTTTGAAAAATAACAATTGGTATCAGAGCAGGTTTTCATGAACATAAAGCTTATGCTTTAGTTAATCCAAGGTATTACAATAAAACCAGTTCTAAACTACGTAAGGAAAATCAAACACATCTTCTAGAAAAAGATGAACTCACACGATGAAATCAACATATGCATGTATGTGCAAAGGATTATAAAATGATCTGCTTGATGCCATCCAGAGTTAATCGACGCTCACAAACTAAGTAATCATCAGATAAATCTATCAAGACCGTGACAAAGCTATAAATTAAGCTATCCATTCATAGGGAAGTAAAAATATAGCCATGACTACATTATTAGAATGTATAATCATCAATGTCAGAATCTACATCTCTGCCAAAGGAGTCTGAGAATTATCACCATCTACAATCAAGAGCAATACTTTATTCTAAAAGGTTGTTTTAAGCTATAGTCAATGATGAATGAATAAACTAAAAAGCTCCTCAACTAACTCTATCAAGTGGCAAAACTCATCCTAACAAAGATCTGAATCATGAGATTTTCTCAAGCTATGCAATGATTACGGGATGTATATATTCCTCCCTTTGATCTGAAAGTAAATGATATACCGGATTTATTAAGCTTTAAAAATCTATCTGATAAAGCAAGATAATCTCTCTGAAAATGCTATAAGTTACAATTGTTGATGAAACCCAAAATTGAATATTCTATCTCAACAACAAAATCAAATGGCTCAAGCTGAACCACTGATTGTCAAGAGATTGACATCAGTGAGGTACATGACATTATTCTTTTATATATGCATTGATAATTTTAGAATTGCTTAATCCATGCTATTTTATGTGTATTTCATTTATTTGTAAATGTCTTTTATCCTACTAGAGATGCAACCTTTTAACTTCAAAAGGAAAAAGAGAAAATGCTGACAGTGTTCTATTGTACTTTACGATGCATTGTCTCTCCATCAAAATTTGAAGATGAAAATAAATCTTTAAGAAAGATATCTGTAGTAAATGCACTGGGAAAATCTACTCTTGTAAGACCCCAACTTTTATGAATAAAGATTAATTTTTCTAAATATCATTTTGAGTATTAAGGTGTGGATTTAATATAATGTTATAGTTGTGAGTAATATTTACAAATTTTGTAAAGTAAGCAAGTTGTCATAAAATATTCGATTAATCAAGGAATATTCATTTTATCAGGGAATATTCGTATGACGACACAATTATTGGTGGACCCCATAACAGAATTATTGTTCGAGTTAGAAAATGACATAAATATCTTTTTATAAAAATAACGGCAAAAGTTTTACTGTTAACTATTGAAATACCCGGTGATAAAAGTATAGTAATACGCGTGGTTGTATAATAGCACACGGTATTATACAGTATCTTTGATTATTGATACTTACTTGAGAAGTCACTTAGTTTTATTTTAATTATTGCCACAATAATTGCTGCATAGTATCTCACATTATTGATTCAATTATTGTCATAATATTTTATATTATTAAATCAATAATTGAGACGACAAAATTATTCATATTATTATTTGTATTATTAATGATGTTTAGAAAGTTCTGTCGAGGAAAGAGGTTTGGTCACCGAATTACGCGCTAAAAGGGAGAAATCCTTATCAGAAAGCCCCCTCTTTCCTTGGAATGATTTGGTTGTTAATATTATGAGTTATAATATTAATAATGAATGTTATTAAAAATGTGTTTTGCGAAGCTAAGTGAATTGAGATGACTAGATGGGTATTTTATGAAGTATTTGTTATAAATCTTGCTTATTATATGGACCCCCCATTTGCCCATTTTTCAAAATTATCGGGAGAAAGTTATCTCAGTTTTGTTATATATATATATATATATATATATATATATATATATATAAGTTATCTCAGTTTTGTTATATATATATATATATATATATATATATATATATATATATATACAAAACTGAGATTTATATATATATATATATATATATATATATATATATATATATATATATATATATATATATTATAATAAGTTTTGTTTTTTTTATGAAATATATAATATTTTATATTTTATTATGCATAGTGTTTGTATAGTAAAATTAAAAAATTTCGTTATGCGCCCGTGAACCTTTTCTACTGTGCGTCCAAATAATGCCCTGTCATTCTCCTATAAATAGGATGCTTAGTTTAAAATTAAAAATCACACTTCTATAAGATTTAGCGTATTCTTTAGAGTTTAAGAAAGCTTTGAGCATAGAAAACAATATAAGTTTTATTCAAGAATATCTTCATCCTACCAGTCAGAAATACTCTCCTTTTAAGGTAAGGGATATTATTTTTGTTCAATATTCGTATAAAATAATATTTTCTTCCATATTTTGTAGTATGTAAGTAATATTATTTTCGTTTCAGATTCTGAATTCTACACTCATTTTGTTAAGTATTACTTCTATACTCCTTGAAATTAGTAGAATATCCTTGAAATTTGCGCTTCATCTAGTATTTTTTCACATAAATATTTTTCTGAACATTCTTGATAATTTTTATCATTTTCATATCGGGGTACTATTTTTGAAGTACTATTCACGGAATACTATTCACTCGGGTACTAGTCACCCGGGATACTATTCTTGACAAAATTAGATTTCTTTTTCTATCCAAATCATTTTTGATACAATATTATTCTTTAATTGTACTCCACAAAGAAGTATCATGTTGACAATTTGGACATTATTGAATTCTTGATAAATTGAATTATAAATCTTTAAAATTTATCCTTGCTCTCATTTAATTGAATTCTTATATCATTTTTATTATCCTCATGCTTATATTGTGATGAAGGTCGTCTTTGACCCGTAGTGCATAGATGGACTGTTGATTGGTATGATTATGACCAGGGATTATTCGGTATAATCATGACCTATAATATTACAAATGACATGGTAAAAGTCCTCATTGGCCCGTAGTGCATTGATGGACATTTGTTGGCATGATCATGACCATTGGTGATAACACGAATATCCTTGGCTCGTAGTGGATAGATAATTCGTGGATAAGATACTAATGAATACCCTTGGCCCTTAGTGCATGGATAATTCAGTGATGTGGATTGTTTATTAAGTTGAATCTCAGCGATAAAATTGACGACAAAATTTTAAATCATAGAAGATAGCAGATATCATGCTATACTTAACTCTTCTAATGAATTGCTTGTTCCACTCCATTTAAACTAGTTGTTTATTGAATTCTATCAGTTTAACAGTATTGAAAGCTAAAGATAATTTATTCTGCATTATCTTAGTCATAATATTTCTTACTGGGCTAGTTGAGCTCACCCTTTTGTTTTCACTGTTCTCTTCAGTAAATGAGAACGTAACTAGGACTAGTCGGGGAATAGGGTGACGGTCCGAGATGGTGGATGTAGTAGTCCTCACTATTTTATAAAATAGTGTGATAATAATTTTAATGGGGACTCCATTTGAGTTTTGATATTGTCTAGAAGACAATATTCGTGTTAAAACTCTCAGCTCATGTTGTATAATTAAGTTTATATTTGTATTTTGTGCCATGTATTTGGAGACTCAGAATGAGTTATGTATACCTATTTTGGGGGCCTCACAGTTGGTATCAAATCTTAGGGATATGATCCCTGACTGAGATTTGAAACTAGAACTGGGAGGGGAGAGACGGGTAAATTCTTTGCTAGTATTACCTACCTAAGTTTATTTGTTATTTAATTGGTCGATTGGAGTACAGGGATAATATGTGGCATGTCAAATTTTTTTTGGCAGTGTTTAAAAATGACATCTGAAAATGTTTAGATAAGAAATGGAGCACATGGGACCGTTGAGTCACCAACGATCAATAACTAGGATAATGTGCATCAAGAAGGCAATAATCCTCAGGTAAATAACAACACCGACCAAATGATGAACGATGGGATGTTCAGAGGCTTTCTGCAATTCATGCAATATCAAGCGAGAGAGACTCCTATTCAAAATACAGGCGAAAACACTAGCAACTCTCGGATGATCACCGCTAAGCAATTCAAGGAGCTGGGACCACCGGAGTTTTTGGGAAAGCCAGAACTATTTAAGGCGGAGACGTAGATTAAGCAGATCACCAAGATATTTGATGTCTTGGGATGCCCTGAGGAGCAAAGGGTTCCCTTTGCCACCTTCATGTTGCGAGGAGAGGCAGATCATTGGTGGGAATCTGTAAAGCGTAACCAGCCTGGCGCACTGAAGATGTCTTAGGAGAAGTTCCAAGAATTGTTCAACGACAAGTACTTTCCCGAAAGTATTCGTCACATGAAGGAAGTGGAGTTAATTAAGCTGGAGTAAAATAATATAACTGTATCGCAGTACGAGGCTAAGTTTGTCGAGTTGTCCCGATTTATATCCCATTTTGTTGATAATGAGGAGAGAATGAAGCGAATGTTTCTACGAGGTTTGAAACCCGAAATACGTCAATACCTCATTTCTCACAAACTTTTCTTGTATCCAGATATTGTGAATAGGGCTCAGTTATTGGAGCGCGATAATGAGTCAACCCAACCAAGAGAGAGTAG
Organism: Panax notoginseng; assembly: GCA_016801055.1. Lineage (NCBI taxonomy): Eukaryota > Viridiplantae > Streptophyta > Magnoliopsida > Apiales > Araliaceae > Panax > Panax notoginseng. The sequence continues at coordinate 150,264,841 of CM029018.1, read as the reverse complement.
CCGACAAAACGATAATACTAGTGATAGTAGTTATCGAAGCGGTTACAACAAACATGGAGGAAATCAACATGCCAGAAATGGTAACCACTTTGGTGGTAATCTTGACCAAGACAATAGAAGTGGAAATTTCAAGAAGAAGAGATTCAATAATGATGAAAAGACGTCAGCACCAGCACTCATTTTCAAGGAAGGAGAACGACCACCGGTCGTATACTATAAATGCGGAGGGGAGGGACACATCAGTCCAAATTATACGCAGCAGTCCAAAGCGTGTTATAATTGCAGAAGAGAAGGTCACCTAGCCCGATTTTGTCATGCAGTAAAGTCAAGTCCAGCTGGGATGGAGAAACTAAAGGCTATCCCAGACAAGTCAAAGTCGGTAGTTCAAGGGAGAGCGTTTGTCGTGACCTCCCAAAAAGTGAGGAAACCGAACGAAGTTATCATGGGTAAGCTAATCATAAACTCTTGAGAAGTCTATATCTTATTTGATATCGGTTCTACCCATTCTTTTATTTCTCCTACTTGCGCTCCACATTTAAATTTGACTCTGGAGAAATTAGACTTTGACTTATATGTTGAAACTTCGTTGGGAGAAACCTTCATTACATCCATCGTTTATAAGTCTTGTTTGATTCAAATCGGCACCCTCACATTATATGTCGATCTTATCTCTTTGAAAATACTTGCATTTGATTTGATTTTTGAAAGTAGTATGCACACAAGCCAATCATATTTGATGATAAAGTATATACTTTGTAACAATCTTATTCATTTATTAATAAAAAGTATTAATTTATTAAAGGCTTTTAATTATCTACATGATGTTGCTTTATAATATGTGATAAACCCATAGTTTTAAGCAATGATTTTAGAATAATGATGATGATCATTCTTATGAGGTCTAAATTCTTAGAAAGCTTAAAACTAAAATAGTTCCCAATCGTTGGATTACTAAATTGGGGATTAGTGAATCCGGATAGATTGGTACTTACGTTGCTTGCTCATTGGATGAGGATGATTGGTCTCATGATCATATGTGTGGAGACACTAAAGCAAGTATGTAGGTGCTTATTAGAGAATAAGTTCACTGAACGTGGCTCACTAAGGAATACCTAATAGAGTTTTACTTGCTTGTCAATAAGAATTCCTATAGTGATTGTAGTACAAGTGATCCTTGGACTTGAGATCATCATAGTATCTTGTGTATGATGAGTTATACTTTGACTTATTCCTTAAAACCCTTAGGGTATATCAAAGGGTATGCTTGGGTATAATAAGTTGTACATGGAGATAATGTATGATCAATAAAGAATCTACCACTTCTAGTAAAAGAAGAGAAATGTCCTATGTGATTCGATAAATGACAACCCAGTAGTCCTTGGCCAAGGTAGAATGAAATTAGAAAGGAGTTTCTAATTTACATTATTTGGTGTTATGCATTTAAGGATCGAAATACATATAATTAAATAAAATAAGACTTGACAATAATTCCATGTCTTATATTTAATTGGGACATTGTACGGTGGAAGGATTGAATTGTACGGTAACTATTTACTCAAATGTTCTTTTATGATTAATGTTGAAATCTATATTATCTGGAAAGTCGTTGATCGCTAGGGAGGCTTATCCCTATTATAGAATAAATATTATTTATTTAAATAAATTAATTGTTTAATTTATTTATTTAAATAGGATTAGAATTGTTCTAATTGATTTATTCACAACCGGTTTAATATGGAGAACCTAAAGGGTTACACTATAAAAGGAAGAATAATTATTTAAGAAGTTAATGACATAATCGTAATAATATGTTAAGTATATTTAATTTAATCTATGGTGATAGAATAAATTAAATAGCTTAATATTTATTATTTAACATTTTAGAAATATTAAATATAAATTAATAAGAGGAGTCTTATTAATATTATTACAATTATTATTATTTTAATTTCTAAAAGAGTTTAGGAATTAATTTAATATAAGTACTCTCATTTATTCCTAATAGGATTAGGAGGGAAAATTAGTTAAAGGAGTTTAATTAATTATCCCTAATAAGATTAGGGAGCCCATTTAATTAAAAGAGTTTAATTAAATAAATAATACCTTATTTTTAATAGGGTTACCTGATATCTTTATAATGTGAGTCTTATATCAAATATCGATATATGCAATTTCAATAGTTGGAGAGTACGTTCTTTTTCTATTGAGATAGAAAACTAGGATTTAGCCAACCACCCATCTTCTTGAATCTTTATTCTTTCTTGGTGGATCACCTCTAGAGGCCAAACACTTGGGTGGCTAACGTTGATCAAAGGAAGGAACCAAACCCGGTGGATTCAAGTTGAACATAAAAAGGATTGGAGGTGAACTTGTACCTGAGGAAGCTCGAATCTTCAAGGGTATGATTCTTGTTCTTCATATCTTTTTGTTTAATTAATAACTGTGCATAAAGGATGATCCGGATATATGGTTTGTAAAATTTTAAACTCTGATTTTTACACGTTTTCGCTTATTTTATGCAATTTGATTGCGTTAATGAATATTACAAACCTAACAGTGGCATCAAAGCCAAACTTTTATGCGAATTATTAATTGTTCAATTTGATATGTGTTTAGAACAATTTAATTGGACATAATTTTGTTATACAAAATTTATTTTTAAAAAAAATCGCAAAGTTTGTTTTAAAGACCGGTAATATGATTCGTTGAATCCGTGGATTTTTTTTTAATTAATCAATACTTAGCATTGATTTCGTTATTCAAGGGGAACTAGCAGATTCTTCCTTCGGTTAATATATAAATATTGGTTCCGCAGAACCCAAATTTTCGTAAATTCAATTAATATTGCCTTGGTGCTACTACACGTGATATATATATATATATATATATATATATATATATATATATATATATATATATATATATAATATTCTTAATAATTTTATAATTAAAATAAAAGATTATTTTAATTTTAAAATTATATTTCATGCAAAATAATTAGAGTTGGAATTGGATTCCATGATAACTAATTAGAGTTAAAATTGGATTTCATGTTTCCTTAAATAAAAGAGTTTATTTAGATATGAAATAAGATTTTATACTATTCAAAATAAAGGAGTTTGTTTGTGAATAGGAAAGTGAATCCATGTTTCCTTAAATAAATGAGTTTATTTAGATATGGAATAAGATTTCATGCTATTCAAAATACAGGAGTTTGTTTATGAATAGGAAAGAGAATCCGTGTTTCCTTTAACAAAGAAGTTTTTTTTTTATTTGGAATTGGATTCCATAATTAATTAAAATAAAGGAGTTTATTTTGATTAATGATTTTGATTAAAATAAAATAATTTATTTTATTCAAAATTAGATAAATTAAAATAAAAGAGTTTATTTTGATTTAAATTTGGATTAAAATAAAGGTGTTTATTTTGATTCAAAATTAGATTTTATACTAACTAAATTTGTCCATTAAATGAAATCAATATTTATATTATATTTTTATTATTCATGAGATGAATGCTATTTATTGATACATATGGTGATGTGTATGATAATAAATGGGATTAATTATGGACTATTGACCAATGTAATTGGATTTTATTTTAGTTGGATGCATGAATGTATGGGTTTTATTAAATGGGGTCTGCGTACCTCGTCTTCTCTAATTTTTCTTAATGTAAATTCTAACTCCCTCCTATATACTTCCCCTTGACTGCTGATCAAGGTTTCTATTTATTTTAAATAGTTTTGTAATAGGAATAGTTATAATTAATTTTGAAGAATTGGAGATCAAGGAACAATGAGCGCTTGAAGACCCGTTTGTAATGGAGCCCAGGTTTAAATGTAATAGTTATATTTAAATATTAATTCTTGCACCCCTAAGGTTTGACCTTTTGGTTCACTTGGTGGCTCTAGTGAACCAAACTAGGATAAAAGTCCATAATCAATCCAAGTAGAATATAATATTCTATATGTGCATGCTTATACTATATATATTATATATTATGCAAACATACTTCGCATGTCAATTAATATGACCCGTATTTTATATATATGTGTGCATGCGCGCTTAACAAGATGGGACAAAATGATAACAAACCCCTCAAATATTTTATATTAAGTTGTAACGTTCAAAGATATTTGGAATATAGAACGTCGCTTTCTAGCATGATAGAAATAATAGAGTATTGAATATTTAATATGAGTTTATTGTGCACACACAAGGCAAGTATTAAATATTTAAGATGTTATTTTTATTACATATGATATTTATAAGGAATTGAACATTACTTCTTTGTTGTGCACACACAAGGGCTATAGTTTTCTCTTCACTTATATGGAAATGTTGGGTCTGACTTAACTTAAATTATTTTAGTTCGGATGTGCACACACTTGACCATTATAATTTAAGAGGCAAAATACAATGATTTACATAGTTGATGTAATTGACAAGAGTTGTCTACCTATTTATTTATATATAGTTTGTTGTGCACACACAAGGCTATATACATTTGAAATGGGATCCTTATTCTCACTAGCATATCTTTAATTAGATATTACCGAACTATATATAATAAGGGTAATATAGTTTGAAGAAAATAGTGGGAGATACCAATTTAAAACAAGTTTTAATTTATTTTGGTAATTAATAAAAGAATGTATGCTAAAATATTGTTTATTACAAATTTATTTACAGAATTTTACAATGTCTAAATTACTATCACTGCGAAGCATATTAGATGCTATTTGGCCGGACCGAATTAAACGGATTGGTAAGGAATTTGAGAATAATTCTCATGCTGAAAAGCTATCTTATGTCCTTAATACGATTATCCCTGCAATGGTTGCAGACAATGCCTCTAAGGAAGAGATTCCTACTTTTAGAAAGTGGCAGGATGATGCACAGTTGGCTTAATGCATCATGCTCGCATCCATGACTAACGAGCTTCAGCTTCAGCATGAAACTATGGATGCTCCTAATATACTCCTGCACGTCAAGTAGTTGATGGTGAGAAAAGTAGAACTAATAGATATCAGATATCTAAAGAGCTCTTCCGATCTAGAATAACCGACGACGCTACAGTACAGATAAAAGTCCTTAACATTATCAATTTGATTGATTAATTAGAACAACATATTTTATCATGGATGGAGAGTTGAGCCAAGATTTGATCTTGCACTCACTCCCATACTCCTTTCACAATTATTGTGAATTTTTTATATGAACAAGCTAGATATCAGCCTCGCTGATTTGCTTAACATGTTAAAAAATATTGAGAGTCACTTTCCAACTAAGAAAGACCATGTCTTACTGGTAGGGTCCAAATGATCTTCTGAAAAGAAGAACGATTCAAAGAAGGTAAATAGAAAGGCAAAAACAAAGGATAATAAGAACAAAACTAATACAGATAGCAAAGAAGTTTGCTTCCACTTCAATAAGCCAGAACACTAGAAAGAAACTACAAAAAGAATCTTGTAAAGACTAACCAGAAGAAGCTTAGTGAAGCTTCGGTTACAAATATAGTTTTTGTTCATGATTTAAATAAATGTTTCTTTAAGTCAAGGTTCTACTTGGGTATTGGATACCGATATTGGTTATCATAAATATAGATTTATGAAGGGCCCAAGTAGAAGTAGAAAGCTAAACAAAGATAGGTAATCCTATGTGTGAGAAATGAAGCAAAGGTTGCTACATTAGTCGTACAAACTTATAGTTTAGCAATATCTACGGATAAATCTATTAAGTCAATAAGTTATTATTGTATTCCAGTTCTTGATAGAAACATTATTTCCATTTTATTGTTGGACAATGAAATCTTTGGTATTATATTTAAGAATAATTATTGTTCTATTTATAATAATAATAATATTTTGTATAGAACTAGAATATTACTTAATGGATTTTGTATACTTGACTTACGTAAAAAAAATTAATTTTGAATATTGAACAAATTAGTATAAGAAAAGGAGATGATCATTCAAAGAGTTGAATGCGTGTATTTGCTGAAATACAAGTATGAATTATTTGAAAGGTTCAAAGAATTCAAAAGTTAAACTAATTTGAAAAGTATTAAGATTCTTTGATTAGATCGAGGAAGGAATACTTGTGCAATGAGTTTCTAAATCATCTCAAATGGGTTTCTTATAATGGACGCCTCCTGATACGCAATAATTGATTGATGTATCTAAAAGAAAAAAGCATACGTTGTTGGACATGGTGCGGTTCATAATAATTTTACTGATATTCCAGTATTCCTCTAGGGTCATGTCCTAGAAATGACTACATATCTACAAAAAGGTAACCTCAAAATCCAACCCCAAGACTGCATAAAAGTTATGGACAGGGAGGATTTCTAATCTTAAGTATGTTAAGATAAGGGGTTGTCCAACTTATGTGAAAAGGTTTCAAAGGATAAGCTTGGGACAAGATTTGACAAGTGTCAATTTGTGGGACATTCTAAAGTAAGTTTAGGATATATGTTCTATAATCCTACTTAGCAAAAGGTGTTTGTTGCGAAATATGCTGCCTTCTAAGATAAAGGTGTTTATCATTGAAGGGGCTAGTGGGAGGATAATAGAATCTTGAAGAGTTTATGAACCACAAAACACTATAAGTCAAATAAGAGGAACTTATAGATAGACATATTGTACCACAATCGAATCGTAAATCTAGAATAGTACCAAAGATACCTAGGAGGTATGGATTCATCATATGTGATGATGATGAGGTATACATCATAGAAGATGATGAACCAGTTACATATGATGAGGTAAGAGTTGTAGACACTCAGAGAAATGGATTGAAGCAAGCTTCTCAAATATGGAACATTCGTTTTGATGAGAGAATCAAAAGTGTTTGATTTTATCAAAAACAAGAATGAACCTAGTGTAAACAAAAGGGTCAGTGGAAGCGTCGTGACATTCCTAGTATTATATATTGATATACTACGAATAAGGAATAACATATCAATGCTACAATTAGTAAAGATAAAGTTGTCTAAACATTCCTCCATGAATGATTTGGGAAGAGTGTCTGAATTAGGGATACAAATCTATATAGATAGATTTAAGAGGATGCTCGACATAACCCAAGGAACGTATATTAATTTGATGCTAAAGTCGTTTAGCATGGAAAACTCCAAGGGATGTCTCATGTTGATGAGCCCTGGAGTGTATCTCTCTTAATAGTTCTCATAGACTCCTAAAAAGAGAGATCGCGTGAGTGACAATCATGTATGCAATAAAATATACGAGACCTGATGTTGATCAGTCATATTCTGGAGAAGTTCATTGTAAGACAGTGAAAAATATCTTAAAGTAATTTACCGACACTAAGGATGTGATCATATTTATGGTGGGTCTAAATTAAAACTAGAGGGCTTAACAGACTCAAGTTTTTTTTTTTCAGACAGACCAAGACGACAGAAAATCTATTTTAAGGTAAAGCGTTACCTTGAACGGTGGTGCAGTGAAATTAGAAAGGTTTCAAACAACAAAGAGTTGCTGGTTTAGTGATAAAGACAAAGTATATAGCTTTAAATGAAGCTGTAAGTTGATTGTTTGGATGATAAGTTAATTACAGAATAAGGAATAGTTCCTAAGTCTCATCTTAGATCTAAACATGTGTTGTGACACTTTCATTTGATTCTAGGAATCATTGAAAGATGGGAAATCACTATAGAGATAGTGGACTCTCAAGAACAACATTACATATCTATTAACTAAGGCTTATCCAACAGTAGGATAATCCTCACTTAGAGAAGAAGGGTATGAGATACCATGGCGATTGGCTTTAGTGCAAGTGGGAGATTAAAAGTAGTATGCACACAAGCCAATCATATTTGATGATAAAACATATACTTTGTAACAATCTTATTCATTTATTAATAAAAAGTATTAATTTATTAAAGACTTTTAATTATCTACATGATGATGATTTATAATATGTGATAAACCCATAGTTTTAAACAATGCTTTTAGAATAATGATGATGATCATTCTAATGAGATCTAAATTCTTAGAAAGCTTAAAACTAAAATAGTTCTCAATCGTTGGATTACTAAATTGGGGATTAGTGAATTCGGATAGATTGGTACATACGTTGCTTGCTCATTGGTTGAGGATGATTGATCTTATGATCATTTATGTGAAGACACTAGAGCAAGTATGTATGTGCTTATTAGAGAATAAGTTCACTGAACGTGGCTAGCTAAGGAATACCTAATGAAGTTTTACTTGTCTGTCAATAGGAATTCCTGTAGTGATAGTAGTACATGTGATCCTTGGACTTGAGATCATCATAATATCTTGTGTATGATGAGTTATACTTTGACTTATTCCTTAAGACCCTTAGGGTATATCAAAGGGTATGCTTGGGTATAATAAGTTGTATATGGAGATAATGTATGATCAATAAAGAATCTACCACTTCTAGTAAAAGAAGAAAAATGTCCTATGTGATTCGATAAATGACAACACAGTAGTCCTTGTCCAAGGTAGAATGAAAATAGAAAAGAGTTTCTAATTTGCATTATTTGGTGTTGTGCATTTAAGGATCGAAATACATATAATTAAATAAAATAAGACTTGACAGTAATTCCATGTCTTATATTTAATTGGGACATTGTATGGTGGAAGGATTGAATTGTACGGTAATTATTTACTCCAATGTTCTTTTATGATTAATGTTAAAATCTATATTATCTGGAAAGTCGCTGATCGCTAGGGAGGCTAATCCCTATTGTAGAATAAATATTATTTATTTAAATAAATTAATTGTTTAATTTATTTATTTAAATAAGATTAGAATTATTTTAATTGATTTATTCACAACCGGTTTAATATGGAGAACCTAAAGGGTCACACCATAAAAAGAAGAATAATTATTTAAGAAGTTAATGGCATAATCGTAATAATATGTTAAGTATATTTAATTTAATCTATGGTGATAGAATAAATTAAATAGCTTAATATTTTAGAAATATTAAATATAAATTAATAAGAGGAGTCTTATTAATATTATTACAATTATTATTATTTTAATTTCTAAAAGATTTTAGGAATTAATTTAATATAAGTACTCTCATTTATTCCTAATAGGATTAGGAATTATATTTTATATAATTCCTTATCATCAATTCATAATTTTACGTCGTATATGATTGCTGCAAAATTACAGAGTTTGGGTTTTGGCCTTATGGCCTTATACGTGAAATTTTATGTAGTGATCGTATATTATCCCTAAATTTTACACTCCTACATTATTATGCATGTTGATACGAAGAGACCAAGCCTTACACAAACAAATTCAGTGTTATAATGAATTCATAGTGTTAAATTTATGATTTTGTTCATTAACTTCAAGAACATCAAGAACAGTCCAATTTTACATGATTTAATTCTGTTATTGGGTGTTTAGATGGGTTAAAATCACTCTATAGAGGTTGGGTAATGATTATATGTGAATATTAACATGTGGGAATGTTAAATTAGTGAGTTTAATGACCATGAAATGTGTAATTCGCCGAACTCTGTGTTCTTCGCGAACTGGGAAACAGAATCTGGAGTCTCGCGTCGCGGCGCCAACTCTAGAACTGAGATTCCGCGCCGCAGCGCCACCGCACCGCAGCGCCAAGACTCGAACCACGGCGCCACAGCGCCACAATGTCAAGTGTTCGGCTGCAGCGCCACCGCACCGCAGCGCGACGATCACGTGTATCAGTGGCGCCGCAGCGCCACTCTCCAGAAAATTCAGAAATGAGATTTTTAAAATATTAAAGTCTAACAAGTGTTAGTGAATTGATGTAATGAACATACAAATATGTTAGAGGTATAATGTGATGATAAAAATAGTTGTTTAAACATGTAACTAACATAATTACATGTGATTTAAATTATTGAATACATAATTAGATTATTATTCATGAAGTACAAATTATGTGATAATGAGATAAATTGACTAAGTATCGTCAATAATTAAAGTAGACAACGAGAATGAGTTTATGTTGATTAGTTAAATTATAATTAACTGGTATTGTGTATATGTATGGTATGTAGGATTTAATTCAAAGAACGTGCTTAGTTAAAGTGTAATCTACGCACGAGACAAGTTTTCTAAACTTAAACTCTTAAATTTGAGCAAGTTCCCTAACCCTACTTGTCATTATTGTTCAAGCTTATTATTTATCTTGAGTAAATCATCATTACTATTATTAAAGTTCAAATGTTATATTAAAGATTTATTATCTTTTCAAAGCATGATTCAGTTATACAATAATTGTTCTATTGTATACTTCTTGAGATTATTGTTCAAATTGAATATCATTATTGTTGAATCTTATTAGACTAGTGAAACCTTAACGATTCAACTAGTCCTTAGTTGATGAGCGTTCTAAATTTCAGAACCCTTGATGAATTATCCAAACCAAACTTCCTTTGGTACGCACTCGAACGTCAAACTGAGATGGACAACCCTGTATAGGGGATTATTTACGCTTTAGCGTTAAGATATTGTGCACAATATGGTACTAAGGGCTGATCCCCCTAAGTACGAGAAGAAGGTCCATAGTCTTATGACTGTTAAAAGTTTAAAGTATAACCCTTGCTAACCTAGGACATAGTTCAAGGTCTTATGACCCTCAGAATTCTTTTGATTCTTGTTATTCACTCTTGATTCAAAAGTTGAGCTTTTATTCAGATGTATTTGATTTATTCGCATGTTATTATATTGTTATTTCATTTTTATACTTGTGGGCATTTGTGCTCACTCTTGCTTAATAATAACATTGCAGTCAAGAACGAAAGAGCTGACGAACCTTCCACTAGTAAGGGCAAGGGCCAAATTAGCAAATGGTGGAGACTTGTTATTTGATATGACTTGTTATTTTATATGATGTATTTGTTTAAGACTTAAGTTAAAGATGTTGTTTAAGACTTATTTATTTATAATTCCACACAGATGTTTAAGGTTAGTTTAACCTGGGATTGTATTATTATTTAGATGTCGTAACCTTTAAGAGAAAGATTTTATTTCTATTAATGCATGGTTGCATTTTTATGGGTAGATAGAAAGATGATATTTGTATCGTGAACACCAAATCCTGTGGAAATAGAAGTACCAGATTTGGGGGTGTCACAGGTTGGTATCAGAGCTGTAGGTTATGAACCTTAGGTGGGGGATCAACCTTAGGTAGTAACCTTATAGAAAGAAGATAGTAAAGGAAAACTCTTATTGAGTCTTAAGAAATGAATTTTTGGGTAATTCATTGAAGATAATAAAATACATTATGTGTTTATGTGTTAATTTATGTGCTCGTTAGTATGACTTAGTAACTAAAACTTAAAATTTTATTGTCAGGATGACGAATGTTGGAGATGCTAGTCAAGCTCGGGAGAAAGAACCCCGATTACCTATAGTACCTACAGAGGAGGAACCCCGAGACATACATGTTGTTAGGGAACAGTTAGTTCAGAGGGAGTCATCTCCATCGATCACTGTTGTTGGTCAGGAGCATGAGCCCGGGACTGATCCTGAGGAGGAGTTTGATGAGGAAGAGGATGAAGAGGAGTTACCACGGTACACCGTTGATGCTGAGATGTATGACACGTTATACGAATGTAACGTTGAGTTACAGGACGAGGTTCAGGAATTAACTGAGCGAGCGACTATTCAGCAGTCTACTTTAGAGGAGAAGGAGAGGGAGATTTCGACTCTTCACACACGACTGGGAAATGTAGAATGAGATTTGGTCCATGAGAAGGGTCAAACCGAAGATAAGACTGAGGAGATAGAGAAGCTGAAGAAGGAACTGAAAGAAACCTCCGGAAGACTGAAAATAGCAGAGGAAGGATGGGTAAGAGAATCTCGTCGAGCTGATCATGCAGAAGATGATAGTCGTGCAAAGAAGGCAAAGCTTGAAGAGACATACTCCACATTTAATCATGCAATGGATGAGGCTCAGGAACGAGTTTTGAGATACCCCATCCAGTTCGAAGGACTTCTGTCGTATATGCTGGATCGCAGGACGATGTCTCGTATCATGGATGAGGAGCGTTGCAAGGCTATTCAGCACCTTGATAGACAGGATTAGAATCCGTTTAATTATGTGAAAGATTTAATTAGTTTTTATATGTAAATTCTGATGTGTTTATGAACGAAGGAATATGTTAATATTTTAAATCATGTGGATTCTTTATTCCAGGATAGTTGATGTAAATAGCAGTTATGCTATAGTTTGATGTTAAAAACTTTGAGTTGAATTAAATATAATAAGTTGTTTGAGATGATGTGATAAATGAGTATGTCAAATTGTTGAGTAATGCCTTAACTATTTAGAGAAATAAATAAAGTCCTAATAAGCGTTTATTTTATCAGAAATATGCCGCCAAGGAGAAGACAACAACGTCAACCGGCTCAGGAAGAGTCAACAAATAATAACAATAACGCCAACGCTAATCCTGTTCAGCAGTTGGTGAACTTACTGACGGGAGCAATGAACAATCAACCTCAAGCTCCACCAAACACAACGTTTAAAGACTTCAAGGCGGTGGGACCACCAGAATTCAAAGGTTCCAGGAACCCAATCGAGGCTCAAACGTGGGTCATGGAAATGGAGAAAGTATTCGACGTTGCTAGGGTTAAAGCAGACCAGAAGACCGCTTTCGCAACGTTTATGTTGAAGTCTGAGGCTAGCTACTGGTGGCAAGCAAACAAAGTGCGAGGAGGTGAAGGTGTAATTACGTGGGAGAGATTTAAAGAAATATTTTTCGAAATGTACTTCCCAACTAGTTCGCAAAATCAGATGGAAATTCAATTTCTGGAACTGAAGCAAGGAAACATGAGCGTACTTGAATACGCAGCTAAATTCGATGAGTTGGCAAGGTTTGCCCCATACCAAGTACACACTGATGAAAGAAAGGCCAGAAGATTTGAACAAGGACTAAAGCCTTGGGTTTACAGTAAGGTGTCAATGTTTCAGATAAACACATTTGTCGGAGTACTGGAAAAGGCCATCCTTGCTGAAGGTGGGAGCGATGCGGTGACCAAGTACAATCAAGAGCAGAAGAAGAAGAAGAGTAAAGGTGAAGGAAATAACAATACTGGTGGGAGTAACACTGGGGGTAGTCATAATCAGAAGATGAAGTGGACGGATAACTCGTCAGCGGGAAGTCAACAAGGAGGGTAGAAGAAGAAAATTGAAGCGTGCTCAAACTATGAAAAAGCTCATCTGGGATTTTGCATGAAAGGGAAGCGAGTGTGCTACAATTGTGGTCAGGAAGGCCACATAGCACCAAACTGTCCAAACCCCAAGAAGGGTGCTTATTTTAACTGTGGTTCTAAGGATCATCTAGCAAGAGGCTGCCCTAAGAAGGGATCAGGAGGAGCAGTACAAGGAGGTAACCGTGGAAATAGCAGTGGAAATACCTTAACCATTACTGGACCAGCCGCAACAAACCGACCGACCGCCAGAACTTTCAATATGACAATACAGGACGCAATCCAGTCTCGTGAGGTGGTGTCAGGTATCATTCCGATCAATGAAATTAATGCTTATGTTTTATTTGATTCGGGTGCTACTTGTTCCTTTATATCCGAAGACTTTGCTAATAGTTTAGATTTGCTTATGGATGAGTTGGAATATCCCATGAATATAGAAATTGCGAATAGAGAGATAATTCCTGTTAAGTACGTGTTTAAGAACTGTAGGGTGGATATTAAGGGTAATATCATGAATGTAGATCTTATCCCTATTCGGCTTGGGGAATTTGACGTTATTTTGGGTATGGATTGGTTATCCAAATGTGGGGCAGTAATTGACTGCCAGAAGAAGCGTATTAACCTTATGACTCCGTCAAAAGTTGTGTTTTATGGTAGCAAGTAGCCTAGACAAGCGAGTTGTCTGACGATGATGCAGGCCAGGAGGTTGTTAAGACAAGGTTGTGTAGGATACTTAGCTTACATAGTCGACAGTCGAAAAGAGAATCCGAAAGTAGAAGAAATACCGATTGTGAGGGACTTCGTCGACGTATTTCCAGATGATTTGCCAGGACTTCCACCAGATAGAGAGGTAGAGTTCGTGATCGATTTGGCACCAGGAACTACTCCAATATCAAAGGCACCATACCGAATGACACCAGTAGAGATGAAAGAACTGATGGTCCAACTACAAGAATTGCTGGACAAAAATTATATTCAACCGAGCGTATCGCCATGGGGAGCGCCGGTGTTGTTTGTGAAAAAGAAGGACGGATCGATGCGGCTCTGCATTGACTACAGAGAATTGAACAAGGTCACGATTAAGAATAGATATCCATTACCAAGAATCGACGATCTGTTTGATCAATTAAAGGGAGCAAGATACTTTTCCAAGATAGACCTGAGGAGTGGTTATCACCAATTAAAGGTGAGACCAGAGGATGTACTGAAGACAGCGTTCAGAACGCGATACGGTCACTACAAATTTTTAGTAATGTCGTTTGGTCTAACGAATGCTCCTGCAGCATTTATGGGACTAATGAATGGTGTGTTCAAGCCGTTTTTGGACTAATTCGTGGTGGTATTTATAGACGACATTTTGGTATATTCCAAAACCAAAGAAGAACACGAAGAACATTTGAGATTAACGTTGGAAGTATTGAGAAGGGAGAAGTTGTACGCTAAATTTTCAAAATGCGAATTCTGGATCGAGCGAGTACAATTTCTTGGTCACGTGATCGATAAAAATAGAATTTCGGTAGATCCATCCAAAGTAGAAGCCGTGATTAACTGGGAACAGCCGAAAACGCCGTCAGAAGTAAGAAGTTTTCTTGGATTGGCGGGATATTATAGAAGATTCAATCAAGATTTTTCTAAGATCGCAACTCCGTTAACGAATTTAACTCGAAAAGCTGTGAAATTTGTTTGGACGGAGAAGTGTGAGGAGAGCTTTCAAGAATTAAGAAAGAGGTTGAGTACGACACCTGTGTTATCTCTTCTGGATGATACAGGAAATTTTGTTATTTTTAGTGATGCGTCGCATAAAGGACTTGGTTGTGTGCTAATGCAAAACGGTAAAGTAATCGCGTATGCATCACGACAGTTGAAGGATTACGAGAAGGGATACCCGACCCATGATTTGGAGTTAGCTGCAGTTATTTTTGCTTTAAAAATTTGGAGGCATTATCTCTACGGAGAGAAGTGTGAGATATATACGGATCACAAGAGTCTGAAATATATTTTCACACAAAAGGAGTTGAATATGCGTCAAAGAAGATGGTTAGAATTAATTAAGGATTACGACTGTGAGATTTTATATCATCCGGGTAAAGCGAATGTAGTTACCGACGCCTTAAGTAGAAAGGGTCGTGAGAAATTGATGATGTTAACTGCTCAGGAGGAGCTAATCACAGAAATGGAGAAACTAGAATTGGAAGTGAAGTATCTAATGGAGATTGATGAGAAGATATTTCAGATGCAATCTGGTACAACTCTACCAGATAAAGTGAAGGAGGCTCAGCTTCAGGATGATGAATGCAAAAAGGTGGCAAAGAAGATATCCGAAGATACCAAATCGAGATTTAAGATGGATAAGGAAGGAATACTGAGATTTGAGAGTAGAATTTAGGTACCGCCAGTACAAGAGATTAAGGAGGATATTTTAAGCGAGGCTCATAGTTCACGATATTCG
Organism: Panax notoginseng; assembly: GCA_016801055.1. Taxonomy (NCBI): domain Eukaryota; kingdom Viridiplantae; phylum Streptophyta; class Magnoliopsida; order Apiales; family Araliaceae; genus Panax; species Panax notoginseng. Next base: position 150,249,176 of record CM029018.1, on the reverse strand, counting down.
ATTCATTCTGGTAGTACCAAAATGTACCAAGATCTTCGACAATATTTCTGGTGGCCGAATTTAAAGCGTGATGTTGCAGAATGTGTTGCCAAGTGTCTGACCTGTCAGAAAGTGAAAGCGGAACATCAGAGACCGAGTGGATTGCTACAACCGTTAGAAATCCCAGAGTAGAAATGGGAACATATTACAATGGACTTCGTGGTTGTTCTTCCGACGACTCAGAAAGGCTATAACGCAGTATGGGTTATCGTTGATCGACTGACGAAATCTGCACATTTCCTTCCAATCAAAATAAGATTCAATTTAGATCAGTTGGCCAGGCTGTACATAAAAGAGATTATCTCGAGGCACGGAGTTCCGATATCAATTGTTTCAGATAGGGATCCACGCTTCACATCAAATTTCTGGAAACGTCTTCAGGAATGCATGGGTATGCAATTGCGAATGAGTACAGCTTACCACCCTCAAATAGACGGACAAAGTGAGAGAACGATTCAGACATTAGAAGATATGCTAAGAGCCTGTGTGATGGACTTTAAAGGAAATTGGGTTGATCACTTACCATTAGTAGAGTTCGGCTACAACAACAGTTACCACGCTAGTATTGGCATGCCGCCTTACGAAACGTTATACGGTAGAAAGTGCAGAACTCCGCTTTACTGGGATGAAGTTGGTGAGAGACAATTACTAGGGCCAGAATTGGTACAGCAGACAACAGAAATAGTCAAAGTGATCCGAGCACGACTGGTAGCGGCTCAAGATCGACAAAAGAAATACGCTGACCCACATCGTAAAAATATCGAGTTTGAATCAGGTAGTTATATTTTCTTGAAGGTCTCTCCCTGGAAAGGAAAGATCAGATTCGGAAAGAAAGGGAAATTGTGCCCAAGATTCATTGGACCCTTTGAAGTACTGAGAAGAATCGGAGAAGTTGCGTATGAGGTAGCCTTACCTCCAGCACTCGAGAATATCCATAACGTCTTCCATGTTTCTGTATTGCGACCCTACAAGCCTTATTACAAGCATGTAATTGAATACGAACCCCTATATTTTGAGAAAGACTTATCTTACGAAGAAATTCCTGTACAAATTGTCGACCGGAAAAAACAAGTTCTGAGAAATAAAGTTATACCTTCAGTTAAGGTAATTTGGAGAAACCACAACGCTGAAGAAGCTACGTGGGAACTAGAAGAGAATATGATGAAGAATTACCCTCATTTATTTGCTTAAATATGTATATGCGATTCTGGGGACAGAATCTCAGTAAGGGGGGGAGAATGTAACGGGTCAAAATTTATTGAGTCGTGATTCTGGGGACAGAATCCTTTTAAGGGGGGAAAGATGTGACAAACGAGATTTTTGTAATTAATTTCTAATATTTATTGAATTAAATAAATATTTTTCGATGATTTAATTATTGGATTAAATAATTAATTGATGTAATTATGTTAGATTAATTTAATTATATATGTTACATTTATTAAATTAATATAGATCCTTATCATCTATTCATAATTTTACGTCGTATATGATTGTTGCAAAATTACAGAGTTTGGGTTTTGGCCTTATGGCCTTATACGTGAAATTTTATGTAGTGATCGTATATTATCCCTAAATTTTACACTCCTACATTATTATGCATGTTGATACGAAGAGACCAAGCCTTAAACGAACGGATTTGGTGTTATAATGAATTCATAGTGTTAAATTTATGATTTTGTTCATTAACTTCAAGAACATCAAGAACAGTCCAATTTTACATGATTTAATTCTGTTATTGGGTATTTAGATGGGTTAAAATCACTCTATAGAGGTTGGGTAATGATTATATGTGAATATTAACATGTGGGTATGTTAAATTAGTGAGTTTAATGACCATGAAATGTGTAATTCGCCGAACTCTGTGTTCTTCGCGAACTGGGAAACAGAATCTGGAGTCTCGCGCCGCGGCGCCAACTCTAGAACTGAGATTTCGCGCCGCAGCGCCGCAGCGCCACCGCACCGCAGCGCCAAGACTCGAACCACGGCGCCACAGCGCCACAATGTCAAGTGTTCGGCTGCAGCGCCACCGCGCCGCAGCGCGACGATCACGTGTATCAGTGGCGCCGCAGCGCCACTCTCCAGAAAATTCAGAAATGAGATTTTTAAAATATTAAAGTCTAACAAGTGTTAGTGAATTGATGTAATGAACATGCAAATATGTTAGAGGTATAATGTGATGATAAAAATAGTTGTTTAAACATGTAACTAACATAATTACATGTGATTTAAATTATTGAATACATAATTAGATTATTATTCATGAAGTGCAAATTATGTGATAATAAGATAAATTGACTAAGTATCGTCGATAATTAAAGTAGACAACGAGAATGAGTTTATGTTGATTAGTTAAATTATAATTAACTGGTATTGTGTATATGTATGGTATGTAGGATTTAATTCAAAGAACGTGCTTAGTTAAAGTGTAATCTACGCACGAGACAAGTTTCCTAAACTTAAACTCTTAAATTTGAGCAAGTTCCCTAACTCTACTTGTCATTATTGTTCAAGCTTATTATTTATCTTGAGTAAATCATCATTACTATTATTAAAGTTCAAATGTTATATTAAAGATTTATTATCTTTTCAAAGCATGATTCAGTTATACAATAATTGTTCTATTGTATACTTCTTGAGATTATTGTTCAAATTGAATATCATTATTGTTGAATCTTATTAGACTAGTGAAACCTTAACGATTCAACTAGTCCTTAGTTGATGAGCGTTCTAAATTTCAGAACCCTTGATGAATTATCCAAACCAAACTTCCTTTGGTGCGGACTTGAATGTCAAACTGAGATGAACAACCCTGTATAGGGGATTATTTACGCTTTAGCGTTAAGATATTGTGCACAGTATGGTACTAAGGGCTGATCCCCCTAAGTACGAGAATAAGGTCCATAGTCTTATGACTGTTAAAAGTTTAAAGTATAATCCTTGCTAACCTAGGACATAGTTCAAGGTCTTATGACCCTCAGAATTCTTTTGATTCTTGTTATTCACTCTTGATTCAAAAGTTGAGCTTTTATTCAGATGTTTTTGATTTATTCGCATGTTATTATACTGTTATTTCATTTTTATACTTGTGGGCATTTGTGCTCACTCTTGCTTAAAAATAACATTGCAGTTAAGAACGAAAGAGCTGACGAACCTTCCACTAGTAAGGGCAAGGGAAAAGTTAGCAAATGATGGAGACTTGTTATTTGATATGACTTGTTATTTTATATGATGTATTTGTTTAAGACTTAATTTAAAGATGTTGTTTAAGACTTATTTATTTATAATTCCGCACAGATGTTTAAGGTTAGTTTAACTTGGATTGTATTATTATTCAGATGTCGTAACCTTTAAGAGAAAGAATTTATTTCTATTAATGCATGGTTGCATTTTTATGGGTAGATAGAAAGATGATATTTGTATCGTGAACACCAAATCCTGTGAAAATGGAAGTACCAGATTTGGGGGTGTCACATCAAGGAGCAAGGAGCGCTTGAAGACCCGTTTGTAATGGAACCCGAGTTTAAATGTAATAGTTATATTTAAATATTAATTCTTGCACCCATAAGGTTTGACCTTTTGGTTCACTTGGTGGCTCTAGTGAACCAAACTAGGATAAAAGTCCATAATCAATCCAAGTAGAATATAGTATTCTATATGTGCATGCTTATACTATATATATTATATATTATGTAAACATGCTTCACATGTCAGTTAATATGATGCGTATTTAATATATATATGTGCATGCGCGCTAAACAAGATGAGACAAATTAATAACAAATCCCTCAAATATTTTATATTAAGTTTTAACGTTCAAAGATATTTGGAATATAGAACGTTGCCTTCTAGCATGATAGAAACAATAGAGTATTGAATATTTAATATGAGTTTATTGTGCACACACAAGGCAAGTATTAAATATTTAAGATGTTATTTTTATTACATATGATATTTATAAGTAATTGAACATTACTTCTTTATTGTGCACACACAAGGGCTGTAGTTTTCTCTTCACTTATATGGAAATGTTGGGTCTGACTTAACTTAAATTATTTTAGTTCGGATGTGCACACACTTGACCATTATAATTTAAGAGATAAAATACAAGGAGTTACATAGTTGATGTAATTGACAAGAGCTGTCTACCTATTTATTTATATATAGTTTGTTGTGCACACACAAGGCTATATACATTTGAAATGTGATCCTTATTCTTACTAGCATATCTTTAATTAGATATTGCCGAACTATATATATTGAGGATAATATAGTTTGAAAAAAATAGTGGGAGATACCAATTTAAAACAAGACCTAATTTATTTTGGTAATTAATAAAAGAATGTATGCTAAAATGTTGTTTATTACAAATTTATTTACAGAATTTTACAATGTCTAAATTATTATCACTGCGAAGCATATTAGATATTATTTAACCGGACCGAATTAAACGGATTGGTAAGGAATTTGAGAATAATTCTCACGGCTGAAAAGCTATCTTATGTCCTTAATATGTCTATTCCTGCAATGGTTGCAGACAATACCTCTAAGGAAGAGATTGCTACTTTTAAAAAGTGGCAAGATGATGCACAGTTGGCTTAATGCATCATGCTCGCATCCATGAGTAACGAGCTTCAACGTCAGAATGAAACTATGGATGCTCCTACTATACTCTTGCACGTCAAGTAGTTAATGGTGAGGAAAGTAAGACTAATAGATATCAGATATCTAAGAAGCTCTTCCAATCTAGAATAACCGATGACACTACAGTACAGATAAAAGTCCTTAACATTATCAATTTGATTGATTAATTAGGACAACATGTTTTGTCATGGATGCAGAGTTGAGCCAAGATTTGATCTTGCACTCACTCCCGGACTCCTTTCACAGTTGTTGTGAATTTTTCATATGAACAAGCTAGATATCAGCCTCGCTGATTTACTTAACATCTTGAAAAATATTGAGAGTCACTTTCCAACTAAGAAAGACCATGTCTTACTGGTAGGGGCTAAAGGATCTTCTGAAAAGAAGATGATTCAAAGAAGGTAAATAAAAAGGCAAAAACAAAGGATAATAAGAACAAAACTAATACAGATAGCAAAGAAGTTTGCTTCCACTGCAATAAGCCAGGACATTAGAAAGAAACTACAAGAAGAATCTTGTAGAGGCTAACCAGAAGAAGCTTAGTGAAGCTTCGGTTAAAAATATAGTTTTTGTTCATGATTTAAATAAATTTTTCTTTAAGTCAAGGTTCTACTTGGGTATTGGATACCGGTTTTGGTTATCATAAATATAGATTTATGAAGGGACCAAGCAGAAGTAGAAAGCTAAACAAAGATAGGTAATCCTATGTGTGGGAAATGAAGCAAAGGTTGGTACATTAGCCATAGAAACTTATAGTTTAGCAATACCTACGGATAAATCTATTAAATCAATAAGTTGTTATTGTATTCCAGTTCTTGTTAGAAACATTATTTCTATTTTATTATTGGACAATAAAATCTTTGGTATTATATTTAAGAATAATTATTGTTCTATTTATAATAATAATAATATTTTGTATAGAACTAGAATATTACTTAATGGATTTTGTATACTTGACTTACTTAAAAAAATAAAATTAATTTTGAATATTGAACAAATTAGTATAAGAAAAGGAGATGATCATTCAAAGAGTTGAATGCGTGTATTTGCTGAAATACAAGTATGAATTATTTGAAAGGTTCAAAGAATTCAAAAGTTAAACTAATTTGAAAAGTATTAAGATTCTTTGATTAGATCGAGGAAGGAATACTTGTGCAATGAGTTTCTAGATCATCTCAAATGGTTTTCTTATAATGGACGCCTCCTGATACGCAATAATTGATTGTTGTATCTAAAAGAAAAAATCATACCTTGTTGGACATGGTGCGGTCCATAATAATTTTATCGATATTCCAGTATCCCTCTAGGGTCATGTCCTAGAAATGACTGTATATCTACAAAAAGGTAACCTCAAAATCCAGCCCCAAGAGTCCATAAAAGTATGGACAGGGAGGATTCCTAATCTTAAGTATGTTAAGATAAGGGGTTGTCCAACTTATGTGAAAAGATTTCAAAGGATAAGCTTGGGACAAGATTTGACAAGTGTCGATTTGTGGGACATCCTAAAGTAAGTTTAGGGTATATGCTCTATAATCCTACTTAGCAAAAGGTGTTTGTTGCGAAACATGATGCCTTCTAAGATAAAGGTGTGTATCATTGAAAGGGCTAGTGGAAGGATAATAGAATCTTGAAGAGTTCATGAACCACAAAACCCTATAAGTCAAATAAAAGGAACTTATAGATAAACATAGTGTACCACAATCGAATCGTAAATCTGGAATAGTACCAAAGATACCTAGGAGGTATAGATTCATCATATGTGATGATGATGAGGTATATACATCATAGAAGATGATGAACCAGTTACATACGATGAGGTAAGAGTTGTAGACACTCAGAGAAATGGATTGAAGCAAGCTTCTCAAATATGGAACATTCGTTTTGATGAGAGAATCAAAAGTGTTTGATTTTATCAAAAACAAGAATGAACCTAGTGTGTACAAAAGGGTCAGTGGGAGCGTCGTGACATTCCTAGTATTATATATTGATATACTACGAATAAGGAATAACATATCAATGCTACAATTAGTAAAGATAAAGTTGTCTAAATATTCATTCATGAATGATTTGGGAAGAGTGTCTAAATTAGGAATACAAATCTATATAGATAGATTTAAGAGGATGCTCAACATAACCCAAGGAACGTATATTCATTTGATACTAAAGTCGTTTAGCATGGAAAACTCCAAGGGATGTCTCATGTTGATGAACCTTGGAGTGTATCTCTCTTAATAGTTCTCATAGACTCTTGGAAAGAGAGATCGCATGAGTGACAATCATTTATCCAATGAAATGTACGAGACCTGATGTTGATCAGTCATATTCTGGAGAAGTTCATTGTAAGACAGTAAAAAATATCTTAAAGTACTTTACCGGCACTAAGGATGTGATCATATTTATGGTGGGTCTGAATTAAAACTAGAGGACTTAACAGACTCAAGTTTTTTTTTCAAACAGACCAAGACGACATAAAATCCACTTTAAGGTAAAGCGTTACCTTGAACGGTGGTGCAGTGAAATTGAAAAGGTTTCAAATAGTAAAGACTTGTTGGTTTAGTGATAAAGACAAAGTATATAGCTTTAAATGAAGCTGCAAGTTGATTGTTCGGATGATAAGTTAATTACAGAACAAGAAATAGTTCCTAAGTCTCATCTTGGATCTAAACATGTGTTGTGGCACTTTCATTTGATTATAGGAATCATTGAAAAATGAAAAATCACTATAGAGATAGTGGACTCTCAAGAACAACATTACATATTCATTAACTAAAGCTTATCCAACAGCAGGATAATCGTCACTTAGAGAAGAAGGGTATGAGATACCATGGTGATTGGCTTTAGTGCAAGTGGGAGATTGAAAGTAGTATGCACACAAGCCAATCATATTTGATGATAAAGCATATACTTTGTAACAATCTTATTCATTTATTAATAAAAAAGTATTAATTTATTAAAGGCTTTTAATTATCTACATGATATTGCTTTATAATATGTGATAAACTCATAGTTTTAAGCAATGCTTTTAGAATAATGATGATGATCATTCTAATGAGATCTAAATTCTTAGAAAGATTAAAACTAAAATAGTTTCCAATCGTTGGATTACTAAATTGGGGATTAGTGAATCCGGATAGATTGGTACATACGTTGCTTGCTCATTGGATGAGGATAATTGATCTTATGATCATTTGTGTGGAGACACTAAAGCATGTATGTAGGTGCTTATTAGAGAATAAATTCACTGAACGTAGCTCGCTAAGGAATACCTAATAGAGTTTTACTTGTCTGTCAATAGGAATTCCGATAGTGATTATAGTACAAGTGATCCTTGGACTTGAGATCATCATAGTATCTTGTGTATGATGAGTTATACTTTGACTTATTCCTTAAGACCCTTAGGGTATATCAAAGGGTATGTTTGGATATAATAAGTTGTACATGGAGATAATGTATGATCAATAAAGAATCTACCACTTCTAGTAAAAGAAGAGAAATGTCATATGTGATTCGATAAATAACAACCCAGTAGTCCTTGGCCAAGGTAGAATGAAATTAGAAAGGAGTTTCTAATTTGCATTATTTGGTGTTGTGCATTTAAGGATCGAAACACATATAATTAAATAAAATAAGACTTGACAGTAATTCTATGTCTTATATTTAATTGGGACATTGTATGCTGGAAGGATTGAATTGTACCGTAACTATTTACTCAAAGGTTCTTTTATGATTAATGTTGAAATCTATATTATCAGAAAAGTCGTTGATCGCTAGGGAGGCTTATCCTTATTGTAGAATAAATATTATTTATTTAAATAAATTAGTTATTTAATTTATTTATTTAAATAAGATTAGAATTGTTCTAATTGATTTATTCACAACCAGTTTAATATAGAGAACCGAAAGAGTCACACTATAAAAGGAAGAATAATTATTTAAGAAGTTAATGACATAATCGTAATAATATGTTAAGTATATTTAATTTAATCTATGGTGATAGAATAAATTAAATAGCTTAATATTTATTATTTAATATTTTAGAAATATTAAATATAAATTAATAAGAGGAGCCTTATTAATATTATTACAATTATTATTATTTTAATTTCTAAAAGAGTTTAGAAATTAATTTAATATAAGTACTCTCATTTATTCCTAATAGGATTAGGAGAAAAAATTAGTTAAAGGAATTTAATTAATTATCCCTAATAAGATTAGGGAGCCCATTTAATTAAAAGAATTTAATTAAATAAAAAATACCTTATTTTTAATAAGGTTACCTGATATCTTTATAAGGTGAGTCTTATATCAGATATCGATATACGCAATTTCAATAGTTGGAGAGTACGTTCTTTTTCTATAGAGATAGAAAACTAGGGTTTAGCCAACAATCCATCTTCATGAATCTTTATTCTTTCTTGGTGGATCACCTCTAGAGGTCAAACACTTGGGTGGCTAACGTTGATCAAAGGAAGGAACCAAACTCGGTGGATTCAAGTTGAACGCGAAAAGGATTGGAGGTGAACTTGTACCTGAGGAAGCTCGAATCTTCAAGGGTATGATTCTTGTTCTTCATATCTTTTCGTTTAATTAATAATTGTGCACAAAGGATGATCCGGGTATATGGTTTATAAAATTTTAAACTCTAATTTTTACACGTTTCTGCTTATCTTATGCAATTTGATTGCGTTCATGAATATTACAAACCTAACAATTTAAGGGATTGATTGGTTAACTACTCATCATGTAAAAATTAATTATTTTTGTAAGGTTGTTAGCTTTTGTATTCCTAACCAACCTATTATGTGAATTCAAGTAACCAACCAACTAAAGTTAATCACTGTTATATCAAGCCATAAAACTATTCGTTTATTGAAAAATGGATGTCAGGCTTTCTTAAGCCCATGTCACGGATTTAAACAAAAATACATCAGATTTGAATGATATTTCTATTGTTAATAAATATCCTGACGTATTCCCTGAAGAACTTCCTGGCCTACCCCCAGAGCGTGAAATCGAGTTTTGTATTAGCCTTGAACCCGGTACAAAACCCATTTCCAAATTCTCATATCGAATGGCTCCTATTGAACATCAGGAGTTAAAAACCCAATTGTAGGAATTATTAGACATTGGTTTCATTCATCCTAGTACGTCTCCTTAGGGTGCTCCTATTTTATTCGTAAAGAAGAAAGATGGGAGTATACGACTTTATATTGATTATCGGGAGTTGAATCATGTAACCATCAAAAATATGTACCCGTTGCCTCGCATTGCTGACCTGTTTGACCAGTTCCAAGGTGCTAAATTCTTTTTAAAGATCGATCTTCGTTTCGGATATCATCAGTTAAAGATTAAAACCGATGACATTCCAAAGACTACTTTCAAAACTCGGTACGGGCATTACGAATTCCTAGTCATGTCTTTTGGATTGACTAATGCTCCTGCTGCCTTCATTGATATGATGAACCGAGTATTCAAGGAATATTTGGATCATTTTGTGGTCGTCTTTATTGATGACATCCTCATATACTCCAAAAGTTGTGAAGATCATGAGCAACACTTGAGGCTGATACTCCAAAAGCTTCGTGAAAATAAGTTATACACCAAGTTGAAGAAATGCGAGTTCTGGCTTGAGGAAGTAGCATTCCTTGGGCACGTGATATCAAATCATGAAATATCTGTTGACCCAGCAAAGATTGAAGTAATACAAAGTTAGGAGCAAGCTAAGTCAGTGACTGAAGTACGTAGCTTTCTGGGCTTAGCTGGTTATTATCGGAGATTCGTGGAAGGATTTTCTCCAATCGCTACTCCATTAACTAAGCTGACTAGAAAAGATACATAATTATGTTGGAGCGAGGAATGTGAAAAGAGCTTCCAAGAACTCAAGAGGAGACTCATTTTAGCATCTGTTCTGAAAATACTATCTGGTTCGGAGGGATTTATTATATACAGCTATGCTTCAGGCAGAGGTTTAGGATTAGTTCTCATGCAACATGGAAAAGTTATAGCGTATGCTTCACGATAACTTAAAGAATACGAGAGAAATTATCCTACTCATGATCTAGAGTTGGCAGCAGTCATTTTTACGCTTAAAATCTGGAGGCATTACCTATATGGGGAGAAAGCGTAGATCTATACAGATCATAAAAGCCTCAAATATGTGTTCACCCAAAAGGAGCTCAACATGCGGCAACGACGTTGACTCGAGCTGTTGAAAGATTATGATCATACCATTCATTACCATCTTAGAAAAGTAAACGTGGTAGCTAATGCGTTAAGTAGAAGATCATATGTGGGTAAAAGTACAATATTGTTAACGCAAAGGCCCATTTTGTATGACTTACAAAGGATGGAGATAGAATTAAAGACTCTAGGGACCCACGTGATGATGTCAAATATACGAGTAGAACTGACTTTAATCGATAAAGTTAAAGCTGCTCAAACCACGGACCCAGAGCTGACGCGTATGAAGAAGAAAGTGCAAGAAGGTGCTATTCAGGAAGCAAGAATCGATGAAGAAGGAATACTTCGAGTCAACTCTAGACTTTGTATTCCTAACGACCCTGATTTTAAGTATAAAGTCATGATGGAGGTGCACAGCACACCGTTTGCAATCCATTCTGGGAATACCAAAATGTATCGTGATCTTCGACATATATTTTGGTGGACCAATATGAAAAGAGAGATCACGGAATTTATCTTAAGGTGTTTAACTTGTCAACGTGTCAAGGCGGAGCATCAAGTACCAAAAGGTCCATTGCAACCACTTGAAATTCTAGAATGGAAGTGGGTGCACATTACCATGGATTTCGTTACTGGTCTTCCCAAGGTTTCTCAAGGCATATATGCAATTTGGGTTATTGTTGATAGATTAACCAAGTCTGCTCATTTCTTACCTATACGAGAAACTTATTCACTTGAAAGTCTTTCTCGTATATACATAAATGAGATTATAAGACTGCATGGTATGCCAGTATCCATAGTTTCTGATCGAGACCCAAGATTCACTTCATGATTTTGGGTTAGTTTACAAAAAGCTATGGGTACGTATTTACGATTTAGTTTGGCATATCATCCTCTGATGGATGGACAGTCAGAGAGGACTATTTAAACCCTTGAAGATCTATTAAGACTCTGTGTCCTTAAATTCAAAGGAAGTTAGGACAAGTTCTTGCCATTGGTGGAATTCTCCTACAACAATAGTTATCAAACAAGTATAGGTATGGCTCCATTCGAGGCGTTGTACGGATGCAAGTGTCGTTCTCCAGTATACTGGGATAAAGTGGGTGAAGTAATGTTATTGGGATCGGAATTAGTACGCATGACAACAGAAAAGATTCAAATGATCCGACAATGTATAAAAATCTCACAAGATCGACACAAGAGTTATGCTGATCTTCATCGAAGGGACGTGGCATAAAAAGGAGTTACAAGATTTAGAAAGAGAGAAAAGCTCAATCCTCGATTCATTGGGCCATTCGAAATTCTCGATCGAGTAGGAACTATGACCTATAGACTCGCCTTACCGCCAAGTATGTCTCGTGTTCATAACGTTTTTCGCATATCTATGTTACGTAAATATGTGGAAGACCCAAACCACATTATTGAATTAGAACCAGACGAGATAATGGAAGATTTAACGTATAAAGAGGTACCTATTAAAATCTTGAATAAGAATGAACATATTCTATGCTCTAAGTTTATACCTCAAGTCATTATTTTGTGGAGAAATCACGATGTTGATGAAATGACCTAGGAGTTAGAATCTGAAATAAAATCAATGTATCCTCACCTCTTCGTCATACTAGGTACGTACACCAATTTCGAGGATGAAATTTCATAAGAAGGGGAGGTTGTAAGACCCCAACTTTTATGAATAAAGATTAATTTTTCTAAATATCATTTTGAGTATTAAGGTGTGGATTTGATATAATGTTATAGTTATGGGTAATATTTACAAATTTTACAAAGTAAGTAAGTTGTCATAAAATATTCGATTGGTCGGAGAATATTCGTTTTATCATGAAATATTATAGGACGACACAATCATTGGTGGACCCCACGACGAAATTATTGTTGGAGTTAGAAAACGACAGAAATATCTTTTTATAAAAATAACGACGAAAGTTTTACCGTTAACTATAGAGTATTTTATAAAGTATTTGTTGTAAATTTTACTTATTATATGGACCCCCCACTTACCCAATTTTCAAAATCGTCGGGAGAAAGTTATCTCAGTTTGTTTATATATATATATATATATATATATATATATATATATATATATATATATATATATATATAATAAGTTTTATTTTTTATGAAAAATATATTATATTATATTTTATTATGCATAGTATTTGCATAGTGTCTACATAGTATTTGCATAGTAAAATCAAAAAAATTCGTTCTGCGCTCGTGAATTCGCCCGTGAACCTTTTCTACTATGCGTCCAAATAGTGTCCTGTCATTCTTCTATAAATAGGATGTTTAGTTTAGAATTGACAATCACAACTGAATCAAGGAATTCTTCTTCTATAATATTGAGTGTATTTCTTTAGAGTTTAAGGAAGCTTTGAGCGTAGAAAATAGTATAAGTTTTCTTCAAGAATATCCCCGCCCTACCAGTCAAAAATACTCTCCTTTTAAGGTAAGAGATATTATTTTTGTTTAATATTCGTATAAAATAATATTTTCTTCCATACTCTGTAGTATGTAAGTAATATTATTTCGTTTCAGATTCCGAATTCTACACTCATTTTGTTAAGTATTACTTCTATACTCCTTTAAATTAGTAGAATATCCTTGAAATTTGAGCTTCATCTAGTATCTTTTCACGAAAATATTATTCTGAACATTCTTGATAATTTTTAACCTTTTCCTGCCAGGGTACTATTCATGAGATACTATTCCCGAAGTACTATTCATGTGGTACTATTCACTCAGGTACTATTCACTCGGGGTACTATTCATGACAAAATTTGATTTCTTTTTCCATTTAAATCATTTTTGATACAATATTATTCTCAAATTTTACTCCATAAAGTAGTATCATGTTGACAATTTGGATAACATTAAATTCCAGATAAATTGAATTATAAATCTTTAAAATTTATCCTTATTCTCATTTAATTGAATTCTTATATCATTGTCATCATCCTCATGCTTATATTGTGATGAAAGTCATCTTTGGCCCGTAGTGCATAGATGGACTATTGAATGGTATGATTATGACCAGAGATTATTCGGTTAATCATGACCTGTAATGTTACAAATGATGTGGTAAAAGTCCTCATTGGCCCGCAGTGCATTGATGGACAATTGTTGGCATGATCATGACCATTAATGATAATATGAATATCCTTGGCCCATAGTGCATGGATAATTCGTGGATGTGATATTAATGAATATCCTTGGCCCGTAGTGCATGGATAATTCAGTGATGTAGATTATTTATTGAGTTGAGTCTCAGCGACAAAATTAACGACAAACTTTTTAAATCATAGAAGATAGTAGATATTATGCTCTACTTGACTCTTCTATTGGATTGCTTGTTCTGTTGCAGTTAAACTTGTTGTTTATTGTATTCTATCAGTTTAACACTATTGAAGTCTAGCGATAATTTATTCTGCATTATTTTAGTCATAATATTTCTTACTGGGCTAGTTGAGCTCACCCTTTTGCTTTCATTATTCTCTTCAGGAAATGAGAACGTAGCCGGGACTAGTTGGGGAATAAAGTGACGGTCCGAGATGGTGGCTATAATAGTCCTCGATATTTTATAAAATAGTGTGATAATAATTGTAATGAGGACTCCATTTGAGTTTGGATATTGTCTAGAAGACAATATTCGTGTTAAAACTCTCAGCTCATGTTGTATAATTAAGTTTGCATTTGTATTATGTACCATGTATTTGGCGACTCAGAATGGGTTATATATACCTATTTTTGGGGCATCACAACTCTTGTCCTTGATGAGAAATTAAATTCTCAATAGGATCTCATCATCTATCATATGATTGTAACTGACCTCTTGTTAAAAATTTATTTTGACCAAGTTAGTTCTGAAGTTTAAAGATCTATCTTCTACCTCAGATGTGGAACTCTCAATGTAATCTAATAATAGTGATTATCTTTATTCTTGATTGGAGATGTCATTGTTATGAAATTTAAAGAGATTGTTTAAGTTAAGTACTTTTAAATTGGTCGTCCACTTGCTAACAAAGTTCGGTATGAGAACTAAAAGTTAGTCACATTGATCTAAGTTTTTGACACATCGTAGAGTATCTACAACTACAGCAGTACCGTGAAGAATCGTAGAACCTGATCAATTCAACTACTCAACTAGGTGCTACTAGTAAAGTTAATTATTGCTCTATGAAACTTCAAAATCATAGATTATAATGAGAGCAAAAGGAATGTAAACCAAAAAGGAAAAGATTGTCATCAACAACTGTCCTATAAGAAATGATATATATTCACAAAAAAAAATAATCATACAGCTTATTATCTAAAGTTAATCTTATATGTGCATATGTGTTTTACATTGCTATAATAATGTTATTTTATGTGTACATACAAAATATCAAATTTGGATGGTCATAGCTCAACTAACCAAGCAGAACCCAAACTTCATGGGTACAAAAGATAGAAAAATATTTTCTAACTAGCAGGTACACATCTCTTTGAATTCTTCTGATCGACATCGTTAAAGGCCTTCTCCTCAAGATTACAAACGAAACCTTTTTGAAGAAAAATATGGCTAAAAACACTCAGTTCTGCGAGCCGAAGATACAATGTATATGAAAAAGAAAGAGCCAGTAAACCAGTAATCAAAATTGAAGAATGAAAGTAATCAAGTCAACTGGTTGAGCAAGGGAGTTAAATCGAGCATTTCTCAAGGAAGTGAGTCACACGCTCTCTGAACGAAAGTGAGTATTGAGATTAGTTACACAACATCTGAGATGGTGCAATTATTGAAGAGATGTGCATGCAATAACAATCTGGTACGTGTCCCACTTTATTATATTAGAGGAAATTGAGATAAATCTTTTCAAAATCTGCTTCATATCCTTCAAATCAACTGTCCAACTTTTAATCTTCTTCAGACATCACCATTCAAAATCCTCAAACTATCTAACCCTCCTAAACCTAAAACATCTTATTTCCATCTAGAGCCTGAGAACCATCTCTTAAAATGATATACATCTCTTCACATCATTCAACCCAAAAACCAGATCATCTCTTCTCTATTCAAAACCTCATCGAGAAGTTCATCAACGACAACTAGATTGCTAGCATGGAAGATAGTCAAGGAATTTTACCTTCATGCAAAGGTTAACAATGGAGTGATCTTCACAAAGGTAAATGAGATAAGTCTAAAGATAGGAAGGACTAAGATCAACAAGTTCCTAGATCTTTCCATTGAAGGTTCAACCACTCTTGAACACGTAGACATTGAAAAGGGAAAGAGAATGATGAAGTATAAGAAAAACCCTAATCGAAAGGGTATGAAGAAGGAGTTTTAGAAGAGTATGAGTTCCTACTAGAGATTGTTGGAAAATGCATTTTATGCAAGGACTCAACACATGATATAGTTAACGATACTCAAATGCAGCTTATGACTATCATAGTTATGAAACATAAAATAAATTTTGGTGCTATCTTCATCATCTAGATTGCAAAGTGTCGACGCCGAGAATTTCCCTCTTCCTAAGTTGTTCCTACCCTTTGTCTTTTGTTGTGTTAATTTTTTTTATTAAAAGGGTGAGGTTTTAGGAAAAGACCGACATAAATGTCGACGATTTGAAAAGATCGATTTTAAGGATTAGGCCGAATTAGACAGAGTTGCTAGTTGGTATGAGTTTAAATGGTTGTACCAACTCAACCAGAGTTTTGAAAGGTTTTCGTAATATGGACCAATATGTGACTCCGTTTAATTGGTTTAGAACCCGAGATTCATAGAGTTCAAGGGCTTGCTTAAGCGAGAGAAAGGTGTTAGGCACCCCTCCGACTTCCGTGAAACACGGTTACCGCTACTTTTTCATTCCCTAAGCATGTGTTGTGTATGTGTATATAGAAAGCTTTTGTTTTGAAAAGATATTTAGTGCTTTATTTTGAAAGTAGTGTTGTGCCTCTTTGGACCTATGTACAAAGAGTTGGATTTACATAAATGTTCATTTTTTCAGATAAAACAAATGGAAGTGATATTTTGGAAATCTGGTTTTCAAACCCTTTTGCCAAATAGGAATCGAGGCCCTTTGATACTTTCAATTTTAACTTGGACTAATCCCTTCTTTTAACCTAGAAGCAGCTTTGTTTACTTTTTATTAGATACGAAACATCTTTTTTTTGGGGGGGGGGGGTTTAGAACTCAGGGTTCTAATTGCTTGGTTTTTCCTTAAGTCTATCCAACCCTACACGTTCTGTATTTCATAAGATCTTTGTTAATTTAATTTGAAAATCATGTTGAATGATGAAATGGAAACTATAAACTAGAAGGGTCGAGCTCCTTGTGGGAATGGAAGCCATCAAAGTGAGCCCGAGCACCCACAAACCATGATTTCACTATTTCGAGGTCTTAAATCTGGATACCTTTTTAAGGCCTAAGATTACATGTACAACGGATATGCAAGCTGACTGTACAACTTAAACAAGTTCATCATGGGAACTGAATCTAGATCCATTGATTGAGTCATCAATCCTGTGGTTCCTAGGCTCATATGACATCATTTAAAAGCTTGCATGAAATATATATTGAGACAAAATATATATAACTTAAAGACTTCGCCCAAACAAGTGATTTATTGGTTACATCCTTGTATGCGAGTAAAATAAGCTTTCCGCATCGTCTAGATACAAATCTAGGGTCACGTGGTCGCACTAATATTTAGAAAACTAGAAACTAAACTAGCTCAAAGGGTTAAGCTATGAGGCTTTTAGTTATGCATAGAACTAGTCAATACACTTTAAATATTGAGTATTCACACGAAATGAACGGTTAAAACTTATAGATCTATGCATAACCAAGCAATATATATACATATAAATAGCATTTATATATATACTAAAGTAGTAAATGAGGACAGATCTAAGAAGAACTTACAGTATGGCACTAAAACTACACAACGAACGGCTAGAAGATTTCAAAACTTGATTTTAACTGGTAGAACCTGGATATAACGAAGTTTATATGTATATAAATGTTTACAACTGAGTGTTAGAGAGTTTGAAACAAGATTTGAGCTATTTTTCTCTCAAACTCTCGGATTTTTTCTTCTTTGAGCCTTCTCACTTTATCTCTTTTTGGATAAAATAGATGATATGAATTTCTCTTTTTAGAAAGCAATTGGGAGAACCCAACATCGAGTTTTGAATTACCCTGTACATAGCGGTCAACCTGAATCCGATATGGATGGAAGATTGATGATTCAGATCATGAATGAGGAGTACGAAGAGGCAGTTGAGGGAGGAATATGTCCTATAGAAAGGTACATTCCAACGGTAATGATGACGCCAAATGCTGCTCCAGAAAAGTCAACACCGAGTAGTTCGAGGGATGGCGGTTGTCATGACTTCCTAACAAATGAGGAACCCAAATGAAGTTATCATGGGAGATGAGCAATGGAGAAATCATGATGATCTGAGAGATAGAATCTGAAATGGAAGCAATGTATTCTCAACTCTTCGAAATACCAGGTACGTAAATTTCGGGGACGAAATTTCATAAGGAGTGGAGATTGTAAGACCCCGAATTTTATGAAATAAAAGTATTCAATTTTTCTTATAATTACTATTCAGTAAATGGTTAAATTGATAAATGTTAAAGTTAAGGGTGATATATGAATTTTTTTTCAAAATACACAAGTGGTTATAAAATATTCATTGTTGTCGGGGAATATTCGTTTGGTCGTAGAATATTCTTTCTGTCGGGGAATATTCGTACGACGGCGCAGCCATTTGTGGGCCCCATAACAGAATAACTGTCGGGTGAAGAAAATGACAAATTTGAGTTTTTACAAATAACGACGTAGTTGTTCCCGTTAACACTGTTGGAGTACACAGTGGTTAAAATACAGTAATACGCGTTATTGCACAGCAGCACACGGTATTGCACAGTATTTTTAAAATTATTGATTCTTACGTAAGAAGGTACTACTGAATAATTGTTACAGTAATTACTGTTTAATATTTTATTTTATTGATTCAATAATTGCTGCATTGAAATTTTATATTATTGTTGTTCAATAATTGTCACTGCATAGTATTTTCCATTATCAGATCAATAATTCATATTATTTGAATAATATTATTAGATAACATTATTGACAATGTCTAGAAAGTTCTGTCTAAGGAGAGGTTTGGTCACCTAATTGCGCGCCAATAAGGATAAATCCTTATTGGAAAGCCCCCTCTTTCTTGGGAACGGCCTGGTTGTCATAAATGTGATTCTGTAATATTATCTGTGAATAATTAATTATTGATTCATATGATAAGGAAATATTTATTTTATGTGAATATAAATGAGGGATATATTTTTGTGGTTAAAAATGAAGGAGTTAATGTTGAGGTGTTTTATCTGTATTTTTGTCGGAACGGAGGTATTGAAAATCAAATTAGGGTTTTTAAGATATTTTGTGAGGGTTATAATTTTTAATCCGACCGTTGGATCGTGGTAATATTTGGATATGTTATACATATATAAGTTGAGTATATGTCCACAAATTTTGAACCGTTAAAAATGAACGTATGATTTATTATGAATTTTACGAGATGACTGGTTTAGAAATTGTTGAATTTTCGGAGTTTATCATTTTGGTAGAAAATTCTAGAATTGATGGGCCCCACTCTTGGTTGGTAAAGAAATGTGCTGAGATTTTTATTCAAATATGGTGGGTGGGAATAGTAGCAGGTAAAGCCATCAGGTTACAGGTTAAGTCTGCTTCGGCGTGCTAACATTTTCCTATAAATAGAGGGCTAAGTTAGAATTGAAAATCACACCAGAAACATAAGCTTTCTCTCTTTCTCTCTCTATATTATGAAACATATTTTGTGAGTATTTAGATACTTTGAGAGTTGCTATTCAGTGCAAGTTTTCTTCGGCTTTGCATTCCAGTCAGAAATACTGCACTTTTGAGGTAAGGGATAGTAAGGGATTTTAAGGGTTGCTATGTTTTTCAGTTTCGTAATTTTTCTAACCTTCAAAAATTCTGAAAAAATTTGAAATGATATTTTGATGGGTTTTCTTAATTGTGTCCAAAAATTGTGATTTTTGGATGTATAGATTAAGAGTTATGAATTTTATAAGAAAAGACTATTTTAAAAGTAACTGCTTATAACTCCTTGTGGTTAACTCCAAAATTGATGAAATTTTTATTGGGAGTATATGTATATGATAGGAGTATACTCTGTGAATTTTAGAATTTTTAGATAAAAGTACAATTTATGATAAATGTCTAAATATTCGGCAGTTTTGACCATATGAAAAATAGTAAATGAGTTTTAAAAATTCTGAGAAAAATATATGTTCAATATGTGACTATATTATGATAAATTCCTGAAAAGAAATATTTTTGGAACTGATTTGGTATTTTTAATGAAAATAGACTAGTTATGAATAATTGAATTAAATATGTTATGTGAAGGAAGAAAATTGGAAAATATGATTTTATGGCTTGAGAATCATATATGTGGTATAGACAGATTTTTGATGAGGGTTTTGGTAATTGGTGATGAATTCTTAGGAGTTTGGCATTTTATGATGATTAAATATATTAATTAGTAAAGTGTAAATAATTAAAATAAATTATTTATAAGTTTAAAGAAATATTATTCTTTCAATATCATTATACCAAAATATTGGTATGTATTTTATTGTGAAATTTCTACCTTTTTGTGTCGGGGTTACTATTCACGAGTTACTATTCACGAGTTACTATTCATGAGTTACTATTCACGAGTTACTATTCACGATAAAATTGGTTTCTTTTTTCTAACCAAATTATAGTTGATTTATGAATATTACTCTTGAGATTAAATCTATATGTTGATCATATTATTTTTATTATCATATATAACATTTTTATAACATTGATGTTGAAATTCTCTTTCACTTGAGTGTAAAGATGGGTAGATTATTGGTATGATCATGACTTTGGGTTCTCTTTGGCCAGTAGTGCAAAGTTGAATTATTGACTAGTATGATCATGACCATTGAATTTATAATTGAATATCTCCAGCTTAAGTGCAAAGGTGAAATGATCAACATGGTTATAATTATTATTTATATAAATGATTATATATTTCTTTGAGATATTAATATATTTGGCCGTAGTGCAAATATGAACTGTTGAGGAATATCTTTGGCCTGTAGTGCAAAGATGAAATATTGATGAATATCTTTGGCCTGTACTGCAAAGATGAATTGTTGATAAATATATTTGGCCCGTAGTGCAAAGATGGCATGTTGTTGAATATCTTTGGCCAGTAGTACAAAGATGAACAGATGTTGAGATAAACATGACCAACTGGTGATACAAATAAATATCTTTGGCCGTAGTGCAAAGATGAAGTTATTAGTATGATTATGAACAGGAAATGTGATTTGGTGTAACCATGATCTTTGATGTTTCAGGTGATAAAAATTATCTTCGTCCTAGATGAGAAGAGGAATTTAGAACTACAGTTATGATTATGAGTTATTCATATGATTGTGGACCAGAATTGTTGATTGATGTTACAGGGATAAAACATTGTTGGTGGAGAAGATAATAGACTTTATAGTCTATTTGACTCTTCTAATGGATTACTCGTTCTGCTGCAACTATGGTTGAAATTTTTATCATTTACCATATGTTCTAAATCTCTGATTTATTATTGATGAAGGCTATTGATAATTTAATTATCTTTAGCCATGATATTCTTTACTGAGCTAGTTGTGCTCACCCTTTTTCTTCACAATTCCTTTTAGGTAATAAGAGTGTAGCTGAGTCGAGCGAGGGTAACGAAAAAATAGAACGGTGGTCTCTAGCTGTGGATGTTCTCCCGAAGCAGTATAGAAAAGTTTATTTAGTAGTTTTATTTGGTGAATCCAATAGGGTAAGGTGTACCCAACGTTGGAAGGGTGGTTTGTCACTATTATACAAGATGTCTAATGACATACAACCTCGTGTCATCAAAAGACAGGGTTGTGCTCATCCACTTGCTGAGTATATATACGAGCACTACCTATATAATCTTGGTGTTTTTTTGAAGTATAATTCTCAATTAGAGACAGCGGAGATAATGATAAGTCAAGAGAAGACTCACCATTGGAAAGAATATGATAGTAATCTTCTCGTTTTTCTTTGGGGTCTATTGGGTCAACCAAGGATAATTCTGTGGCCATATAATATCTATCATAACCTAGAAGCATGGCCTCCCATGTACGAAGGTTTCCTTGAGCACTTCCCAAAGATTCTAGTTTCTAAAATAATTTTTGACTGTACCTTTATGTAAGGTACCTTTGTGAGGTGCTGATACATGATAGTGTCCAATGTCACATTTGGTATATATTTGTATCCAAACTCACAGCATATATGTTGTTGTATTTTGCACGACAATTGTTGTAATAAAGTTGTAGTTGTTTTTTGTACCATGTATTTGACGACTCAGAATGGGTTGGGTGGAATGGACCTGTTTTGGGGTTGTCACAGGTGGTATCAGAGCTTAGGGATATGATCTCTGGCGGAGATCGGGGAATACAACTAGGAGGGGAGAGATGAGTAAATTATTCGCTAGTGTGTCCTACCTAAGCTTATTTGTTGGTCAGTCATAATATCGGAATATTATGTGATATGTTAATTTGTTTATTTAACCCTTGTTTTATGGCATTATTTGAGAATGGCAGCTGAGAATGATAACAATGGAGTGAATGAGACTGTGAGGATACCTCTAATCGCTAACCGTGATAATGTGATTTCAGACGAAGAAGGAATTAGAGATATCCATGTGGTGAGTGAAGAATTGATAGTTGCACCCGAGATAGTCGCAAAGGTAACAGCTGAGACTGAGGAAGAAGAAGTACCTGAGGAGAGTTTATTAGAGGTATTATATGATCAAAATGTAGAATTTCAAAATCATATTCATGAGTTAGAAGAGCAGGCAGAAGAACGATAGGCGGTCGTGGAACAAAAGGATGCAACAATTCAAGCTTGTGTTACCCGATATGTGATGCTTGAACAGAAGCATTCTTTGGCAGAGTATAAGATGATAAAAATGGAATCTGAGCTGAAAGAAGAAAAAACTAAACGAGTGAGAATAAGTGATGCATGGGCAAAAGTCGCACGACACGTGGATATGGTGGAAAGAGATGTTCGATCTAAGAAGGCTAAAATAGATTATATGAATTTCTCTTTTTGGAAAGCAATTGGGAGAACCCAACATCGAGTTTTGAATTACCCTGTACATAGCGGTCAACCTGAATCCGATATGGATCGAAGATTGATGATTCAGATCATGAATGAGGAGTACGAAGAGGCAGTTGAGGGAGGAATATGTCCTATAGAAAGGTATATTCTAACGGTAATGATGACGCCAAATACTGCTCCAGACAAGTCAAAGCCGAGTAGTTCGAGGGATGGCGGTTGTCATGACTTCCCAACAAATGAGGAACCCAAATGAAGTTATCATGGGAGATGAGCAATGGAGAAATCATGATGATCTGAGAGATAGAATCTGAAATGGAAGCAAGGTATTCTCAACTCTTCGAAATACCAGGTACGTAAATTTCGGGGATGAAATTTCATAAGGAGGGGAGATTGTAAGACCCCGAATTTTATGAAATAAAAGTATTCAATTTTTCTAATAATTACTATTCAGTAAATGGTTAAATTGATAAATGTTAAAGTTAAGGGTGATATATGAATTTTTTTTCAAAATACACAAGTGGTTATAAAATATTCATTGTTGTCAGGGAATATTCGTTTGGTCATAGAATATTCTTTCTGTCGGGAAATACTCGTACGACGGCGCAGCCATTTGTGAGCCCCATAACAGAATAACTATCGGGAGAAGAAAATGACAAATTTGAATTTTTACAAATAACGGCGTAGTTGTTACCGTTAACACTGTTGGAATACACAGTGGTTAAAATACAGTAATACGCGTTATTACACAGTAGCACACGGTATTGCACAGTATTTTTAAAATTATTGATTCTTACGTAAGAAGGCACTACTGAATAATTGTTACAGTAATTACTGTTCAATATTTTATTTTATTGATTCAATAATTGCTGCATTGAAATTTTATATTATTGTTGTTCAATAATTGTCACTGCATAGTATTTTCCATTATCAGATCAATAATTCATATTATTTGAATAATATTATTAGATAACATTATTGGCAATGTCTAGAAAGTTCTGTCTAAGGAGAGGTTTGGTCACCTAATTGCGCGCCAATAAGGATAAATCCTTATTGGAAAGCCCCCTCTTTCTTGGGAACGGCCTGGTTGTCATAAATGTGATTCTGTAATATTATCTGTGAATAATTAATTATTGATTCATATGATAAGGAAATATTTATTTTATGTGGATATAAATGAGGGATATATTTTTGTGGTTAAAAATGAAGGAGTTAATGTTGAGGTGTTTTATCTGTATTTTTGTCGGAACGGAGGTATTGAAAATCAAATTAGGGTTTTTAAGATATTTTGCGAGGGTTATAATTTTTAATCCGCCCGTTGGATCGTGGTAATATTTGGATATGTTATACATATATAAGTTGAGTATATTTCCTCAAATTTTGAACCGTTAAAAATGAACGTATGATTTATTATGAATTTTACGAGATGACTGGTTCAGAAATTGTTGAATTTTCGGAGTTTATCATTTTAGTGGAAAATTCTAGAATTGGTGGGCCCCATTCTTGGTTGGTGAAGAAATGTGCTGAGATTTTTATTCAAATGTGGTTGGTGGGAATAGTAGCAGGTAAAGCCATCAGGTTACAGGTTAAGTCTGCTTCGGCGTGCTAATATTTTCCTATAAATAGAGGGCTAAGTTAGAATTAAAAATCACACCAGAAACATAAGCTTTCTCTCTTTCTCTCTCTATATTATGAAGCATATTTTGTGAGTATTTGATACTTTGAGAGTTGTTATTCAGTGCAAGTTTCCTTCGGCTTTGCATTCCAGTCAGAAATACTGCACTTTTGAGGTAAGGGATTTTAAGGGTTGTTATGTTTTTCAGTTTCGTAATTTTTCATACCTTCAAAAATTCTGAAAAAATTTGAAATGATATTTTGATGAGTTTTCTTGATTGTGTCCAAAAATTGTGATTTTTGGATGTATAGATTAAGAGTTATGAATTTTATGAGAAAAGACTATTTTAAAAGTAACCGCTTATAACTCCTTGTGGTTAACTCCAAACTTAATAAAATTTTTATTGGGAGTATATGTATATGATAGGAGTATACTCTGTGAATTTTAGAATTTTTAGATAAAAGTAAAATTTATGATAAATGTCTAAATATTCGGTAGTTTTGACCATATAAAAAATAGTAAATGAGTTTTAAAAATTCTGAGAAAAATATATGTTCAATATGCGACTATATTATGATAAATCCCTGAAAAGAAATATTTTTGGAACTGATTTGGTATTTTTAATGAAAATAGACTAGTTATGAATAATTGAATTAAATATGTTATGTGAAGGAAGAAAATTGGAAAATATGATTTTATGGCTTGAGAATCATATATGTGGTATAGACAGATTTTTGATGAGGGTTTTGGTAATTGGTGATGAATTCTTAGGAGTTTGGCATTTTATGATGATTAAATACATTAATTAGTAAAGTGTAAACAATTAAAATAAATTGTTTATAAGTTTAAAAAAATGTTATTCTTTCAATATCATTATACCGAAATATTGGTATGTATTTTATTATGGAATTTCTACCTTTTTGTGTCGGGGTTACTATTCACGAGTTACTATTCACGAGTTACTATTCACGATAAAATTGGTTTCTTTTTTCTAACCAAATTATAGTTAATTTATGAATATTACTCTTGAGATTAAATCAATATGTTGATCATATTGTTTTTATTATCATATATAATATTTTTATAACCTTGATGTTAAAATTCTCTTTCACTTGAGTGTAAAGATGGGTAGATTATTGGTATGATCATGACTTTGGGTTCTCTTTGGCCAGTAGTGCAAAGTTGAATTATTGACTAGTATGATCGTGACCATTGAATTTATAATTGAATATCTTCAGCTTAAGTGCAAAGGTGAAATGATCAACATGGCTATAATTATTGTTTATATAAATGATTATATATTTCTTTGAGATATTAATATATTTGGCCGTAGTGCAAATATGAACTGTTGAGGAATATCTTTGGCCTGTAGTGCAAAGATGAAATATTGATGAATATCTTTGGCCTGTAGTGCAAAGATGAATTGTTGATGAATATCTTTGGGCCGTAGTGCAAAGATGGCATGTTGTTGAATATCTTTGGCCAGTAGTGCAAAGATGAACAGATGTTGAGATAAACATGACCAACTGGTGATACAAATGAATATCTTTGGCCGTAGTGCAAAGATGAAGTTATTAGTATGATTATGAACAGGAAATGTGATTTGGTGTAACCATGATCTTTGATGTTTCAGGTGATGAAAATTATCTTCGTCCTGGATGAGAAGAGGAATTTAGAACTACAGTTATGATTATGAGTTATTCATATGATTGTGGACCAGAATTGTTGATTGATGTTACAGGGATTAAACATTGTTGGTGGAGAAGATAATAGACTTTATAGTCTATTTGACTCTTCTAATGGATTACTCGTTTCGCTGCAACTATGGTTGAAATTTTTATCATTTACCATATGTTCTAAATCTCTGATTTATTATTGATGAAGGCTATTGATAATTTAATTATCTTTAGTCATGATATTCTTTACTGAGCTAGTTGTGCTCACCCTTTTTCTTCACAATTCCTTTCAGGTAATAAGAGTGTAGCTGGGTCGAGCGAGGGCAACGGGAAAATAGAACGGTGGTCTCTATCTGTGGATGTTCTCCCGAAGCAGTATAGAAAAGTTCATTTAGTAGTTTTATTTGGTGAATCCAATAGGGTAAGGTGTACCCAACGTTGGAAGGGTGGTTTGCCACTATTATACAAGATGTCTAATGACATACAACCTCGTGTCATCATAAGACAGGGTTGTGCTCATCCACTTGCTGAGTATATATACGAGCACTACCTATATAATCTTGGTGTTTGTTTGAAGTATAATTCTCAATTAGAGACAGCGGAGATAATGATAAGTCAAGAGAAGACTCACCATTAGGAAGAATATGATAGTAATCTTCTCGTTTTTCTTTGGGGTCTATTGGGTCAACCAAGGATAATTATGTGGTCATATGATATCTATCATAACCTAGAAGCATGGCCTCCCATGTACGAAGGTTTCCTTGAGCACTTCCCAAAGATTTTAGTTTCTAAAACAGTTTTTGACTATTCCTTTATGTAAGGTACCTTTGTGAGGTGCTAATACATGGTGGTGTCCAATGTCACATTTGGTATATATTTATATCCAAACTCACAACATATGTGTTGTTGTATTTTACACGACAATTGTTGCAATAAAGTTGTAGTTATTTTCTGTACCATGTATTTGATGACTCAGAATGGGTTGGGTGGAATGGACCTGTTTTGGGGTTGTCACACCGGAGCTATCCCCTGGTGGCCCAACCCGTCAAGCTCTCGGTGTTTACTCATTTCTGTGCAGGATTGGACGTGCTTTGGTGATTAGAGCTCGTGGATGGATCTTGGCATTAACATTGGCGCTAGAATGAGGGCTTTTCTAGTGTTATTAGTTTTTAATCACATTCATCAAATTCAGCATCTGTGATCATTGTGATTAGTAGGACGGTTACAGGGGTAGGACAGTCAATGGCGGAGAGTTCTTCTCACCAGAGAATTTCTGTTAAGGATAGGTTAAGGCCATCAAAGAGCATCCATGATAGAATTGGGCCACAAGGTGCCCCAGCAGGGTCTCAAGCTAGAAACCATGATGACGTCAGAAGGAAGTTATTTTTCACTGTCAGTAACGGGCCTGATAATGATCGGAGGAGGGTATCACACCGCCTAAAACCTAATACCGAGAAGATCAGGTAGATAAGAGATCTACTCTTGCCAAGATGGTGCAAGAGAGTGATAAGGCTTTGAAGGTGTTGTTGCAGTAGAAGGAAGAGATCACAAAACAGATAGTTCTTATGGCTGAACGAGAAGATGAGGCCTCCAGTTATACCTAACCCAAAGGGCATGGTACATCTCCAGATAGATGAGCCAGAACATGGAGGGATGAAGGCCCCAGGCGATCCAAAAGCAGGCATCGAAACCGCTTTTGAGATCAATACAGATCAAGGGGACGTAAACCCAAGGGTTCAAAGAGGGCACCTTGTGACGCCCCCAAATCCGGGTCCCTTCGAACCTCGAATCCGGTCCGCCACGATACTACTATCGTCAAACTATTTATACTTTTCATTCATAACTTAATGAATAAAACTTTACTTATTACAATTTAGAATATAAATTCATTCCATTTCCAGGATCTGCATAATGACCCCAAACTTTTATAAGTTTCTAATCCTGGTCATTTACTATT
Source organism: Panax notoginseng (assembly GCA_016801055.1). Taxonomy (NCBI): domain Eukaryota; kingdom Viridiplantae; phylum Streptophyta; class Magnoliopsida; order Apiales; family Araliaceae; genus Panax; species Panax notoginseng. The sequence continues at coordinate 150,220,844 of CM029018.1, read as the reverse complement.
TCTGTATTACATCACATTCGATATTATAAAAACGCGAAATAATTTAAACTTTTTCAATCTCTTGAATAAAATCTTTTACTGATTTTATAACTTTGAACTAATTACAATTCTTGAATCAACTATGTAATATGATTCAGTCTATTGGAATAACTGTATAAGATTTTACATCTTGATTCGATATACTCTATGTATTAACTAATACATCCTTACAATATAACAAGTATTAAACATCGTAAGTATATATCAAGTACACTCCTAGAACGTAAACATGGTTCAAGTAATAATCTAAATAGTATCCTTCGTTGCGAAACTATCTACTTTGTCAACCAAGAAGCACGAAATCTTTACCGTGAGTCCTTAACCTGCAAAAGTTGTTATTTGCAAGGGTGAGCTCGACAGCCCAGCAATACTAATAGTTTTCATGCAGCACATAGCATATAATGGCATATTCAGTTCATGCATTTAAAATCAATTAATATTAACTACGCATGTTACTTCACACATAACATGCATAGAAATTTACTTCACAAGCATATCATCAAAGATCAACTTTCAAATTTCATACATAGCTCATATGCATTTCATATATATACATCAACATTGTCATAGCATAATATAGCTCAACTAATAGTTATAGAATTCATATATCAAATAGGAACTGAAAGACTTGCCTGATTTGTAGTTTATGAACTATTACTTAACTGCTTAACGCTTATCTGAACTTCGTGTATTCCTACACATTTATATAATCATGGATTCATATCCATTAGTCATACATTCATACAGTCTCAATGTAATAATATTGTTACATTATTCTCTAACTAGGTTCATAAAACCTACACTTCACTTTCTTATCACATTCTCGGAGTAGCTAGGTCCGTATAGGTATACCATAACCATTCGGACATGACATCAACATCCGTATATCTCTATCGCACACTTGACACGCTTCGTGATCGATATATTTAAAACTCGTATAGGTAAGTTCAAACGTACACATAACGTCTAACTTAGTCGTAACTTCATACAACATCACCTATACTATATATTCATAGCACAATTCAGTTTGTAAGACATTACAAATCCAAACAACATATCATTGCTTAATATCTTGAAAATATTTCTTTGGACTTAACTTTTGAAAATCATAATTAACATTCATCTCTAACACATAGCATGATTCTTAACACCTTACATATCATATTGGTCATATATTACAAGTTAAAGTAATCATATAAGTATGCTTCAAACTTCATATCAAAAATAGATCACACAACTGACTGTAGCATGGAGCAGCTGCGCTCTGTCTAGGCTTAGGGACGGCGCAGCTGCGCTGTCCCCTGGCCAGACCAGAGTTGAGCCGCTGCCTTTAAGTTTCTACCTAATTCTTATACACCTATATATTAATACTCTATCATATGTACATGTTAGAGGTGCTCACATAAGCACATGTCCATTCTTGAGTTCACTTGAACAAGTTGAACTTACAACTTACACGGTTTTCATGTCGGACTTTCATATATCTTAAGTAATTCAACTCCATGCTTCAAGGGCAACTACTAGAGTCATGCTATCACATAACAAGCTTAAACAATACTAAGTAAGCATGCTCGTGCTTATAATACACATGTATACTTAATCACATAGTCTATGCTTTAGCAAATTCATTTCCTTGAATATGCGTGCATAAGTGAAATCCAAGTTTCATCACATAATGCTTATGTCAACATGTCTATAGGCGTAATGAATCTTAATATACATGCTCGCATGATCATAATGTAACTCACAAAGTGTTTGATGCTATCATCTTTCACATTCTAAATTTTTCATGAAGAATCGCACTAAGTCAACAGGGTAACTTAGTACATGCTAAGTGCCTCTAAACCACGCCTCTCATATATTAGAGCACCTAAACAAGTCACTTATACATGCTCAAATGATCAGAATGTGGACATTCTATATATATACGTCCATAAATTCTAAGTTTGTCTTTTGAAATCATTATAGTCTTTAATCAGGTATGCTAGTGTGTGCTCAACACTTTAAGCATGTCTTTTATTTCAATATAGGCCACATGACTACGTTCAAAAAATTAGAATATATATATGTTATGTGGGCGTCAAGGTTCAAATCCAAGATCATAAGTTTTATTTTAAAACCATACGGTCTATTTTCATAGTATGGACTAACATGGCCATGAAAGTTCATGAACACCTACTATAAGTTAATACCAACTCTTATGCGTGTCTAAGTCATACAAATGCGCTTACAAGGTCAGAACACATGTTACACATGTATCAAAGTTCATAACAAAAACTATAAACTATAAGTTCTTCATCAATAATGTATACTATCATGTTTATGTCATGTCATGTCATGATACTCATATATATATGTTATTTATATGTACATGCTTGTTCTAATGACATACTACATGCTAGCATATAACAGTACCTAACAGAAACCAAAACTAAACTTAGAGGCCGGCGCAACTGCGCTGCGCCTCAGTGTTAATCCGGGGCAGCTGCGCCGTGTCTGGTTCAGACCAGTAGCAGTCTGCTTCGGCAGATTGTTAGCCCAACCATAGAATTCACTCATGAAATCTTAAACACTCTTATAACAGTTTAAACATGCTTATGTGGCCATATAACAACTATATAGACATTACTCAACCTTACTAGCATCCAATTTCAACCATACTAGCATCCAATTTCAAAAAATCAAAAATTCGAACTTCACTACTCACGAACTTTGTTTACAGAAACTGAAAATGGAAAGCTAGGAAAATGAATTATACCTTTGAAATGTGAAATAACTTGCTCCTAATTGAACTCCTAAGCTCTTGGATCACTTGTATGTTTTCAATGCTTACTTAGCAATATCAGACAATGCAAGCAACACCAACTGATAAACATGTCTGCTATTTATAAAAGAATTCTTACACAGACATAGAAATTTTCCATTAAATCAAACCCATGGATTGAAAGATTGCATGGAGGTTAACAAGGAGTTGTTAGATGGTGGTTGAAACTCATCATAACCACCACTCCCTACCATAATCATCAGCTAGAAGCTTGGAAGAAAGAAAATATAATAGGCCATAGCCTTTATGTGATTCACTTGACTGAGGAAGGAGTAAATGGGACACTCAATTTAGGACAAGTGAAAAATCTCAGCAACCTTGTTATCGAGGCTTGGGTTGGTCTATTTAATTCTCATAATGTAATCTTAATGTACAATTGTTACCATATCAGCAATTTAAAGATAAATTTTATACTCACATTATATAATCTATGTACATTAAATACATGCAATAAAATAACACAGTTAGGTATAAATGGCTGGGTTGTCCCATAATTATCTCTACTACCCACATAACCACATTATAACCTTATTTAGTATTAATGTTTATCTAAATATTTATTTCCTTTCTAGTTTCTAGAATACACAGATATTCTATTATTTCTGTATTAAAATGCAACATATTGCTTTATTGTATTACTTGGCACCTTATATCATTAGTCCCAATTAAACGTCACACTTCACGTATTCTTACGCCGTATGCATTCTATATTACTACTGCTCACATTTTCTATATTACCCATAGTAATATTATTTAATGAGTATACCCATATTAAAATTTTAATTGGGCTAAATATCATCTAGTTGGGTACTTTCAACCTACATAATAATTAATTAATATTAATCATTTCTTTTCGATAATTATTATGCATTCCTCTAATTAATAGAATATAATATTCTACAATATCGCTTAATTAACCAATATTTAATCCGGGTTAATTAATTAAATCTTTATTCAAATCTATCCGTAGACAACTTAACCACCATTTAAGATTTTTATTAGCCTTATGAGTCCTTAATACCCATTTCTTAAACTTTAAATTCCAAAAACTGCTTTTACAGACCGGCGCAGCTGCGCCATACCAAAATCATAGGCAGACAAGTTCTGCACCAGCAGAAATAAAACCTACACGTCTAAATACTATACACATATTCCTGAAGCGTTAACTCATCTAACATCAAGGCCCTCTTTGATTCCACATCATTGGTTACTATATTCCTTAATAATTTAAGAATCACACTTCAGGTTTTAAAACCCTATTTCCCTGATTAGTTTAACCAACTATACATATCATGTACGGTTTCATACCACCAATAACACAAAACTCGAATGTAACACATACATACATTCCTTTCATCTTCGCTTCTTGCCATGTATTGAATTACGTAATAATTCTCTAACCACCTTAAAGGTATATCGATCATCTACTCTCGTCAACAACATACATATATAGCAGTCTAAACCTAGCATGCGTCGAGCCTTTAATAATATTCAATATAGTACACTGAATGGTTTTTCACAAACAACCAACAAATTTGTTTCTGTCTCGTCTACACTATTTTCACAATGAGTTTGATCGGTTACTAATTCGTATATACCTCCGCTCTCTAAAGAAATCGTTTAGCCCAGCTCCTATACATCCACCATTAAAGAGTATAGTTGCACTGCCTTAGACTTGATATGTACTCGTACAAATACTTAAGAAATTGGTGATTATCAAATATATTTAATGTCACCAACTTACTATGATAAAAATAATTCCACATAAATTATTTAATATCAATAGATAAATTCTTATCCATCTTCTTACTAATTCATCTCTATAATTTATCACAAATATATAATAATGATATATATTCATTAAACATAACATTACATATTACATAGCTCATATTATCCTATGTAACACAATGCCAAACCTCGCAATACAATATATATACTCATTCGAACCCATCTCATGCTTTAAGAATTTTATTCACTAAATTCTTATTTTAATATTTTCTAAAAATTCGGGTTCTTACATCCTCTCTCCCTTATAAGGATTCCGTCCTCGAAATCACCGAAACCTCCTCTTACTCGGTGCTATTTCGAATATTACATATTCTTTTTGAATAATTTTATTCATTCTATTTTCGGAAGTCTTATTATAACTTGCTCACTTGCATTCTACCACATTATCCTTTCTAAGGAACATTCTACTCACTACATTCATCGCACAGAAGAATAAGAGTCTTCCACGATTTTTTAATAATCGGGAAGTGGTATGAATAACTCAGATTCCAATTTATGTTGAGGGGTCACAAGACCATGGACTAGTGCTTCAACACAATCATCCACACTACAAACCAAAGTGTTTATCTATCACAAAGACTGAAAACACCCTCCACATGTAGACTAGGTGGCCAGCCTATTGTACCACTAAGTTGGGCCACAACGTAGTGTTTTGTAACAACTACATGCGTTACGCTCGGAACCATTGTCCCGAAAAACATGTCCCCTTATAGGGTTGTTCACCTTAGCTTTTCAACGATTGAATCCGCACCAGAGCAATCTGGTTCAGCACAAATACACAAGAACGCTTGAATTCTATAATCACTTTTCAACAGCCATCTAGCCGAATCAAATAGCTTAGACTCTTATCAACAGTTCGGACATCAATCGAAATAATTTAGTCAACTTTTCATAATTCGAAAGAAAACCATAAATCATTTTATGACGTCATGATACCGTACCAGATTAGTAGTACATTGAGGATTCCGCCATTAGGTGACTTTGTCATAGTACATCATACCATAGTGGGCTGACGATCTTTCGATCACAACCAACACTAGTTTCGACTTCATTGATGACTCCATCGTTTACCATTTTTACACCATATCAAATAATGTAAATGGTTAGAAATACATTTTGAAAATTCTCAAATCATTTTTGTCTTAGCCGAAACAATTAGCATAGACATAAGAATAACGGTGTTGTTTTTAAAATTCATTGATTCAGTCACTTGACCCAATGTTTTTCTCAAGAAAACAGAGTGCAAACACTAGCACGAAGTCAATAAATTTTTAAAAATCTAGCAGTGCTAGAAGATTTAGAAAATCCACGCTTCTCTATCAACTTTAATCTTTACTATACTAAAATCTCTTAATTCATAACACATATATACCAGATATACTTCATCAAACTTACCACACTTTAGAAGTTCAGGAACTTGCTACAATCATATGAGTTTAAGAACTTATCCTAGTCAGACCATAGGCGTCCATTCGCCGAGGGGATCAAAAATATTTCATATAATTATGAGTCACGAATGTACCATAAGTATGAGTTTTAAGAACTCGCAACTTAACCTTATATTCTCTAATTATAACCTATCTATCTGTTATACACATGAGAAAAGAATCACCTTCTCAATAGGTATATAACAAATAGCGCAACACAAACATTTGAAATCCCACTTAACTCTATCTTACACTTTACTTGATATGAATTCTTCGTATCTCATCACATACAACTCCTCAGGAGTTCATATAGTACCATTTCATAGTATATTCACTTATAGCATCAAGTTATACACGCTTAGTCGTTACAGACTATTTATCACTTCACAGCTCAATCCGATCACGTTGTGATCATCAATTCACCTTAGGGTTCTTTCCCTATTATCAACAAAACTCCATCTGAGTTCATTCTTATTATCTTTGTCATCTAGACACCATCTTAACATTTTTATTGCAGGAGTTAGGAAACTCCTGAATTATCATTCTCTTCGATACTTCAAGATTCTTCTTTGAATCTTCACTTGTAAATTTTAATCCTTATCTTTCTCTCTCTCTCTCAGGTTATAGCCTAAGGTACACTTACCAAAGTTTATAACCTACATCTTTGATACCAACCTGTGACGCCCCCAAATCTGGGTCCCTTCAAACCTCAGATCCAGTCCGCCACGATATTACTATCGTCAAACTATTTATATTTTTCATTCATAACTTAATGAATAAAACTTTACTTATTACAATTTAGATTATAAATTCATTCCATTTCCAGGATCTGCACAATGTCCCCAAACTTTTATAAGTTTCTAATCTTGGTCATTTACTATTCCTATATTACATAACATTCGATATTATAAAAACGCGTAATAATTTAAACTTTTTCAATCTCTTGAATAAAATCTTTTATTGATTTCATAACTTTGAACCAATTACAATTCTTAAATAAACTATATAATATGATTCAGTCTATTGGAATTACTGTATAAGATTTTACATCTTGATTCGATATACTCTATGTATTAAGAAATACATCCTTACAATATAACAAGTATTAAACATCGTAAGTATATATCAAGTACACTCCTAGAACGTAAACATGGTTCAAGTAATAATCTAAATAGTATCCTTCATTGCGAAACTATCTACTTTGTCAACCAAGAAGCACGAAATCTTTTCCGTGAGTCCTTAACCTGCAAAAGTTATTATTTGCAAGGGTGAGCTCGACAGCCCAGCAATTTTAACAGTTTTTATGCAGCACATAACATATAATGGCATATTCAGTTCATGCATTTAAAATCAATTAATATTAACTACGCATGTTACTTCACACATAAGATGCATAGAAATTTACTTCACAAGCATATCATCAAAGATCAACTTTCAAATTTCATACATAGTTCATATGCATTTCATATATATACATCAACATTCTCATAGCATAATATAGCTCAACTAATAGTTATAGAATTCATATATCAAATAGGAACTGAAAAACTTGCCTGATTCGTAGTTTATGAACTATGACTTAACTGCTTAACGCTTATCTGCACTTCGTGTATTCCTACACATTTATATAATCATGGATTCATATCCATTAGTCATACATTCATACAGTCTCAATGTAATAATAATGTTACATTGTTCTCTAACTAGGTTCATAAAACCTACACTTCACTTTCTTATCACATTCTTGGAGTAGCTAGGTCCGTATAGGTATACCATAACCATTCGGACATGACATCAACATCTGTATATCTCTATCGCACACTTGACACGCTTCGTGATCGATATATTTAAAACTCGTATAGGTAAGTTCAAACGTACACATAACGTCTAACTTAGTCGTAACTCCATACAACATCACCTATACTATATATTCATAGCACAATTCAGTTTGTAAGACATTATAAATCCAAACAACGTATCATTTCTTAATATCTTGAAAGTATTTCTTTGGACTTAACTTTTGAAAATCATAATTAACATTCATCTCTAACACATAGCATGCTTCTTAACACTTTCTTAGCATATTGGTCATATATTACAAGTTAAAGTAATCATATAAGCATGCTTCAAACATTATATCAAAAACAGATCACACAACTGACTGCAGCATGGAGCAGTTGCGCTCTGTCTAGGCCTAGGGACGGCGCGGCTGCGCTGTCCCCTGGCCAGACCAGAGCTGAGCTGCTGCCTTTCAATTTTTGCCTAATTCTTATACACCTATATACTAATACTCTATCATATATGTTAGAGGTCCTCACATAAGCACATGTCCATTCTTGAGTTCACTTGAACAAGTTGAACTTACAACTTACACGGTTTTCATGTCGAACTTTCATATATCTTAAGTAATTCAAATCCATGCTTCAAGATCAACTACTAGAGTCATGTTATCACATAACAAGCTTAAACAATACTAAGTAGGCATGCTCGTGCTTACAATACACATGTATACTTAATCACATAGTCTATACTTTAGCAAATTCATTTCCTTGAATATGCGTTCGTAGGTGAAATCTAGGTTTCATCACATAATGCTTATGTCAACATGTCTATAGGCATAGTGAATCTTAATATACATGCTCGCATTATCATAATGTAACTCACACAGTGTTTGATGCTATCATCTTTCACATTCTAAATTTTTCCTGAAGAATCACACTAAGTCAACAAGGTAACTTAGTACAAGTTAAGTGCCTCTAAACAACGATTCTCATATATTAGAGCACCTAAACAAGTCACTTATACATGCTTAAATGATCATAATGTGGACATCCTATATATATATACGTCCAGAAACTCTAAGTTTATCTTTTGAAATCATTGTAGTCTTTAATCAGGTATGCTAGTGTGTGCTCAACACTTTAAGCATGCCTTTCATGTCAAGATATGCCACATGACTACGTTCACAAAATCAGAATATATATATGCTATGTAGGTGTCAAGGTTCAAATCCAAGATCATAAGTTTTATTTTAAAATCATACGGTCTCTTTCCATAGTATGGACTAACATGGCCATGAAAGTTCATGAACACCTACTATAAGTTAATACCAACTCTTATGCATGTCTAAGTCATGCAAATGCGCTTACAAGGTCAGAACACATGTTACACATGTATCAAAGTTCATAACAAAAACTATAGACTATAAGTTCTTCATCAATAATGTATACTATCATGTTTATGTCACGTCATGATACTCATATATACATGTTATTTATATGTACATGCTTGTTCTAATGACATACTACATGCTAGCATATAACAGTACCTAACAGAAACCAAAACTAAACTTAGAGGCCGGCGCAACTGCGCTGCGCCTCAGTGTTAATCCGGGGCAGCTGCGCCGTGTCTGGTTCAGACCAGTAGCAGTCTGCTTCGGCAGATTGCTAGCCCAACCACAGAATTCACTCATGAAATCATTCTTAAACACTCTTGTAACAGTTTAAACATGCTTATGTGGCCATATAACAACTATATAGACATTACTCAACCTTACTAGCATCCAATTTTAAAAAATCAAAAATTCGAATTTCACTACTCACGAACTTTGTTTACAGAAACTGAAAATGGAAAGCTAGGAAAATGAATTATACCTTTGAAATGTGAAAGAACTTGCTCCTAATTGAACTCCTAAGCTCTTGGATCACTTGCATGTTTTCAATTCTTACTTTGCAATATCAGACAATGCAAGCAACACCAACTGATAAACATGTCTGCTATTTATAGAAGAATTCTTACACAAACATAGAAATTTTCCATTAAATCAAATCCATGGATTGAAGGATTGCATGGAGGTTAACAAGGAGTTGTTAGATGGTGGTTGAAACTCATCATAACCACCACTCCCTACCATAATCATCAGCTAGAAGCTTGGAAGAAAGAAAATATAATAGGTCATAGCCTTTATGTGATTCACGTGACTGAGGAAGGAGTAAATGGGACACTCAATTTGGGACAAGTGAAAAATCTCAGCAACCTTGTTATCTAGGCTTGGTTTGGTTTATTTAATTCCCATAATGTAATCTTAATGTACAATTGTTACCATATCTGGAATTTAAAGATAAATTTTATACTCACATTATATAATCCATGTACATTAAATACATGCAATAAAATAACACAGTTAGGTATAAATGTCCGGGTTGTCCCATAATTATCTTTACTAACCACATAACCACATTATAACCTTATTTAGTATTAGTGTTTATCTAAACATTTATTTCCTTTCCAGTTTCTATAATACACATATATTCTATTATTTCTGTATTAAAATGCAACATATTACTTCATTGTACGACTTGACACCTTATATCATTAGTCCAAATTAAACGACACACTTCACATATTCTTACGCCGTATGCATTCTATATTTCTACTGCTCACATTTTCTATATTACCTATAGTAATGTTATTTAATTAATATACCGACATTAATATTTTAATTGGGCTAAATATCATCTAGTTGGGTACTTTCAACCCACACAATAATTAATTAATATTAACCATTTCTTTTCGATAATTATTATTGTGACGCCCCCAAAATAGGTATATATCACCTATTCTGAGTCGCCAAAAACATGGTACAAAATATAAATACAATCGTTAATATACGACAAGAGAGCTGTGAGTTTTAATACTAATACTGTCTTCTAGACAATATTCACTCTTAGAATAAGCCCTCGTTATATTTATTGTCACACTATTTAACAGAATAGTGAGGACTACTAATACTATCATCTGGTCCATCACTCCATTTCCCGACTCGTCCCAGCTATATTCTCATTTCCTGAAGAGAATAATGAAAGGAAGGGTTAGCTCAACTAGCCCAATAAGAAATATTATGACTAAGATAATGCAGAATAAATTATCATTAGCCTTAAATAGTGTTAAACTAATACAATATAATAAACATCAAGTTTAACTGCAGCGGATCAAGCAACCCATTAGAAGAGTCAAGTAAAGAATAAAATCTACTATCTTCTATGATTTAAAAGGTTTTTCATGACTTTTATCGCTGGGACTCAGCTAAAAAAAATAATCCACATCTTCGAATCACCCCTGCACTACGGCCAAGGATATTCTTTAGTATCACGACCACAATTATCCATGCACTACGGGCCAAGAATATTTGTGTATTCATTAATGGTCATGATCATGTCAACTACTGTCCATCAATGCACTACGGGCCAATGAGGACTTTTACCACATTATTTGTAATATTACGGTCATGATTATACCGAATAATCCCTGGTCATAATCATACCAAGTCCATCTATGCACTACAGGCCACAGATGACTTTCAACAGAATATAAACATGAGGATGATGACAATGATATAAGAATTCAATAAAACAATTTCAAGAATTAATTTATCCAGGAACCAATAACGTCCAAATTGTCAACATGATATTGCTTTGTGGAGTAAAATTCAAGAATGCTCGGAAGAATATTTTCATGAAAAGATACTGGATGAAGCACAAATATCAAGGATATTCCACTAATTTCATGGAGTATAAAGTCAAAACTTTAATCAACTGAATATAATAAAGAATGGAATAACAAAAGAAATCACCATACATGCGATAGACCGCATAGACAGGTTATTCCAATAGGAAAATAAATAATGGAACCAGGTCATGCGTAAATACACCGACAGGATATTTCGACAGAAGAATAAATAATGGAACAAGGTCCGGCGTAAACGCACAGACAGGATATTCCGACAGAATAATAAATAATGAAACCAGGTCCGGCGTAAAGCACAAACAGGATATTCTGACAGAATAATAAATAATGGAACCATGTCCGGCGTAAAGCATAGACAGGATATTCCGACAAAATAATAAATAATATAATAACAGAAGAATTTCACCAAGTATAGGGTAGCCCGCGTATACAGGTTATTCCAACAGAATAATAAAGAATGGAATAACAGAAGTTCTCTTCATGAATAAGAAAGAAAGAATACCCTTTACGAGTACAACAAATAATATCCCTTACCGTAAAAAAAACTTGATATCGGAGTAGTGAAGTAGCAGAATACTTTTCTTCTTTCTCTTTATAGTTTCTCTCTCTAGAGTTTTAGTGAATTCGTAAGAAAATAATGAAGGAATGAGCTTCTATTTATAGAAAAATGGACTGCAGAGTAACTAACTCATGAACGGTCTAGATTGATTTACTTTAATCTGACGGTCCATATTTAAAGCAAAATCTTTTCAATAAAATATAATATATTCTATTTATAATCTAATAAAATGAATAACTTTATAAAAGATTTTACTATGCAAACACTATGCAGGCACTATGCAAATACTATGCATTATAAAATATAGTATATTCTAATTATTGTCTAATAAAACAGATAACTTTATAAAAGTATTCTGTTTTATATAAAAAGATTTTACTATTAGCCTAATAAAATGAATAACTTTATAAAAGTATTCTGTTTTATATAAAATGCTTTTCTGTTTTATTACATTAATAATACCAATAAAACAAACCTGAATGACTTATCACGTAAGCATCAATAATCAATACCATGTGCTACTATGCAACCATACGTATTACTGTACTTTTACTACCGAGTAGTTCAACAGTATTAATGGTAAAACTTCTGCCATTATTTTTATAAAGTATTTTTGTCGTTTTCTCAATCCGATAATAATTCTGTTGTGGGGTCCACCAATGATTGTGTCGTCGTACGAATATTTTCTGTTAAAACGAATATTCCCCGACCAATCGAATATTATATAGCAACTTGCGTACTTTACAAAATTTATAAATATTACCCACAACTATAACATTATATCAATTTCACTCCATAATATTGAAAAATGATATTTATAAAAAATTCATCTTTATTTATAAAAGTTGGGGTCTTACAACCTCCCCTTCTTATGAAATTTCGCCCTCAAAATTAGGGTACGTACCTGGTATATCGAAGAGGTAAGGATACCTTGACTTCATTTTAAATTCTAACTCCCAGGTCATTTCCTCAACATCGTGGTTTTTCCACAAAACTTTGAATTGAGATATAACCTTGGAACGTAGAATATGTTCCTTCTTATCCAAGATTTGAATAGGAACCTCTTCATACGTTAAATCTTCCGCTATTTCGTCTGGTTCTAACTCAATAATGTGGTTCGGGTCTTCCACATATTTACGTAACATGGATATGTGAAAAATATTATGAACACGAGACATACTTGGCGGTAAAGCGAGTCTATAGGCTACTGTTCCTACTCGATCGAGGATTAAAAATGGGCAAATGAATCGAGGATTGAGCTTTCCTCTCTTTCTAAATCTCGTAACTCCTTTCCGCGGAGCAACTCGTAACAAAACATGATCTCCTATATCAAATTCCACGTCCTTTCAATGAAGATCAGTATAACTCTTTTGTCGATCTTGTGAGGTTTTTATACGTTGTCGGATCGTTTGAATCTTTTCCGTAGTCATACGTACCAACTCCGGTCCCAACAACGTTGCTTCACCCACCTCATCCCAGCATATTGGAGAACGACACTTTCTTGCATACAACGCCTTGAATGGAGCCATGCCAATACTTGCTTGATAACTGTTGTTGTAGGAAAACTCCACCAATGGTAAGAACTTATCTCAACTTCTCTTGAAGTCAAGAACACAGAGTCTTAATAAATCTTCAAGAGTTTGAATAGTCCTCTCTGATTGTCCGTCCGTCTGGGGATGATATGTCGAACTAAATCATAAATCCGTGCCCATAGCTTTTTACAAACTAACCCAAAATCGTGAAGTGAATCTTATGTCTCGATCAGAAACTATGGATACTGGCATACCATGCAGTCTTACAATCTCGTTTATGTACATACGAGCAAGACGTTCAAGTGTATAAGTTTCTCGTATTGGTAAGAAATGAGCAGACTTGGTCAATCTATCAACAATAACCCAAATTGCATCAATGCCTTGAGAAACCTTGGGAAGACCAGTAACGAAATCCATAGTAATGTGCTCCCACTTCCATTCTCGAATTTCAAGTGGTTGCAATGGACCTTTTGGTACTTGATGCTCCGCTTTGACTCGTTGACAAGTTAGACACCTTGAGATAAACAGCGCTATCTCTCTCTTCATATTGCTCCAACAAAATGTATGACGAAGATCACGATACATTTTAGGACTCCCAGAATGGATTGCAAATGGTGTGTTGTGCGCCTCCATCATGATTTTATACTTTAAATCAGGGTCGTTAGGAACACAAATTCTGGAGTTGACTCGAAGTATTCCTTCTTCATCGATTCTTGCTTCCGGCATAGCACCTTCTTGCACTTTCTTCCTCATATGCATCAGCTCCAGGTCTGTAGCTTGAGCAGCTTTAACTTTATCAATTAAAGTCGGTTCTACTCGTATATTTGCCATCATCACATGGGTCTCTGGAGTCTTTAACTCTATCTCCATCCTTTGCAAGTCACACAAAATGGGCCTTTGCGTTGACAATATCGCACTCGTACTTGCATATGATCTTCTACTCAATGCATCAGCTACCACGCTCGCTTTTCCAGGATGGTATGATCATAATCTTTCAATAGCTCCGGCCAACGTCGTTGTCGCATGTTGAATTTCTTTTGACTGAAGAAATATTTGAGACTTTTATGATTCGTAAAGGTCTCCACTTTCTCCCCATACAAGTAATGCCTCCAAATTTTAAATGTGAAGACAACAGCTGCCAACTCTAGATCATGAGTAGGATAATTCCTCTCATATTCTTTGAGTTGTCTTGAGGCATAGGCTATGACTTTCCTATGTTACATGAGAACACATCCTAACCCTTTGCCCGAAGCATCACTGTAGATGAAAAATCCCTCCGAGCCAGATGGTATTGTCACAACAGGTGCTGAAATGAGTCTCCTCTTGAGTTCTTAAAAACTCTTCTCACATTCTTCGCTCCAACCGAACTTTGTATCTTTCTGAGTCAGCTGAGTTAATGGAGTAGTGATTCGAGAAAATCCTTCCACGAATCTCCTATAATAACGAGCTAAACCGAGAAAGCTACGTACTTCGGTCACTGATTTAGGTTGCTCCCAGCTTTGAATTACTTCAATCTTTGTTGGGTAAACAGATATTTCATGACTTGATACTACGTGCCCAAGGAATGCTACTTCCTCAAGCCAGAACTCGTATTTCTTCAACTTGGCATAAAGCTTATATTCACAAAGCTTTTGGAGTGTCAGCCTCAACTGTTGCTCATGATCTTCACGGCTTTTGGAATAAATAAGGATGTCATCAATAAAGACGACCACAAAGTGATCTAAATATTCCTTGAATACTCGGTTCATCATATCCATGAAGGCAGTAGGAGCATTAGTCAATCCAAAAGACATGACTAAGAATTCATAATGCCCGTACCGAGTTCTGAAGGCAATCTTTGGAATATCCTCAGTTCTAACCTTCAGCTGATGATATACAGAATGAAGATCGATTTTTGAAAAGAATTGTGCTCCTTGCAACTGGTCAAACAGGTCATCAATACGTGGCAATAGGTACCTATTTTTTATGGTGACATGATTCAACTCCCGATAATCAATACATAGTCGCATACCCCCATCTTTCTTCTTCACGAATAGAACAGGAGCACCCCAAGGAGAAGTACTAGGACGAATAAAGCCAATGTCAAACAATTCCTACAGTTGGGTCTTTAACTCCTGAAGTTCAATAGGAGCCATTCGATATGGGGCTTTAGAAATGGATTTTGTACCGGGTTCAAGGTCGATACAAAATTCAATTTTACGCTCTGGGGGTAGGCCAGGAAGTTCTTCAGGGAATACGTCAGGAAATTCATTAACAATAGAAATATCATTCAAAACTGAAGTATTTTTGTTTAGATCCGTGACATGAGCTAAGAAAGCTTGACATCCGTTTTTTAATAAACGAATAGCTTTATGGCTTGAGATGACAGTGATTGATTTTAATGGTTTGGTTGTTTGAATTCGCATAATAGGTTGATTAGGAATATGAAAGCTAACAACCTTACGAAAACAATCAATTTTTGTATGATGAGTAGTTAACCAATCGATCCCTAGAATTACATCAAATGCAAGTATTTTCAATGAAATAAGATCGACAGGTAATGTCAGGGTACCGATTTGAACCAAACAAGACTTATAAACAGTGGATGTAATGCAGGTTTCTCCCAACGGAGTTTCCACAGATAAGTCAAAGTCTAATTTCTCCGGAGTGAAATTTAATCGTTGAGCGCAAATAGGAGAAATAAAAGAATGGGTAGAACCTGTATCAAATAAGGTATAGACTTCGCTAGAGTTTATGATAAGCTTACTCGTGATGACCTCGTTGGGGTTCCTTGCTTTCTGGGAGGTCACAACAAACGCTCTCCCTTGCACTACCGATTTTGACTTTTCTTGGACGTCCTTTGGTGCCTCCATCCTAGCTAAACTTGTCTTCGGTGAATGACAAAATCTGGCTAGGTGACCTTCTCTTCCACAATTATAACATGCTTTAGACGGCATCGCGCAGTTTGGACTTATGTGTCCCTCCCCTCCACATTTGAAGCATATGATCAGTGGTCGTTCTCCTTCCTTAACCACGTGTGCTGGTGCTGACGCCATTCTATTATTGTTAAATCTCCTCTTCTTGAAATGTCCATTCTTATTATTTTGGCCATGATTACCACCAAAGTGGTTACCATTTCTGGCATGCTGATTCCCTCCACGCTTGTTGTCAGCGCTTCGATGACTACTTTCACTGGTATTATCATTTTGCCTATTGCTCTCTTTTGGTTGCATTGACTCGTTATCGTGCTCCACTAACTGAGCCCTATTTACAACATCTGAATACAAACACAGTTTATGAGAAATAAGATGTTGACGTATCTCCGGCTTCAAACCTCTTAAAAACATCCGCGTCATTCTCTCTTCATTATCCACCAAGTAGGACGCAAACCGGGACAGCTCGGCAAACTTATCTTCGTACTGCGACACGGTTATATTATTCTGCTCCAACTTGATGAACTCTACCTCCTTCATGTGACGAATACTTTCGGGAAAGTACTTGTCATTGAACAGTTCTTGGAACTTCTCCCAAGACATCTTCAGTGCAGCAGGTTGAGTACGTTTTACCGATTCTCACCAGTAATTTGCCTCTCCTCGCAACATAAAGGTGGCAAAGGGAGCCTTTTGCTCCTCGGCGCATCCCAAGACATCAAATATCTTGGTGATCTGCTTTATCCGCGTTTTTGCCTTAAGTGGTTTTGGTTCTCTAATAAACTCCGGTGGTCCCAGCTCCTTGAACTGTTTAGTGGTGACCGTCCGAGAGTTTTCAGTGTTTCCACATATATTTTGGACAGGAGCCGCTCTCGCCTGCTGTTGCATGAATTGCATTAAACCAATGAACATTCTATCATTCATCATTTGGTCAGTGTTATTGTTTGCATGAGGATTATCGCCTTCCTGATGCCATTATCCTGATTATTGATATTTGGTGAATCAACGGTCGCCTTTGCTCCATTGCTATTCTCAACATTCTCGGATGTCATTTTCAAATACTGTCACAAAACAAGGGTTAAAAAACATATCACATATTATCTCTATACTCTAACCGACCAATTAAATACCAAATAAACTTAGGTACGTCATACTGGCGAAGGAATTTCCCGTCTCTCCCCTCCTAGTTCTAGTCTCACATGTTAGCCAGGGATCATATCCCTAAGCTCTGATACCAACTGTGACGCCCCCAAAATAGGTATACATCACCTATTATGAGTCGCCAAAAACATGGTACAGAATAAAAATACAATCGTTAATATACGACAAGAGAGCTGTGAGTTTTAATACAAATACTGTCTTCTAGACAATATCCACTCTCAGAATAAGTCCTCATTACATTTACTGTCACATTATTTAACAGAATAGTGAGGACTACTAATACTATCATCTGGTTCATCACTCCGTTCCCCGACTCGTCCCAGCTATTTTCTCATTTCCTAAAGATAACAATGAAAGAAAGGGTGAGCTTAACTAGCCCAGTAAAAAATATTATGACTAAGATAATGCAGAATAAATTATCATTAGCCTTAAACAGTGTCAAACTAATACAATATAACAAACATCAAGTTTAACTGCAGCGGAACAAGCAACCCATTAGAAGAGTCACGTAAAGAATAAAATCTACTATCTTCTATGATTTAAAAGATTTTTCATAACTTTTATCGCTGGGACTCAACTAAAAAAAATAATCCACATCATCGAATCACCCCTGCACTACGACCAAGGATATTCTTTAGTATCACGACCACAATTATCCATGCACTACGGGCCAAGAATATTTGTGTATTCATTAATGGTCATGATCATGCCAACCACTGTCCATCAATGTACTACGGTCCAATGAGGATTTTTACCACATCATTTGTAACATTACGGTCATGATTATACCGAATAATCCCTGGTCATAATCATACCAAGTCCATCTATGCACTACAGGCCACAGATGACTTTCAACAGAATATAAACATGAGGATGATGACAATGATATAAGAATTCAATAAAACAAGTTCAAGAATTAATTTATCTAGGAACGAATAACGTCCAAATTGTCAACATGATACTGTTTTGTGGAGTAAAATTCAAGAATGCTCGGAAGAATATTTTCATGAAAAGATACTGGATGAAGCACAAATATCAAGGATATTCCACTAATTTCATGGAGTATAAAGTCAAAACTTTAATCAACTGAATATAATAAAGAATGGAATAACAAAAGAAATCACCATGCATGCGATGGACCGCACAGACAGGTTATTCCAACAGAAAAATAAATAATGGAACCAGGTCATGCGTAAACACACCGACCGGATATTCCGACAGAAGAATAAATAATGGAACCAGATCCGACGTAAACGCACAGACAGGATATTCCGACAGAATAATAAATAATGGAACCAGGTCCGGCGTAAAGCACATACAGGATATTTCGACAGAATAATAAATAATATAATAACAGAAGAATTTCACCAAGTATAGGGTAGCCCGCATATACAGGTTATTCCAACAGAATAATAAAGAATGGAATAACAGAAGTTCTCTTCATGAATAAGAAAGAAAGAATACAATTTACGAGTACAACAAATAATATCCCTTACCGTAAAAGAAACTTGATATCGGAGTAGTGAAGTAGCAAAATACTTTTCTTCTTTCTCTTTATAGTTTCTCTCTCTAGAGTTTCAGTGAATTCGTAAGAAATTAATGAAGGAATGAGCTTCTATTTATAGAAAAATAGACTGCATAGTAACTAACTCATGAACAGTCTAGATTGATTTATTTTAATATGACGGTCCATAATTAAAGTAAAATCTTTTAAATAAAATATAATATATTCTATTTATAATCTAATAAAACGAATAACTTTATAAAAGATTTTACTATGCAAACACTATGCAGGCACTATGCAAATACTATGCATTATAAAATATAATATATTCTAATTATTGTCTAATAAAATAGATAATTTTATAAAAGTATTCTGTTTTATATAAAAAGATTTTACTATTAGTGTAATAAAATGAATAACTTTATAAAAGTATTTTGTTTTATATAAAAAACTTTTCTGTTTTATTACATTAATAATACCAATAAAACAAAAATGAATGACTTATCACGTAAGCATCAATAATCAATACCGTGTAATACTATGCAACCATGCGTATTACTGTACTTTTACTACCGAGTAGTTCAACAGTATTAATGATAAAACTTCCACCGTTACTTTTATAAAGTATTTTTGTCATTTTCCCAATCCGATAATAATTTCGTTGTGGGGTCCACCAATGATTGTGTCGTCGTACGAATATTTCCTGTTAAAACGAATTTTCTCCGACCAATAGAATATTGTATAGTAACTTGTGTACTATGCAAAATTTATAAATATTACCCACAACTATAATATTATATCAATTTCACTCCATAATATTGAAAAATGATATTTATAGAAAATTTATCTTTATTTATAAAAGTTGGGGTCTTACAATTATGCATTCCTCTAATTAATAGAATATAATATTCTATAATATCGCTTAATTAACCAATATTTAATCCGGATTAATTAATTAAATCTTTATTCAAATCCATCCATGGACAACTTAACCACCGTTTAAGATTTTTATTAGTCTTATGAGTCCTTAATACCCATTTCTTAAACTTTAAATTCCAAAAATTGATTTTACAGACCGGCGCAGCTGCGCTGGTCACAGACTTGGAAATGGCGCAGCTGCGCCATACCAAAATCAGAGGCAGACAAGTTCTGCACCAACAGAAATGAAACCTACACATCTAAATACTATACACATCCTCCTGAAGCGTTAACTCGTCTAACATCAAGGCCCTATTTGATTCCACATCATTGGTTACTATATTCCTTATTAATTTAAGGATCACACTTCAGGTTTTAAAACTCTATTTCCCTGATTAGTTTAACCAACTATACATATCCTGTACGGTTTCATACCACCAATAACACAAAACTCAAATGTAACACATACATGCATTCCTTTCATTTTCGCTTCTTGCTGTGTATTGAATTACACAATAATTCTCTAACCACCTTAAGGGTATATCGATCATCTACTCTCGTCAACAATGTACATATATACCAGTCTAAACCTAACACGCGTCAAGCCTTTCATAGTATTCAATATAGTACAATGAGTGGTTTCCCACAAACAACCAACAAATTAGTTTCTGTCTCATCTACACTATTTTCACAGTGAGTTAGATCGGTTACTAATTCGTATATACCTCCGTTCTCTGAAGGAATCATTTAGCCCAGCTCCTATACATCCACTGTAAGACCCCAACTTATTAATGAATAAAATCAATATTTCTCTAATTATTATTGTGAATAATAAGGTGTTAATTTGATATAATATTTTGGTTATGGGTGAAATGTGAAAATTTTGCAAAATAAACAAGTGGTTATAAAATATTCATTTTGTCGGGGAATATTCGTTTGATCGTGGAATATTCTTTCTGTCGGAGAATATTCGTACGACGATACAGTTATTTGTGGGCCCCATAACAGAAAACGGTTGGATGAAGATAATGACAAAAATTGAGTTTTTATAAATAACGGCGTAGTTGTTACCGTTAACACTGTTGGAATACCTGGTGGTTAAAAATACAGTAATACACATGGTTGCATAGTAGCACACGGATTGCACAGTATTTTTAAATTATTAATTCTTACGAAGGAAGGCACTACTCAATAATTATTACAGTAGTTACTGTTCAATATTTTATTTTATTGATTCAATAATTGATGCGTTAATATTTTATATTATTGCGTTTCAGTAATTGTTACTGCACAGTATTTTCTATTATCAGATCAATAATTCATATTATTTGAATAATATTATTAGATAGCATTATTGGCAATGTCTAGAAAGTTTTGTCTAAGGAGAGGTTTGGTCACCTAATTGCGCGCCAGTAAGGAAAAATCCTTATTGGAAAGCCCCCTCTTTCCTGGGAACGGCCTGGTTGTCATAAATATGATTCTGTAATATTAATTGTGAATAATTAATTATTGATTCATATGATAAGGAAATATTTATTTTATGTGAATATAAATGTTGGATATATTTTGTGGTTAAAAATGAAGGAGTTAACGATTGAGGTGTTTTATCAAATTTTTTTCGAAATGGAGGTATTAAAAATCAATCAGGATTTTTGAGATATATTGCGGGGGTTATAATTTTTAATCCGACCTTTGGATCGTTGTGATTTTTGGATATGTTATACATATATAAGTTGAGCATATATCCACAAATTTTGAACCGTTAAAAATAAACGTATGATTTGTTATGAATTTTAAGAGATGACTGGTTCAGAAATTGTTGAAGTTTCGGAATTTATCATTTTGGTGAAAAATTCTAGAATTGGTGGGCTCCACTTTTGGTTGATGAAAATTTGCTGAGATTTTTATTCAAATGTGGTGGGTGAGAATAGTAGCAGGTAAAGCCATCAGGTTGCAGGTTAAGTCTGCTTCTGCGTGCTAACATTTTTCTATAAATAGAGGGCTAAGTTAGAATTAAAAAACACACCAGAAACAAGTTTTCTCTCTTTCTCTCTCTAGATTATTGAGTATATTTTGTGAGTATTTAGATACTTTGTGAGTTTTTATTCATCAATGCAAGTTTCCTTCATCCTTATACCGATATTCCGATCAGAAGTACTGATATTTTGAGGTAAGGGGTGTTATATTCTTCTTAAAATAATATTTTCTTCAATATCATTATACCGAAATGTTGGTATGAACTTTTTATCAAATTTAAAACTTTTTTTATTGGGGTTACTATTCACGTATACATTACTATTCACGTATACGATACTATTCACGAATACGGCACTATTTACCGAAAAATAAAATTTTCTTCTTTTTGCCCAAGTTGTCTATTATGGTTACTATCTTTGATTGTATCCATGTTTTGATCTTTATTTTTGAATTATGCTTCAAAATTGGTTATTATGGAGTATTATTGAACTTGGATAAACTGTAATACGAATCCCTAATATTTGTTCTTTTATCTCACTGGATTCGTTTTCTTTAAAATATTTTTCATCATCCTCAGTCTTAAATGATAATATTACTGAATATCTTTGGCTTGTAGTGTAAAGTTGTATGATTACCTGATGAATATCTTTGGCATGTAGTGCAAAGATGAACAGGTGTTGAGATGAACATGACCAACTGGTGATACAAATGAATATCTTTGGCTTGTAGTGCAAAGATGAATATTTGATTAAAGATGAATATTAATTGTTGTTACAGGGATAAAATATTGATGATGGACTTTTAAATCTTAGAAGATAGTAGAACTCATTCTCTACTTGACTCTTCTAATGGATTGCTATTTCGCTTCAGTTGTTGATCTAAAACTTGTTGTCGATTATATTCTAGCAGATTTTTCCCTGTTGAATACTAATGACAATTTGTTGTATATTATCTTAGTCATAATATTCTTTACTGGGCTAGTTGAGCTCACCCTTTTTGTTCCATTTTTTTCAGGAGGCGAGAATATAGTGGGAACTAGTCGGGGTGTGGAGTGATATTTTCAGTCAGTGATGTTAGCAGTCCTCACTATTTTACAAAATAGTGTGATAATAATTGTAATAAGGACTCCTTTTGAGTTTGTATACTCTCTAGTAGAGAATAATTGTATTCAAACTCATAGTATTGGGTTGTTGTATTTTTACACAACAATTGTATTAATGAAGTTTAGTTGTTTCTGTACCAAGTATTTGGCGACTCATAATGGGTGATGTATACCTATTCTGGGGGCGTCACAGTTGGTATCAGAGCTTAGGGATATGATCCCTGGCTGAGATGTGAGACAAGAACTTGGAGGGGAGAGACGGGGAATTCCTTCGCTAGTATGACCTGACTAAGTTTATTTGGTATTTATTTGGTCGGTCAGAGTATAGGGATAATATATGACATGACTATTAACCCTTGTTTTATGGCAGTATTTTAGAATGGCAGCTGAGAACGTTAATAATGGAGTGAATTAGACTGTGGAGAGACCTTTGATCACCACCCAGGGGAAC
Organism: Panax notoginseng; assembly: GCA_016801055.1. Lineage (NCBI taxonomy): Eukaryota > Viridiplantae > Streptophyta > Magnoliopsida > Apiales > Araliaceae > Panax > Panax notoginseng. The sequence goes on along the minus strand of CM029018.1, from coordinate 150,197,124 downwards.
GTGCAATAGGAAGGCAATATTCCTCCTGTAAACAACACTACCGAACAAATGATGAATGATGGGATGTTTAGAAGTTTTTTACAGTTCATGCAAAACCAGACGAGGGAGACTCGTGCACAAAATACGGGTGAAAATGCTAGCAATGTGCGGCTTGTCATAGCCAAGTAGTTCAAAGAGTTGGGACCACCAGAATTTAAGGGAAAGCTAGATTCGATCATGGCGGAAACGTGGGTCAAGCAAATTACCAAGATATTCGATGTCTTGGGATGCACGGAGGAACCAAAGGTTCCATTCGCCACCTTTATGTTCTGCGGTGAGGCAGACTATTAGTGGAAGTCTGTGAAGCGTACCCAGCCTGACGCACTCAATATGTCATGGGAAACGTTTCAAAAACTGTTTAATGACAAGTACTTTCCTGAAAGTATTCGTCATATGAAGGAGGTAGAGTTTATTAGACTGGAACAAAAGAACATGACGGTGTCCCAGTACGCAGCGAAGTTTGTAGAGTTATCTAGGTTTGCACCTTATTTGGTAGAGAATGAGGAATGAATGTCGAGGATGTTCCTGAGAGGTCTAAAGCCCGAGATTCGGCAATATCTTATCTCTCATAAATTTTCTTTATATTCAGATGTTGTAAATAGGGCTCAATTATTAGAGCGAGATAATGAGTATGTTCAACCGAGGAACCACAACCAGGGTCATAACGACGACAGCGGTCATCGGAGCAATAAAAACCAGCAGGGAGGAAAATATTTGGACAAAAGCAGTAATCACTCTAGTGGTAATCGTGGCCGTGATAATAAAAGGAGCGAGTCGGGAGGAGATTTCAAAAGGAGAAGGTATAACAACGATAACGTGAAGACGTCAGCACCAACATCAACTGTTTCTAGGGGAGGAGAACGAGCACCGGTCGTATGTTACAAATGCGGGAAAGAGGGGCACATCAGCCCAAACTGTCCACAACAGTTCAAGGTATGTTATAACTGTCGAAAGGATGGTCATATAGCTAAAGATTGTCTTGTTGCGAAACCAAGTTCAACGAGGATAGTGACTCTGAAGGCTGTTCCGGACAAGTCAAAGTCAGTGGTTCCTAGAAGGGCGCTTGTCGTGACTGCCCAAAACGCGAGGAACCCGAACGAGGTGATCACAAGTAAGCTAATCATAAACTCTTGCGAAGTTTATACCTTATTAGATACCGGTTCTACCCATTCTTTTATCTCTCCTGCTTGTGCTCAACGTTTGAACTTGACTCTGGAGAAATTAGACTTTGACTTATCTGTTGAAACTCCGTTAGGAGAAACTTTCGTTACATCTACTATTTATAAATCTTGCTTGATTCAAGTTGGTACCATCACATTACCTGCCGATCTTATTTAGTTGAAAATTCTTGCATTTGATGTGATTTTAGGGATTGATTGGTTAACCACACATCATGCTAAAATTGATTGTTTTCGTAAGGTTGTTAGTTTTCATATTCCTAACCAACCTGTTATGCAAATTCAAGCAACCAAACCATTAAAATCAAACGCTGTCATATCAAGCCATAAAGCCATTCGTTTATTGAAAAATGGATGTGAAGCTTTCTTAGCCCATGTCACGGACTTGAACAAAAACACGTCAGATTTGAATAAAATTTTTGTTCTTAATGAATTTCCTGACGTATTTCCTAAAGAACTTCTCGGTCTACCCCCAGAACGTGAAGTTGAATTCTTTATTGACCTTGAACCTGGTACAAAGCCCATTTCTAAAACCCCATATCGAATGGCTCCTATTGAACTTCAGTAGTTAAAGGTTCAACTACAGGAGTTGTTGGACATCGGTTTTATTCGTCCTAGTACATCTCCTTGGGGTGCTTCGGTGTTATTCGTAAAGAAGAAAGATGGTAGTATGAGACTTTGTATCGACTATTGGGAATTGAACCATGTCACCATCAAGAATAGGTATCCACTACCTCGCATTGATGACCTGTTCGACCAATTGCAAGGAGCACAATTCATTTCAAAGATCGATCTTCGTTCTGGATATCAGCAGCTGAAGATTAAAACTGAGGATATTCCAAAGACTGCCTTCAGAACTCGGTACGGGCATTATAAATTCTTAGTCATGTCTTTCGGATTGACTAATGCTCCTGCTGCTTTCATGGATATGATGAACCGTGCACTCAAGGAATATTTGGATCAGTTCGTTGTTGTTTTTATTGATGACATCCTCATCTATTCCAAAAGCCGTGAAGATCATGAGCACCATTTGAAGCTGGTATTGCAAAGGCTTCGTGATAACAAGCTATATGTCAAGCTAAAGAAATGCGAGTTCTAGCTTGAGGAAGTAGCATTCCTTGGGCATGTGGTGTCAAAATATGGAGTATTAGTCGACCCGGCGAAGATTGAAGCCATACAAAGTTGGGAGCAACCGAAGTCGGTGACTGAAGTACGTAGCTTTTTGGGCTTAGCTGGTTATTATCGGAGATTCGTGGAAGGATTTTCTAGAATCGCTACTCCGTTAACTTAGCTGACTCGGAAGGATACAAAATTCGGTTTGAGCAAGGATTGTGAGAAGAGTTTTCAAGAACTCAAGAGGAGACTCATTTCGGCAGCTGTTCTGATAATACTATCTGGTTCTGATGGATTTGTTATTTACAACGATGCTTCAGGCAAAGGGTTAGGATGTGTTCTCATGCAACATGAGAAAGTCATAGCCTATACCTCCCGGCAACTCAAAGAATATGAGAGGAATTATCATACTCATGATTTCGAGTTGGCAGCAGTCATTTTCGCGTTGAAGATCTGGAGATACTTCCTGTATGGGGAAAAAGTGGAGATCTATACAGATCATAAAAGCCTCAAATATTTCTTCACCCAAAAGGAACTCAACATGCGGCAACGACGTTGGCTCGAGCTGCTGAAAGATTACGATCATACCATCCAATATCATCCTGGAAAAGAAAACGTAGTAGCTGATGCATTGAGTAGAAAATCATATGCGGGTACGAGTGCAATGTTGTTAACACAAAGGCCCATTTTGTATGACTTGCAAAGGATGGAGATAGAGATGAAGGCTCTAAGTACCCACGTGATGATATCAGACATACGAGTAGAACCGACTTTAATCGATAAAGTTAAAGCTGCTCAAGCTATGGACATGGAGCTGATGCGTATGAAGAAAAAAGTGCAAGAAGATGCTATTCTAGAAGCAATAATTGATGAAGAAGGAATACTTCGAGTTAACTCCAGACTTTGTGTTCCTAACGATTTTGACTTGAAGCATAGAATCATGATGGAGGCACACAACACACCATTTTCAATCCATCCTGGGAGTACCAAAATGTATCACGATCTTCGACATACATTTTGGTGGAGCAATATGAAAAGAGAGATTGCGGAGTTTATCTCGAGGTGTTTAACTTGTCAACGTGTAAAGGCGGAGCATCAAGTACCAAATGGTTCATTACAACCACTTGAGATTCTGAAATGGAAGTGGGAACACATTACTATAGATTTCGTTGCGGGTCTTCCCAAGGTTTCTCAAGGCATAGATGCGATTTGGGTTATTGTTTATAAATTAACCAAGTCTGCCCACTTCTTGCCTATACGTGAGACTTATTCCCTTGAACGTCTTGCTAGTATGTACGTAGATGAGATTGTGAGATTGCATGGCATTCCAGTATCCATAGTTTCAGATCGTGACCCAAGATTCACTTCACGATTTTGGGTTAGCTTACAGAAAGCTATGGGCACGGACTTACGATTCAATTCGGCATACCATCGTCAAACGGACGGACAATCAAAGAGGACTATTCAAACTCTTGAAGATCTATTAAGATTCTGTGTCCTAGATTTCAAAGGGAGTTGGGATAAGTACCTATAATTGGTAGAATTCTCCTACAACAACAGTTATCAGGAAAGTATAGGTGTGGCTCCATTCGAGGCGTTGTATGGAAGAAAATTTCATTCTCCAGTATGCTAGGACGAGGTGGGTGAATCAACATTATTGGGACCAGAGTTGGTACGAATGACTACAGAGAAGATCTAAACGATTCGATAACGTATACAAACGGCACAGGATCGACAAAAGAGTTATGCGGATCTTCATCGGAAGGACGTGGAATTTAATATTGGGGATCATGTATTATTACGTATTGCACCATGGAAGGGAGTTACAAGATTTAGGAAGAGAGGAAAGCTCAATCCACGATTTATTGGTCCATTTGAAATTCTTGACCGAATAGAAAATGTGGCATATAGACTCGCATTACCTCCAAGTATGTCTCGTGTTCATAATATTTTTTACATATCTATGCTTCGTAAATATGTTAAAGACCCAAACCACATTATTGAGTTAGAACCAGACGATATAGTCGAAGATTTAACGTACGAGGAGGTACCTGTTAAGATCTTGGATAGGAAAGAGCATGTCTTACGCACGAAGGTTATACCACAAGTTAAGATTTTATGAAGAAACCATGCTATTGAAGAAATGACCTGGGAGTTAGAATCAGAAATAAAAGCGAGGTATCCCCATCTTTTTGAAACATCGGGTACGTACGTCAATTTTGAGGACGAAATTTCATAAGGATGGGAGGTTGTAAGACCCCAACTTATTAATGAATAAAATCAAATTTTCTCTAATTATTATTGTGAATAATAAGATGTTAATTTGATATAATATTTTGGTTATGGGTGAAATGTGCAAATTTTACAAAATAAACAAGTGGTTATAAAATATTCATTTTGTCGGGGAATATTCGTTTGGTCGTGGAATATTTTTTCTGTCGGGGAATATTCGTACGACGGCGCAGCTATTTGTGGGCCCCATAACGAAAAACGGTTGGATGAAGATAACGACAAAAATTAAGTTTTTATAAATAACGGCGTAGTTGTTACCGTTAACACTGTTGGAATACCCGGTGGTTAAAAATACAGTAATACGCGTGGTTGCACAGTAGCACACGGATTGCACAGTATTTTTGAATTATTAATTCTTACGAAGGAAGGCACTACTCAATAATTGTTACAGTAGTTACTGTTCAATATTTTATTTTATTGATTCAATAATTGATGCGTTAATATTTTATATTATTGCGTTTCAGTAATTGTTACTGCACAGTATTTTCCATTATCAGATCAATAATTCATATTATTTGAATAATATTATTAGATAGCATTATTGGCAATGTCTAGAAAGTTTTGTCTAAGGAGAGGTTTGGTCACCTAATTGCGCGCCAGTAAGGAAAAATCCTTATTGGAAAGCCCCCTCTTTCCTGGGAACGGCCTGGTTGTCATAAATATGATTCTGTAATATTAATTGTGAATAATTAATTATTGATTCATATGATAAGGAAATATTTATTTTATGTGAATATAAATGTTGGATATATTTTGTGGTTAAAAATGAAGGAGTTAACGATTGAGGTGTTTTATCAAATTTTTTTCGAAATGGAGGTATTAAAAATCAATCAGGATTTTTGAGATATATTGCGGGGGTTATAATTTTTAATCCGACCGTTGGATCATTGTGATTTTTGGATATGTTATACATATATAAGTTGAGCATATATCCACAAATTTTGAACCGTTAAAAATGAACGTATGATTTGTTATGAATTTTAAGAGATGACTGGTTTAGAAATTGTTGAAGTTTCAGAATTTATCATTTTGGTCAAAAATTCTAGAATTGGTGGGCCCCATTTTTGGTTGGTGAAAATGTGCTGAGATTTTTATTCAAATGTGGTGGGTGGGAATAGTAGCAGGTAAAGCCATCAGGTTACAGGTTAATCTCTCTCTAGATTATTGAGTGTATTTTGTGAGTATTTAGATACTTTGTGAGTTTCTATTCATCAGTGCAAGTTTCTTTCAGCCTTATACCGATATTTAGATCAGAAGTATTAATATTTTGAGGTAAGGGGTGTTATATTCTTCTTAAAATGATATTTTCTTCAATATCATTATACCGAAATGTTGGTATGAACTTTTTATCAAATTTAAAACTTTTTGTGTCGGGGTTACTATTCACGTATGCGTTACTATTCACGTATACAGCACTATTCACGTATACGGCACTATTCATGAATACGACATTATTCACCAAAAAATGAAATTTTCTTCTTTTTGCCCAAGTTGTCTATTATGGCATGTAGTGCAAAGATGTATGATTAGCTGATGAATATCTTTGGCCTGTAGTGTTGAGATGAACAGGTGTTGAGATGAACATGACCAATTGGTGATACAAATGAATATCTTTGGCTTGTAGTGCAAAGATGAATATTTGATTAAAGATTAATATTGATTGTTGTTACAGTGACAAAATATTGATGATGGACTTTTAAATCTTAGAAGATAGTAGAACCCCTTCTCTACTTTACTCTTCTAATGAATTGTTGTTTTCGCTGCAGTTGTTGATCTAAAACTTGTTGCCGATTATATTCTAGCAGATTTTTCCCTGTTGAATACTAATGATAATTTATTGTATATTATCTTAGTCATAATATTCTTTACTGGGCTAGTTGAGCTCACCCTTTTTGTTCCATTTTTCTCAGGAGGCGAGAATATAGCGGGAACTAGTCGGGGTACGAAGTGATGTTTTCAGTCAGTGGTGTTAGCAGTCCTCACTATTTTATAAAATAGTGTGATAATAATTGTAATAAGGACTCCTTTTGAGTTTGTATACTCTCTAGTAGAGAATAATTGTATTCAAACTCACAGTATTGGGTTGTTGTATTTTTACACAATAATTGTATTAATGAAGTTGTAGTTGTTTCTGTACCAAGTATTTGGCGACTCATAATGGGTGATGTATACCTATTCTAGGGGCGTCACATCCACCATTAAAGAGTACGGTTGCATTGCCTTAGACTTGATATGTACTCGTACAAATACTTAAGAAATTGGTGATTATCAAATATATTTAATGTCACCAACTTACTATGATAAAAATAATTCCACATAAATTATTTAATATCAATAGATAAATTCTTATCCATCTTCTTACTAATTCATCTCTACAATTTATCACAAATATATAATAATGATATATATTCATTAAACACAATATTACATATTACATAGCTCATATTACCCTATGTAACACAATACCATACCTCGCAATACAATATATATACTCATTCGAACCCATCTCATGCTTTAAAAATTTTATTCACTAAATTCTTATTTTAATATTTTTTGAAAATTCGGGTTCTTACACACCTCGCCCTGTGAATTCTCGGCACAGTGAGAAGGATAGGCATTAAAGCAGATCAAGATGTCATACTTCCGAGGATCCAAAGAGGGCACCTCGCCCTGTGGATTCTTGGCACAACATGATTGATAGACGAAGCCCCTCTAGTGCGGTAGTTCAGACAGAAAAGGCTGATCCGATCATGGGAAGAAGGGCTCCCTAAAGAAGGAAATCTCCTCAGAATCGCAAGGGGTAAAACTGTTAGCCAGAAAGTTGGAGGAGCTTCAGAAGCAATTGGCTGAATTTAAGCAAGGGAAGGAGAGTTCAGGTAAAAAGGCATCCCCTTTCTCTACGAAAATCCTTCGAAAGAAGGTGGACCCCAGTAAAAAGCTCCCCTATATGGAAAGTTATGATGGCTCAGGAGATCCATACGACCACAGCCAGGCATAAGACAGGCTGATGGACTATTATGATTACTCGTATACTGCAAAGTGTCAGACCTTTATGACAATATTGAGGAAAGACGCCAGGTAGTGGATGGGGACTTTGGCTTTGAATTCCATCTCATCATGGGAAGAGCTGTGTGACAAATTTCATGCATGGTGACAGATCTCAACGACCTTCAAGCCGTAAGACTATTTCAGAATGGGTTAGATCTCGTGAAGTCAGAAAAACTGGTGAAAAAGATGATGTTCAATCATTCAAAAAGTTTGCCCGAAGCATTTGAGAAGGCGAAAGGCTTCATAGTAGTGGAGTAAGCCATGAGCAGCTTAAAGTAGGGCTCATCGGAAAAACCAAAGGAGAAAGACAAGGATAAATCAGATGGTAACCAGAAGAGGTATGGTGGCAATAACGATCGGACTGATGGTAATCAGAAGAAGTAGAATAATAATTAGGGTTCGGGAAGAGGTCGCCCACCTTTTTCGAGTCAGAAAGTGAACAAGGTGTACACAAAACTTAATACTGATCGGGCCACCATTCTAAAGCAGATAAAGGACCAACCCTACTTCGAGCAGCCTACGAACAACATTAAACCAGGGTCTGGGAATCCTTACAAATACTATGATTACCATCAGGCGGCAGGGCATGATATGAATTCCTGCTGGAATTTGAAGGAGTTCATTGAAAAGAAAGTGCAGAGTGGGGCGTTAATACAGTATGTAGCCGGACGAGAGCCCCCGAGGGAGCAACAAAGGAATAATATACTTGTTCAGACCAGCCAGCCCGAACAGCCAAGTCAGAATCAAGTGGCGAGACATGTTGTGGACGTGATCACAGGTGGGAATATAGGAAACGTTGCAGGAAAAAAGCGTCGTTGATATCTGGATACGGTAATGTCAGTGGTAGATAAACCCATAAGGAGTGAAAGGGCATATTTGGGTTCAGTGATTTCTTTCACCGATGATGACTTCCCTTCGGAACCAATCAAACCTCATGAAGGAACTTTGGTAATTACTGCACAAGTGGGTTTAGTGGATATAAAGCGGATGATAATAGACAATGGGTCTTCAGTCGACATTTTATATGCACACGCCTATCAGAGGATGAACTTGGACGGGAGGAAGATGCAGATCGGGCAAGAGTTTCCTTTATATGGGTTCAGTAATGAGCCGGTCAAAGTTACAGGAACTATTAAGTTGCCAGTCATCTTCGGGGCGGCTCCACAGCAGGTGGAAATCATGCGTAAGTTTTATGTAGTGCATTTGGATTCGGAGTATAATGCTATTTTGGGAAGGCCCACTCTGATAGCTCTTCAGGCAGTAACGTCGATTCCCCATATCAAGATCAAATTTCCTATACTATATGGAGTTGGGGAAGTTACTGGAGATTCAGACTTAGCAAGAAGATATTACAGGAATGTTTTAATCACTTCGGGTGAAGAGATCAGTAAACAGAAGCAAGCCATGGCTATTAAGATCGAGCCATTTACAGAAAGCAGTACAGAGCCATTAGTTATGCCTGTAGAAGAAATTGAAGAGGTTGAGTTGATACTAAGAAAAAAGAAAATAGAGTAAAGACAGGTTCAGGTCTGCCAGAACCTTTCGGGACAAATCTGGTGGAATTACTTCAATGTTATACGGATATCTTTTCTTAGGTACCCAGTGACATGCCAGGGGTAAGTCAAAAAGTTACTGAACATAGGCTGCATATGGACCCAATAAAGAAACCAGTTCGGCAGAAGAGGAGGATTTTCGCACTAGAGAGACAGAAGATAATTGATGAGGAGATTATAAAACTGCTAGCAGCGGATTTTATATTTGAAATCGACTATTCGGAGTGGATGGCAAATGTTGTATTGATGCAAAAGCAGAATGGGACTGATATGAATGAAGCATGCCCGAAGGACTTTTATCCTCTGCCCCACATTGATCAACTTATTGATGCGACTTTGGGATATGCTCTGCTCAGTTTTATGGATGCTTTCTCTAGGTTTCATCAGATTTCAATGTGCAAAGAGGATATCCCAAAGACAGCTTTCATTACTCATCAATCGGTATATGCTTATAAGAAGATGACCTTTGACTTGTTGAATGTGGGGGTTACTTATCAGAGGATGATGAATTAGGTGTTCACGAGGAAGTTGGGTCGAAGTATGGAAGTCTATGTAGATGATATGATTGTCAAAAGCATGTCAGTTTGGGGTCATTTGGACGATTTGGAGGAGTGCTTCCAGATGGTTCGTCTGTGACGGCCCTGAATTCGAGGTCCCGAATCATCGCGGATCTGGTTCAATCATTCTAACATTATTACTATATTTGCGGAAGATATAAACATAAATTATTTATACATTAAACTTACACACTTTTCCCCAAAATCGAGTAACCTTAACTTATACACAAATCATAACTTATTTAACTTACAATAACAATAATATACAATACATATACAAAATTTAGTTGCACACATATACTAAAGCTGGAACTGTCTTTAACCTTTCCTTGTATCTGACGCGTTCGTCTTAATCTGCAATGTTTATAATGATATAGCAAGGGTGAGCATACGGATTGCTCAGCAAGTTTAAGTTCAATAATTTAACGATATATCATGATTGAAAGAGTCTGAATAATAAGCTGGCTATAATTCAACAATATAATTATGAACTAACAGGAACACACTTTTGACTGAAGAAGTATATAACATAAACAAATATATCTGGACTGAAGGGTAATGAAGGTGATCAGCCTTTCATACCTGACTTATACATGCAATATGTACAGAGTACAATTCTACAATGACAATCAGCAATGATTATCCATAAGCATATCTGAATGAAACAACTCTTAGTAGAGTTAAGTAAAAACAAACTTGCCTGTACCGTTGATTACCGCTACACAATTTATATCGCTTTATCCGAAGACCTAATATTAGTAATATAGATCTCCAATATTAGAATAATATCATCACAATATAATACTATTATATATATATATACACACATAGAATAATCTAAACACATAACACATAACCCTATCAGTCTATGTCACACATAAGACTCGGTATCAACTCAAACTATTGCAGTCTGAGTTGGACCCGACACAAAACTGACATCCCGACGGTCTAGTCGGACTTTTATCGAGTCTAAGTTCAATTAAACTCTGACTAAACACTTAACCATTATCTCAAATAATTTTATTAATATCAATCAAAATATTTTTCATAAGTTCGTAATAATTTTCAGATAATTATTACTATTTATCAAGATTTTTCAATCATTAAACTCGTATTTAAATAAATTAAATACCACAATATTCTATTATCATTAATATTTATTTATAATCAAATATTAATGAAATTTATGTCATAATATTATAATATATTTATAATATATCAAAGTATTTTTAATACCTTAAAATCATCTTTGTATGATTTTTAAACAATTAATTTTATTATTCGATAATTGCTATTAATATTAAAATATTAATAGTTTCATGATAAAATATCAAAAGTTATGTTTTATAACTTAAAATATTTTTCTAACACTTAAATTATTTTTATATGATTTTTAAATCGTTAATTCTATTTTTCCATAATTTATTTAATATACTTATTAAATAAACTAATTACCATTAATATTTATTATTAATGAATTTCATCACAAAATATCAAAAGTTATTGAAAATAACTTAAAATATTTTTTAATACCATAATATATTTTTCATGATTTTTCCTGAATTAAAATTATTTTTAAATAATTTATTTAATATTATAATTAAATAAATTAAATACCATTTATATTCCAAAAATATTAAATATTTATGAAATATACTCTAAATAATTAAAAACTATTTTTCAGAATTTAAAATAATTTTTCAAAATTTATTTATTATTTTTAATAATTAAAAACCATTTTTTTATCTATTTTTAAATAATTTCTGAAAAAATCAGAAATTAAATAAATAGAATAGCGACAAACCCGTCGCTAAAGGGCCCTATAGCGAAAAATCCGTCGCTATAGGTGTTCTTGGTGTTCATCAACAAACCCAGAACCTTCAAGATAGTGTTCGAGGTTACTTGTTTGACCACATAAATATTCAGGTTCTGAATGTTAGCAGGGTTGTTTAATGTGCTAATATTATAGTATACATACAATACTATGATTATCAATCAATATCATGGCCATCCAACAACAATTCAGTGAGATCGAAGGTCCAGAAAGTCTTGTCAGACACTGTTCTTCATTTCTGGGTTTTCCAGAAATGAAGAACAATGTGAGTATGCTATTTTAATTCTTCATATTTTGCATCCTGTACTCATATAATGCGATCTAAAGGCTCATAATTGTAATACGCATGACAGGGTACAACACCCCATCATCAGATCAACAAATAAACATCAAACTTAAAAGATCATGGAAGGTCAAAGTCTGACAAAAACACGGATTATGAACAATCTGGGTTTTCCAGATTGTTCTTTCGGCTGATGGTCAACGGTTGTTTGACCGGCTACAGATTCAATTAGGTTATGGATCTAGGCATTTTAAAAGCATGAATCGATAGCCAATATTTCAGTCTACAGGTCTATTACAACAACATGGCCTAAACATCAATGATCAGTAAAATCAGAAGCCTCAAATAACTTGTCAGACCATTTCTGGAAAATTTGGGTTATCCACATTCTAAGTTTTGTGCTCGGTCAACGGTCTTTGATCGATCATATTAGGAGATCTAGGCTTGATCCGACCCTGTATCCAGTTTTAGATCAAAGCCTACATGACATAGAATAGATCCAAAACATAAAACACACAAAACATCAAACACATTAAGATCTAGAGGCCCTGACATTAGGCTGTCAGGCCTTATTTTTCCCATTTTTCCAAATTTTAGAAAACCTTAAATTTGAGCACTTGGATGTTATGACTCCATGTTCTAGCAACCCAGATCAACAAGTGACACTCTCTAACACCTATCTAACCAACCAACAACATCATTAACACAAATCTAAAAAAATTTGAAATTTAGGGTTTATACCTTTTTATGCTTTGATTTTTGAATCTGACTTTGTTGATCTGATCCGGTCAAGCTAAGGACTGATACTAGCTTATCATATCTCACTTTCTCACTCAACATTTCGAATTTTAGAGAGAGAAAAGTCTTTGGAGAAAATGAAAGGTAAAGTGGCTCTTCTTTCTCTCTTTAATCCATATAATTGATAGGATGCAATGTATATAGCAATCTAAAGGGCTGATATGTATTAAATTAGTCACATGGCTAGGCTAGGTTTTGGTCACCAACTCAAATAGGGCAACAATTACAAGCAACCTTCAATTATTCAACAAAGGGCATAATTATCATTTTGCACTTAATTTTAATGGCATTCTAGTAAATGGTCAAACCCTTAGGGTGTAGGTTTATGGTTTGGGTTAGGGTTTAGGGTTTGAAACCCTTTAGAGTTTAGGGTTTAAACCCTTAGGCTTTGAAAATAAATTCTAAAATTTCCAAATTAGGTTTCCAAAAATAGAAAATTAATATTTCTAAATTATAATTAGAATTTTTTAATTATATTAAAATTTCTTAATCATAATTTAAATCTTGCTGATTAGGATTAGTATTTTCTAATTAAAATTGCTAATTAAGCAATTAGGGTCAAAATTGTCATTAGGGTTTATAACCAACGAATTAAGGTTTTAATTAGAAAAATAATATTCTAATTTAGAAATTTGATTTCGTAATTAGATTAGGGTTTTCAAATTAATAATAACTTGAAAATTATGATTAATATTTCCTAATTAAAATGTACAATTTATGGTTCCTAATAATTAGGGTTTTTAATTATTAGAATTTCAAATTAATCAATTAGGGTTATCCCTAATTAAGTTTGTGATTAATCCAAAAACCATATACGCTATACTTAAATCCCCAATTTAGGGCTTCCAAATACCGAATTAGGGTTTTAAAATTCCCGAAACTAAACTTAGGGTTTTAAGAACCGGTTTCTAGGGTTTCTTATAATTCGTTAGGTTTTTCTAACAGAACATTTACGTTCTTAATATATACTTAGGGTTTGTTACAGATATCGTTTATTTGGTCAACCCTTGACCCTTAACCACATACTGTACACATATACACAGAACATATTCACTTATTCCCTTAATCTTGAATAATTCACCTAAATTCCTTCACAGAATTTTGAAATTCTCGAAATTCCATCTCAAAAATATCAAACGCATACACTTATTTTCTGTCTAGGTTCTAATATTGAACCTTTAATCAATTAATAAAAAATTTTAAAATATTTAAAATTCTCGGGTTGTCACATCGTCACTATAATTTAAGGTTGAATCTAACCAAGTATACCTTCGAGCTAGGAGTTGGGAAGTTCCTGGGTTATCTGGTTAGTAAAAGAGGGATTGAGGCTAATTCAGAGATGATTCAGGCTAGATTCAGGCTATTTTGGATATGAAATCTCCACAGTCTTATAAGGATGTCCAGCGTCTGACGGAACGGGTAGCAGCTTTGAGGAGATTTATGTCTAAATCGGCTGAAAGGTGCTTACCATTCTTTGATACGTTGAAAGGGCCGAAGAATGCGAAGAGTTTCTAGTGGACTTCAGATTGTGAGGATGCCTTTTAGGGAATAAAGAGGTATTTGTCTTCGCCGCCTTTATTGGTGTAGCCAGTTCCTGCTGAACCTCTATTTGGCAGCAAGTTCATTAGTATTAGGAGCAGTTTTGGTGCGGGAGATTGGGGGTAAGCAGCACCCGACTTACTATGTGAACCATTAATTAAGGGATGCAAAAACAAGGTATATGAACCTTGAGAAGTTTTCATTTTCCTTAATAATAGCTATTCGAATGCTTTGACAGTACTTCTAAGGACGGTTAATAGTGGTGTACACAGATCTGCCACTGAAGAAGGTGCTGGGTAGACAAGAAGTTTTGGGGAGGCTTGTTGCATATACGATGGAGCTGTCCCAGTTTTTCATAGAGTACCATCCTCGAACAGCTATTAAAGGTTAAGTGTTGGCTGATTTTGTGGTGGAGTGTTCGTTCTCTGAAGCCGATGATAGTTTAGGCGAAGTTGAAGGATCTGAGAAGTTTATTGTGCTACTTCAGAAGGTGCAGAGTTCATAGACGTTGTACATAGATGGGTCATCAACTTCAGATATCAATGGAGCTGGGATAATTTTGACGAGTCCAGAAGGGTTTAAAGTGCAGCAGGCTATCAGGTTCAAATTTCGAGCAACAAATATTGAGGATGAGTACGAAGCTGTTATGGCAGGGTTGCGATTGACGAAGAGTCTAGAGGTTCAGACGTTGGTCAGTGACTTTTAGTTATTTGTCAAGCATATTTCGGGGGAGTATGAAGCTCGGGGTTTGAGAATGGTGAGATATCTGACAGAATTGAAGGATCGGCTTCAGTGTTTCTATTCTTATAAGTTTCAAGGGATAAATTGATCATATAATTAAATAGTAGATGAATTGGAAAAGTTAGCTACAACTGAAGCAAGTACATTCAATGGGTTTGTTCATTTGGAGGCCCTAAATCAGCCAAGTGTTCAGCATGAGGAGGTGATGTGTGTGGAATGGTCTAATTGTTGGATGACTCCATACCTTGATTATTTGGCAGATGGCGTTCTACCTTCAGATCGAATGTTAGCTAAGAAAGTTAAGTAAATGAGCTCAAATTTTGTGCTTATTGATGGAGATCTTTATCGACGAACTTAGTCGTCTCCTCTGTTGAAGTGTTTGGTTCCATCTGAAGCCGAGTATGTTCTTCGAGAGATCCATGAAGGGATTTGTGGTGACCATATAGCAGCAAAATCATTAGCATATAAGCTACTGATTATGTGAAGAAGTGTCCAAAGTGCCAGTTGAACAGTCTAATCCCACATCAGCCACCAGAAGAGTCGTATTCAGTTTTATCTCCCATACCTTTTGCTATTTGGTGTGTGGATATCTTCGGTCCATTGCTGAAGGGTAAAGGGCAGGTCAGCTTTGTTATAGTGGCGATTGATTATATGACTAAATGGGTGGAAGCCAAACCTCTTAGGGCAATCACGGAACAAGAGTGCTTAAAATTTCTGAAGGAGTATGTGGTGTTCTGGTTCGACATCCCAATGGTAGTAGTTTCGGATAATGGACGTCAATTCGTGGGTTCAAAGTTTGAGGCATTCCTACAAGAGTTGGGAATTCAGCACCGAAAGACTTCGGTCGCTCATCCACAGTCAAATGGGCATGTTGAGGTGACTAACAGAACATTTCTAAATGGTATTAAAAGAAGTCTTGATGAGGCAAAAGGAAGGTGGCCTGAAGAGTTACAAAGTGTGTTGTGGGCTTATCGTACCACACCGAGGACTACTACGGGAGATTCGCCTTTTAAATTGGCTTATGGTTCTGATAATTTGGTTCCTGTGGAAATTGGCTCCCCATCTCTTCGGGTTAGTCAGTTTCGAGAGATATATAATGAGGAAGGACTTCAGGTCAATCTAGATTTGCTTGAAGAGGTCAGAGAAGCAGCCTTGGTGAAATTGGCGACATATCAGCTCCGAGTGGCCATATATTATAACAAAGGGGTGAAGATCAGAAGGTTTGAAGTAGGTGATCTGGTTCTTCAGGAGGTGGAAGCTTCTATGCTATAGAATTTGGAAAAGCTGCTGCCAAATTGGGAAGGTCCTTATAAAATTATTGAAGTACCGAAGCCAAGGACTTATAGGTTACGAGCGTTGGATGGGGCTGAGATAAAGAATAGCTGGCATGAAGGAAGACTTCAAAAATATTTTTAGTAGAGTCGATATCAGGGTTTTCGAGTCTATAATTTTTTCAAAAGTTATCTATAAAAGAAGCATTTTTCTCTCCAATATTGCTTTGTCTGATTACTATTCGAAAGATTGAACATGAGATGGCGAACAGGATTGTTGGGAGGTTCGGGGATCTGTTCATCCTAAAGATGGTGAACAGAACATGTTCATCCTAAAGACGGCGAACATGATTGTTGGGAGGTTCGGTGGTCTGTTCATCCTAAAGATGGTGAACATAACATGTTCGTCCTAAAGATGGGGAATAGGATTGATTTCGGTGGTCTGTTCATCCTAAAGATGGTGAACAGAGCCTGTTCATCCTAAAGATGACGAACATGATTGATGGGAGGTTTGGTTGGATCTGTTCATCCTAAAGATGGTGAACAGAACATGTTCGTCGTAAAGACAACGAATATGACTGTTAGGAGATTCGGTGGTCTGTTCATCCTAAAGATGGTGAACAAAATTTATTCATCCTAAAGATGGCGAACAGGATTGTTGGGAGGTTCAGTTGGGTCTGTTTATCCTAAAGATGGTGAACAGAATCGTTTGATGTTCAATGGTGTATGTTCATCCTTATGAAGATAAACTGAGTTAATAAATGTTTTATTTGATTTATGATTAAGTGTTGAGTTCAGATTTTATTGATTATTATGACAAAATAACTGTATGTGACGAGTGTAGAAAGGGAATACTTGTATTTCATTAAAAGAAAGTAAGTAATTACAATATTATATTTTTACAAGTTTGGAGTTATGTTGAGGGAGGGTCGTCATTGGCAGTATCCTCATCTTCGTCTTCAGAAGAATCGAGAAGTAATGGGTTCAGTGCGACTGCGATAAGTTTTGATTTTCCTTTTCTACGGGCCGCCTTATAGTCTTCAGTATACATCTAGATTATTTTGTTGGTTAGTTCGGGTGATTTTTGATATTTGTTTCCAATTTTGTTTCGTAGTTCATCGGTTAATAGAGGGCCGAGGGGTTTGAGTTCTCGAAGTTCTTTTTTTACTTTGCTGCGAAGTTGAAGATGTGTTTATTATGAAATCTTTGTGTCATTGATTATGTAGGTGAGGGTTTGATTCTTTTGCTTCAGCACTTCATTTTTAATTGATAACTCATGGTTCAGTTCAGAAGTACTTTGTTGAAGTGCCTCGGCTGTTGTCAATTGTTCTTTGAGTTTGGCGATGTCTTTTTTGAGGCCTTCAGTATAGAACAGGGCATCACCATGCAGACTCCTCTCCTTCGCTAAAGCAGATCTCAGGATTTTGTTTTCTCTTCGGGCGACTTTTTCTTCGGCTTCAATCTCCTTATATCTTTGGTTGAGCCGCCCAAAGATTTCGTTGGCCTGCGGATGTTTAGAGTTTAGTATGGGGTATCGGAAAGCTATTCATGAGTGAAAGTGGTTGAATAATAAATTGGCTTACCTGGGCTTGATGGATCATGCTGGCACGGATGAGTTCAAATGTGGAGATGTTCCCGAAGCGATGGTCCTCGATTTCGAGGATGAAGTGGTCGTATAAGTGTAGAGTGAATACTTCATTTTTGTCTGGACATAATGTGGGCGAGCAAATAGCCTCGGGTATGTGTGGTATGGCTTTGGAGGAAGATGGCTGGTGGGGAGGTGGTGTTGGTTGTTCGGATGGAGTTGGGGTGTGAGTTATTGTTGGTATTTCAGTCGATGAGGTCTCTTAGTTGTCTGAGGTATGTTTTCTTCTTCTGATGAGGGGAGAAATGGGTTCGGCTGGTTCCTCGGCTTTATCGATCTCGACAGGAATGTTTTGAGTTTGGTTGGCTTCGGTTGGGGGAACCCTAAGTTCTTAGGTTGTGAGGGGGTGATTTTGACTCGTTTCTTTTTAGTTCGGAGAATTTGAGTGCGTTCGGCTATGGGCATGTCAAGAAGGCTTTCTGTTAGAGTAGGGATAAGGAGGATTTCTTATTGGCTATTTTCTTCAGTCGAGGTTGTGTTGTATCATTGGCAGGAGTTGGATCGGGTTCGGTGTTTTGGGTTTCGATGTTTTGAGGTTTGGCATTTTGCGGTTTGGAAGAAGTTTGAGTTGAGTTAGCAGAGAGGTATTCTTCGAGTTCTCTTTCATCGATCGAGGTTGGTTTGATGAGGGACTGTAGAAGATAGAGAAGGGTCTCTTAAAATAATTACTAAAAGAAATTTGAAAAGTTATACAAATATTGAGTTCGAGACTTACGTTTATGGTCGTACAGCCATGCCTATTTTCTCAAGAGGCCGAAGCTCCATTCCTTCAGAGGAAGTTTCTCGTGAAGCTTTGCCATTTCCATTACACATTCGTCTGAGATATTGCCGAAGAGCAGATAAGGGCGCTTGTGTGAAGTCCAGTCTGGGATCTTGGTAATCTCTGGTCCCATGAAAAAGAACTAGTCCTTGTGCACCCCTTTGTTGCTCGAGGGAGTGTCCATCAGGGGGCATTTGTCGAATTTGGAGTTGGACTTTGCAGATTGTTTACTTAACACTTTGAAACCCCGTTCGCGGGAGTTTCTGATTATGAATAAGGAGAAAAAGAAATCGATTGAAGGAGGGACTCCAATCTCGTGGTAAAAGGCAATGAAGGCGAGGATGTGGATGTAGGAATTGGGCACCAGTTGGGCTAGTCTGATGCCCATGAACCCTAGAAGGGTGATGATGAAGGCATGGAAGGGAAGACGGACTCTTTTTTCTCGAAGGGTGAAGGGCATGGCAGTCCAGCCATCAGGTCTGCGGTACATGTGTTCAGTGGATGTGGGGGTTCTCAAGTGATGGGTTTGTGGGATTTGATAATGTTCCCTGATTAAGAGGAGGTCAGCTTCAGTGAGTTTAGATGGGGTGTTGGCATGGGGGAATTGGTCCTCTTTATGGTATTCAAGTGGCTTTTTTTGTGAATTAGTTTTTGGGGGGTTTTTACTGGAGGAGGGGGCAGTGTTAGGAGTTGGCTCTGGCATGGCGTTGGTGGTGGGGGAGTTAGTCACGGTATTAGGACCCGAAGGGACGATTGATATTGGGGTTACAGGTATGGGAATGGTGTTTTCTATGTTTTGGGAAGTCATTGGTACAGTCTGGAGGTAGGAAGCTAAGAGGATGGGGAAAGGAAGAATATTTTTAAGTTCGAAATTCAAATGAGCAGGTGAAATTGTATGAATTGGGGGAAATGGGTTTTTATAGTATTGTCTTTTCAGTTGTTTCTGAATTTCGAGGGCATCGCATTAATGGGGGGCAATGATGATGGAGTTGAAGGGTTGGCTTTATATTTGGTGTTGGGCTTCTTTGATGATTGGGCCATCTTTTGAATACTCTTCCATCAAATATTCTATTTGATGGAAGACTGAGGGGAAATGTTGGGCCATGTTTATTTGGGCCTTTGGAGTGTAATGGACCATTAATTATGTGGAACTATTAATTATATGGAATTATATGGGCTTGGTCCAAGAGAGGATTTGGTGGATGGGGGATTTATGGATTGGGGTTCCTAATTATGTTTGGACTCTGAATTTGGAAATGAGTGTTGGATTATAAATCCACTTCCTTAATTATAGGAGATTTGATACAATCCTGTCATGGATTGGTCATTGGTTGGGAACCTTAATTTGGTTCGGAGAAGGATTGCATAAAGGTGGTGAGATCATTATAAATACAAGGCACTTCATTGATTTTAAGGTACATGCAATTTATTACTCTCCAGCACTAGAGCATTAAGCCTCCATTATTAACCTTATATCAGTCTATACTTATTCTCACACCAGAGCTATCCCCTGGTGGCCCAAGCCGTCAAGCTCTCAGTGTTTACTCGTTTCTATGCAGGATTGCATGCGCTTTGGTGATTGGAGCGCGTGGACGGATCTTGACGTTAACAGTATATACCTCAAATAGAAAAACTGAAAAAGTTCCTGATAGAACTATTTTCAACACATCAGGTGTAGAATAAAATGTTGTTGTTATTGTATTAAAAATGGTTCTTCTATGCTACATTAAACTTTTTTTATACAAAGTGTATAAAAATGTTACATCCATACATATTTCTAGAAATATAGAACTCTAACGAAAAACGAAAAAAGTCTGTATGCAACTTTTTTCAACACATGTATAGAATAAAAGTTGCTTTTAAGGTATTATAGCAAAACCGATTCTTCTACCACATATGAAACTTTTCAGGCAAAACTAAGGATTTAGTCATTATAGTTGGCCAATTTTACTTATTTTATTATTGAACTTTTAAATTTTTGAATTACTTAAAATTTTACAATTGGGCCAGTCTGTTAACTCAGGCTATCTTCTGTTAAATTGATTTGAGTTTTTTTCCTACGTGACCTTGGAATAGAAAAAGAAAAATAACAAAGTTGACATGGATGAGCACAGCTGGTTTACACGGAAAAACAACTCATCTTCTCTTAGGTCATTATAAACTCACGCATTTGGGTTTTTGAAAACAAGGGTTGTAGATGAACATACCCAATTTGGAGATCAATTTGCCCAAAATCAGTAGGGGTAAATTAGGGTTATTGCTATATTTCATCTCCTCAAAGCATTCGAACACCCAGGGTAACGTTACTGGCATCTTGTCTTAGTCGATCCTCCTCGATTGTTGCAAAAAAGGTGGAAAATTTCAATTGTTTTGCCGCATCATTTTGAGTCTCCACAAGAACTAAAAATCATAGTGAAGAAGGTTCTATTTATAAGATATGCATTATTTTCTGGTTATACTCCTCTTCGGCTCACTAATTTCTTCATTCATTTAATACTGCAAACTAGGGTTCTAACTCAGTCTATGTCAGATAAGGAGATTGATTCAGCCAAAATCAAAGGAGAAAATTAGGGGTTTTCATCTTCTCAAACCATTTGAACACCTAAAAGGTTGTTAATGGCATCTTCATATAGTAGATTCTTGACGATTACTCTAAAAAGGGTTGAATGTTTCTATGGTCTATCTACATCCATTTGTGTCTCCACAAAGAACAAATCAAAAGGACGAATGTTCTATGGATATCGTTTTTACCCAATAAGTACATTTTAGGTATATATTTGTAATGTATTTTGGATTTAAGTTGGTTGGGTGTTTTTTTCTTTTACAGTATGTTAATAAATATTGTAGATTTTTTCAATGGTTGGACATAAGTTCCCATAATAAATTTCATGATAGTGGTTGCAGTAAAATTGGTTGTGTTTCAATGAATAAAGATGGACTCAATTTTCTGAGAAACAAAACAAGAAAGTTGAAAGAGAAGTTGAAGAATTTAAAAGGGGAGGCCTTAAAATTGGAGTTAGAAACTGTTAAACTAGGAGAGGCACATAAGAAATTACAAATGTATGTGATATTGTCATGGATGGTGACTTGTGATGTATTAAATTATGTATTCATGGGATTTTAAGAATTTAAAGCTATGTAATGAAGTTATGTTTTCATTTTATGACTTTGTAAGCATTCTAAGCCATATACCATGAAGTTATTGTAATGTATTGTGTATTTTGATGAAATTCAATGCATTATATCTCAAGTTTTGTAATATATGTTGAGTAAATGAAAATGAAAAGAATGCATGCCTTGAATATCTTGTGTATTGTGTATTGTGAAATGTATGCCCTGTTAATGCAATATATTATGTATTGTGAAATATTGATTGGTTGATATAGCTTACCTATTGAATAAAATGCATGTCCTTTTTGTTTGTATTTTTAAAGATGATTCAGAAAAAGAGAAAGTCCCTCCTCATTTAGGATGCCTTTTGTTGATCAATTGCTTGATAATAATGTAAGCAATGAGGAAGAACAACAGGAAAATGCTCAATAGAGGAGGCAGGGAAATGGGGAACAGAGGGATTATAATGTATTGTGAATGCATGCCATGTAATGTATTGTGAATGCATGCCCTATTAATGCAGATAATGTATTGTATTGTGAATGCATACCCTGTTAATGCCCTGCCCTGCCCTGCCATGCACATGTAGTTAAAAAAATGTCTTGTTCCAAACTGCATCCAACCACAATTTGTAAAACATTGCATACCAAACCAAACCATTGCATATAAATTTCCCTGTATAATTGCATAACAAACCATTGCTTACCAAACAAAACAATTGCATATAAATTGCCAATACCATTACTTACCAAACCAAAATTGCCATGTATCGTTGCATATCAAACCAATCAAATATAATACATTACAAGGCATCAATTGTAACCATATTACATTTCTAGATATCTAAAGTATTCTTAAATATCCAAAGTTACAAACATGACAAAAGTATTCTAAATCAGCCCCAAAAATATACTAAAGTTGCAGTATTAATCAAAAGGTTACAACCATGATAATACAATTCTAAAATAACCCCAAAAATATACTAAGCTAAAATTGATCCCAACTGCAGTGCCTTCATTATCCCCCATCTACAATACTACTTGCAGATTGTGTTCCACCACCATGGGTTGATCTCTGCCTCACAGTTCCAGTACTCTCCCTAGTTGTAGTCCCATTTCCAGATGTACCACCGTGTTTTCTTTTCACCTATTATTTGAGTATATGTTAGTATGTACGTTTCATAATTAAAGGAAACATATAAATGATACAAATTTAAAAATTAAATAACTCACACTAAGCTTTGGCCTTCTGGCAGTATGTTGTTGGGCTTTTGGACTAGGTTGTGCTCGGCCAGGTGTGTTCCTACAACTAGATTTATTATGTCCATATTGCTTGCATTTGGAACACATCATTGGAGTCCTTTTCCTTGAAACTTTACCAGCCTACTTTGCTTCTTCATTTGGATCTTTCCTTCTACATCTCTTTGGCCTTCTAACCAATCGTTTAGTTAATGGAGGCAACAAGATTGATATGTCAGTGGTAGGCCAACCATTGCTCCCACTCATGGGCTTTAACTGGTGGTTATATGACTTGAGATAGGTCTCAATGTAGTAACAAAAGTCCACAAAATCCTTAATAGGCCTCTCTTGATGAAGTATCCCAGTAGCGGAATGATGGCAAGGTACTCCAGATAATTTCCACACCCCACAAGAGCAAGTATGTTTCACTATGTCTACCACATATTTACAATACATGTCACTCACCTCATATATATGCCCCCCATCCTAGTGGTGATCACAGTACCTTGTCAATTCAATAGACCTATTCACTTTAGTTAGAATCCTTGGAAATAATTTGCCATCTCTTTTTAGCATTTGATCTCTCTTGATATGGATTCTCTCCATTACCTGAGTGTTTATGTCTTCAAACATTGTTAAGATGAGTTTATACCTAGCCTTTAAGATCCAACTATTAAAACACTTTGACATATTGTTTGTCACTACATCACATTTGGTGGTGGTATCAAAGTAAGCCTTACTTCAAAGTTTATGAGGTATACCTATCAAGGAAGTGTGTGCATCCTTTGACTCCTTTCTGATGTCTTTCATTGCCTTTCGAAAATCAGCAGGATTGTTGGCCTTCGATGCCTTCCAAAACATCACCTTCAAAGCTGCCCCAGGAAACTTTTTTCTTCAATTTTCATATATGTGTCTTGCACAACATCTATGTTCTGCTTGGGGTAGTAATTCCTGAATAGCAGGCACCAAACCCTATGCAAATATCCAAATAATTTTTGTTAGTATAATGACATAAATGTTATACAAATAATTTTTAAAATGTAATAAAAATAAAATCAAAATGCACCTTTTGTTGATCAGTAATTAATATCCATCATATGCCTTGTTATAATCCAACAGCATTGCATAACAAATTTAAAAACCAGCTCCAACTGTCTTTATTTTCACTTTCCACCACAGCCCAAGCTATTGGGAACATTTGGTTGTTAGCATCTCTACCTATTGCAGTTAACAGCTCCACTCTACAATATGTCTTTAGAAAACAACCATCAAGCCTAATAATAGGCATGCAACCCTCCAACCAGTTCTTCTTCACATCATCAAAACAAATATACATCCTTTGAAACCTTTTTGGAGTGCCTTTATCAGTCCTAATTTGTACAGTTCTACCTGGATTGGTATTAAGGGTCACTTGTCCATAGTCCTAAACACCTTCATAATGTTCTGTCAAACTTTTTTCTATCTCAGACAAGGCTAATTTTTTTTAACTTACAAACACTGTGCAATAGAACTTTTCAATCCAAACCTTTGCTTTATTGACTCTTGTAATTCCCACAACTTGATCCTTGACTTTGTTCTAATTGTCCCTCCAAACTTATCTACCAACCATTTACATCTAATAATCTTTATCTTGTTGACCTTAATACAACTATGGAACTTAGTAGGGTAAGCCTTAATTTGAAACCATTTGTCCCTAGGAACATAGCTTGCTCAAAGCTTCCTTGGATATCCTACTGCACACTTAGCTTGAACCCTTGTAGCTTTATTAACTTTTAACCAAACTCCTTTCCCCTTCCCAACTGCATAATGTTGTATTGCTTCCCTTAGTTGGTCAACCCCAGTAAAAGTCATGTATAACTCAAAGTCAATGTCTTTAATTGCAGTGTTTGGATTATAAACAGGAACAACTCTCTTCACTTTAATCATTGGCTCTTCACCTTCCCACTCACTGTCACTACTTGAGGGAGGAGTTGCAGGAACTTCGATGTCAGAATCTTCATATATTTCATCCCATAGCTTCATGACCCTTGTACCAAATTTAGTTACAACCTCATCATCAGATGAAAAAGTAGGTTCAACATAATCTTCATCAACAATTTTCTGCTTCCTACTTGCCTTGTTTTCCCTTTTCTTCTTCTTGCATGTGTTCTCAGTTGTCTCATAATTATCTGATGCCTTGTTAGCATGTACTAAACTAGAAGCTTGAGTCCCTATATGTTCAGGTACTTCACCACACTCCACTTCAACTTCATCATCCAATTGAACTTCACAAACAACTTCCAACTCTTTATCCTTTGATTTTTTTAATCTCTTCCTTATGCAGCCTAGCATTAATCAACTCCTCATTCCCATCATCATCAATAACATCACTGCTGTCATCATATATTTCTTCATCTGTAGATTCATCATCATCTCCCTTTGGTGCATCAACTTGCACATCAACAACATAAACTTCTCTCTCAAGTTCCTACTCAACTTCCCTCTCATGTACCTGATTAACTCCTATCTCAAATGGTAAGACTTCATCAGTAGAGTGGTAACAATATAGATAAACTAAACCAGACTGTTCACCCTCCTCAACTAGTAACCTAACACCATGGTCATCATGTATCAACTTTAAACCATAACAAATATCCAAATGACCAACTTTGAAATACACTGCAATATTCTTTTTGTATCCATACTTCTTAGGTAAGTTGTATATTTTTTTAACATTCAGCCAGTCACCATCAACGTCATGAAGAAATTTTAGAAAACCTCATCCATAGTGGTATATTGGTTCTTCAATGAACCTACCAGCATGATTAAACTCCACAAAAAATAAACCCATCCTGCAATAGGTACAGGGCAGAACATTAGATAATTAGCATTGTAAAATTGAACAAATATATCAGTGGAAGAAATTGACATATAAACCCAAAATCATACATAACTTAAAAATAGAACAAATAAGGGTATTAGATTTAAACCTAAATCAACGAACAATCATGTACCGAATCATACATACCTTAAACCAAAATTGACATATAAACCCAAATCAAAGAACAACCAGTGGAAGAAAAAAAACTAATTTGGATATTTACAGAAGTTATTCTAAGCATGTACCATGAAGGGTCCAGAAAAACACACAAGGGTGTTACATTTAACATTTAAACCCAAGTCGACATATAAACCCAAATTGAAAACCAATCAGTGGGAAAAAAAACCTAGTTTGGATATTTGTTGGAGTTATTCTAATGGTGTTACATTTAAACAAAAATCGAATAACAATAAGTAGAAAAAAACTCTAATTGTAAGACCCCAAATTTTATTAAACAAAAGTATTCAATTTTTCTTATAAATATTATCTAAATAGTAAAGTGATAATTTAATAAATGCTATAGTTATGGGTGATATGTGTAAATTTTATAAAGTAAGCAAGTTGTCATAAAATATTCGTTTTTTCAGGGAATAGTCTTTTTGTCAGGGAATATTCGTACGACGGCGCAATCATTGGTGGATCACACAATGGAATAACTGTCGAATATAGAAAGCGACAAATTTTTTTATAAAAATAATGGCAAGACTTTTACCGTTAAATTGTTAAAATACCCGGTGATAAAAGTACAGTAATACGCGTTGTTGCACACTAGCACGCGGTATTGCACAATATCGCTGATTATTGATGCTTACGTAAGAAGTCACTCAGTTTCATTCAATAATTACCACAGCAGTTGTTGTATAGTATCTCATATTATTGATTCAATTATTGTAACGGTATCATATGCACAATACTTTATATTATTAAATCAATAATTGATATGACACGGTTAATCATATTATTATTAACATTACTGGCAATGTCTAGAAAATTTTATCGAGGAAAGTGGTTAGGTTATTTAATTGTGCGCCAGTAACAAAAATCCTTGTCGAAAAAGCCCCTCTTTCCTACGAACGATATGGTTGTCAATATTGTGAGTTATAATATTAAATGATGAATAATTATTGAATGATTAAAAATGTGTTGATTGAAGACAAGCAATTTACGATAAATGTTTATTCAATTTTTGATATAAATAGAGGGGCTTGTCATGAGGAGTTTGTGGTAAGTTTGGCTTATTATCCCATGGGGGGACATGCTAATTTTTTAGACCGTCAGTTGAAATTTTAATAGTAAATCAATATGGACCGTCGACTAAAGTTTTAATAGTAAATCAATATGGACCGTCAGTTGAAGTTTTAATAGTAAATCAATATGGACCGTCCGTTTTAATAGTAAATTAATCTGGACCGTTCGTTTTAATAGTAAATCAATCTGGACCGTCCGTGAATTAGTTACTATTTAGTCCATTCTACTATAAACAGAAGATCATTTCTTTCTTCTTTCTCATGAATTCACTAAAACTATAGAGAGAGAAACTATAGAGAGAGAATAAGAGAGAAAGAAGAAGAGTATTCTCCTACTACACTATTTCAGTATCCAATCTTCTACTAAGGTAAAAGGTATTATTTATTTTTTATTCGTAAGGGGTATTATTTATTTCTTATTCGTATTTCATATTCGTAAATGATGTTATTTTCTTCATACTCATAAGGGTTGTCATTATATTCCTTATTAATTTGGGGGAATAACCTGTCTACGCTGATTACTGCATGTCTGGTAAATAACCATTCATATTCATTCTTTATTAAATTGTGGAAATGATCTGTCTACGCGGATTACAGCATAACGGGTGAAAATTCATTTGCAGTTTTGTATATTGTTTAATTTTTTATTCCTAAATCTAAACTTACTATGATAAGTATTACTTCTATAATTCCAATCTTTTCATGTCGGGGTAATTTGCATGACGGTGTACTATTCATTCGAGTACTATCCATTCGAGATACTATTCATGTCGGGGTACTATTCACGATAAAATTATTTTTTTCTGTCCAAATTATCTTTAATACATGAATATTATTCTTAAATTTGAATCCACATTTTGATCATCATGTTGACCATTTGGACATTCTTGAACTCTAGATAAATTGAAATTATAAATCTCTAATATTTATCCTTGATCTCACTTCATTCATTTTTTATATCATTGTTATAATCCTCAGACTTAAATTGTGGTTAATGTTATCTTTGGCTCATAGTGCAAAGATGAACTGTTGATTGATATCTTTGGCCCGTAATGTAAAGATGAACTGGTGATTTATATCTTTGGCATGTAGTGCAAAGATGAACTGGTGAATGATATCTTTAGCCCGTAGTGCAAAGATGGACAGGTGTTTAACATGATCATGACCACTGATGATATAAATGAATATATTTGGCCTGTAGTGCAAAGATAGACTATTGTTTGGCATGATTATTGGTTTTACAGTTGAACATCTTTAGACCGTAGTGTAAAGATAGACAATTAATTGGTATGATCATGACCTTTAATGTTACAGATAAAGACTTGTGATGAAAGTTCTCTTTGGCCTGTAGTGCAAAGAAGAACTGTTTATTGATATCTTTGGCCGTAGTGCAAAGAAGAACTATTAATTAATATCTTTGTCCCGTAGTGCAAAGATGAACTGTTGATTGATATCTTTGGCTCGTAGTGCAAAGATGGACAGGTGTTTGACATGATCATAACCACTGATGATACAAATGAATATCTTTTGCATGTAGTGCAAAGATAGACTATTGTTTGGCATGATCATTAGTTTTACAGTTGAACATCTTTAGCCCGTAGTGAAAAGATAAACAATTGATGTGTATGATCATGACCATTGATATTACAGTTGAATATCTTTGGCCTGTAGTGTAAAGATAGACAATTGATTGGTATAATCATGACCATTGTTGTTACATTTGAAAGTCTTTGGTGTAAGGTGTAAAGACGATATGATTATTGAGTGTTTTTAGCCTTTGTGGCAAGGACATTGAGTGAAAATTCTATTAAGCCTTTGTGACAAGGCGAAATTGTTAATTTACATGATAATAAACATGAATTGTGAATTTTGTAAGACCCCGAATTTTATGAAATAAAAGTATTCAATTTTTCTTATAATTACTATTCAGTAAATGGTTAAATTGATAAAAGTTTAAAGTTATGGGTGAAATATGAATTTTTTTTAAGCAAGTGGTTATAAAATAATCATTGTTGTCAGGGAATATTCGTTTGGTCGTGGAATATTCTTTCTGTCGGGGAATATTCGTACGACGGCGCAGCTATTTGTGGGCCCCATAACGAATAACTGTCGGGTGAAGAAAATGACAAATTTAAGTTTTTACAAATAACGGCGTAGTTGTTACCGTTAACACTGTTGGAATACCCGGTGATTAAAATACAGTAATACGCGTTATTGCACAGTAGCACACGGTATTGCACAGTATTTTTGAAATTATTGATTCTTACGTAAGAAGGCACTACTCAATAATTGTTACAGTAATTACTGTTCAATATTTTATTTTATTGATTCAATAATTGCTACGTTGAAATTTTGTATTATTGTTGTTCAATAATTGTTGCTGCACAGTATTTCCCATTATCAGATCAATAATTCATATTATTTGAATAGTATTATTAGATAGCATTATTGACAATGTCTAGAAAGTTCTGTCTAAGGAGAGGTTTGGTCATCTAATTGCGCGCCAGTAAAGAGAAATCCTTATTGGAAAGCCCCCTCTTTCCTGGGAACGGCCTGGTTTTCATAAATGTGATTCTGTAATATTATTTGTGAATAATTAATTATTGATTCATATGATAAGAAAATATTTATTTTATGTGGATATAAATGAGGGATATATTTTTGTGGTTAAAAAATGAAGGAGTTAATGTTGAGATTTTTATCCGTATTTTTGTCGGAATGGAGGTATTAAAAATCAGGGTTTTTGAGATATTTTGCGGGGGTTATAATTTTTAATCCGACCGTTGGATCGTGGTAATTTTTGGATATGTTATACATATATAAGTTGAGTATATGCCCACAAATTTTGAACCATTAAAAATGAACGTATGATTTGTTATGAATTTTAAGAGGTGGCTGATTCAGAAATCAGGTTATAAATCATTTTTGGTGGAAAATTCTAGAATTGGTGGGCCCCACTTGTGGTTGGTGAAGAAATGTGCTGAATTATATTTCAAATGTGGTGGGTGGGAATAGTAGCAGGTAAAGCCATCAGGTTGCAGGTCAAACCTACCAAAATTTTCCTATAAATAGAAGGCTAAGTTAGAATTGAAAATCACACCAAAAACATAAACTTTCTCTCTTTCTCTCTCTATATTATGAAGCATATTTTGTGAGTTTTTAGATACTTGGTGAGTTGCTATTCATCAGTGCAAGTTTCCTTCAGCATCATATCCGATATCCAGTCAGAAGTACTGCTCTTTTGAGGTAAGGGATAGTAAGGGATAGTAATGGATTTTAAGGGTTGTTATGATTTTCAGTTTCGTAATTTTTCTGATCTTAAAAAAAATTATGGAAAAATTTGAAATGATATTTTGATAAGTTTTATTGATTGTGTCCAAAAATGGTGATTTTTGGATGTATAGATTAAGAGTTATGAATCTTACGGGAAAAGACTATTTTAAAAGTAACCGCTTATAATTTCTTGTGGTTAACTCCAAAATTGATAAAATTTTTATTGGGAGTACATGTGTATGATAGAAGTATACTCTGTAAATTTCAGAATTTTTGGACAAAAGTACAATTTTTGATAAATGTCTAAATATTCGGTGGTTTTGGCCATATGAAAAATAGTAAATGAGTTTTAAAAATTCTGAGAAAAATATATGTTCAATATGGGACTATATTATGCTAAATCCCAGAAAAGAAATATTTTTGGAACTGATTTGGTATTTTTCATGAAAATGGTCTAGTTATGAGTAAATGAATTAAATATGTTTTGTGAAGAAAGAAAATTGGAAAATAGGATTTTATGACTTGAGAATCCTATATGAGGTATATGCAGATTTTTGATGAGGGTTTTGGTTATTGATAATGAAATTGTAAGAGTTGGAATTTTATGATGATTAAATGCATTAATTAGTAAAGTGTAAACAATTAAAATAAATTGTTTATAAATTTAAGTAATGTTATTCTTTCAATATCATTATACCGAAATATTGGTATGAATTTTATTGTAGAATTTCTATCTTTTGTGTCGGGGTTACTATTCATGAGTTACGAATATTACTCTTGAGATTAAAACTATATGTTGATCATATTATTTTTATCATCATATATAACATTTTTATAACCCTGATGTTGAAATTCTCTTTCACTAGAGTGTAAAGATGGGTAGATTATTGGTATGATCATGACTAGGGTTCTCTTTGGCCTGTAGTGCAAAGTTGAATTGTGACTGGTATGATCATGACCATTGAATTTATAAGTGAATATCTTTAGCATAAGTGCAAAGGTGAATTGATCAACATGGTTATAATTATTGTTTATATAAATTCTGAAATGATTATATATTTCTTTGAGATATGAATATATTTGGCCTGTAGTGCAAATATGAATTGTTGATGAATATCTTTGGCATGTAGTGCAAAGATTGCCTGTTGATGAATATCTTTGGCCTGTAGTGCAAAGATGAACTGTTGTTGAATATCTTTGGCTCGTAGTGCAAAGATGGTTTGTTGATGAATATCTTTGGCCCGTAGTGCAAAGATAGATTTGTTAGTATGATTATAAACAGGAACTGTGATTTGGTATAATCATGATCTTTGATGTTTCAGGTAAAGACAGGTGATGAAAATATTCTTCGTCCTGGGTGCGAAGAAAAATTTATAGTCACAATTATGATTACGAGTTATTCATATGATTGTGGAAAGGAACTGTTAAGTGATGTTACATGGATAAAATATTGTTGGTGTATTTTTAACATGGAGAAGATAATAGACTTTATAGTCTATTTGACTCTTCTAATGGATTGCATGTTCCGCTGCAACTATGGTTGAAATTTTTTATCATCTACCATATGTTCTAAATCTCTGATTTATTATTGATGAAGACTATTGATAATTTATTTATCTTTAGTCATGATACTCTTTACTGAGCTAGTTGTGCTCACCCTTTTGCTTCACAATTCCTTTCAGGTAATAAGAGTGTAGCTGGGTCGAGCGGGGGTAACAAAGGAATAGAACGGTGGTCATCATTTAGTAGTTATATTTGGTGAAGAAAATAGGGTGAGGCGAACCCAACGTTGGAAGGGTGTTCTGCCACTACAATACAAGATGTCTAACGACATACAACCTCGTGTCATCATAAGACATGATTGTGCACATCCGCTTGCCGAGTATATCTACAAGCACTACCTATATAATCTTGGTGTTTGTTTGAAGTATAATTCTCAATTAGAGACAGTGGAGATAATGATAAGTCAGGAGAAGACTCACCATTGGGAAGAATATGATAGTAATCTTCTCGTTTTTCTTTGGGGTCTATTGGGTCAACCAAGGATAATTCTGTGGCCATATGATATCTATCATAACCTAGACGCGTGGCCTCCCATGTACGAAGGTTTCCTTGAGCACTTCCCAAAGATTCTAATTTCTAAAACAGTTTTTGACTATACCTTTATGTAAGGTGTTATTGTGAGGTGATGTACACGGTTGGAACATGAGTCACATTTGGTATATATTTGTATCCAAACTCACAGCATATGTGTTGTTGTATTTTGCACGACAATTGTTGTAATAAAGTTGTAATTATTTTTTGTACCATGTATTTGACGACTCAGAATGGGTTGGGTGGAATGGACTTATTTTGGGGTCGTTACATTTGGTATCAGAGCTTAGGGATATGATCTCTGGCGGAGATCGGAGAATATAACTAGGAGGGGAGAGATGAGTAAATCCTTCGCTAGTGTGTCCTACCTAAGCTTATTTGTTGGTCAGTCATAATATTGGGATATTATGTGATATGTTAATTTGTTTAATTAACCCTTGTTTTATGGCAGTATTTGAGAATGGCAGCTGAGAATGCTAAAAATGGAGTGAATGAGACTGTGGGGATACCTCTAATCACTAACCGTGATAATGTGATGTCAGACGAAGAAGGAATTAGAGATATCCATGTGGTGAGTGAAGAATTGATAGTTACACCCGAGATAGTCGCAGAGGTAACAGCTGAGACTGAGGAAGAAGAGGAAGAAGAAGTACCAGAGGAGAGTTTATTAGAGGTATTATATGATCAAAATGTAGAATTTCAAAATCGTATTCATGAGTTAGAAGAGCAGGCAGAAGAACGACAGGCGGTCGTGGAACAAAAGGATGCAATAATTCAAGCTTGTGTTACCCGATATGTGATGCTTGAACAGAAGCATTCTTTGGCAGAGTATAAGATGATAAAAATAGAATCTGAGCTGAGAGAAGAAAAAACTGAACGAGTGAGAATAAGTGATGCATGGGCAAAAGCCGCACGACACGTGGATATTGTGGAAAGAGATGTTCGATCTAAGAAGGCTAAAATAGATGATATGAATTTCTCTTTTTGGAAAGCAATTGGGAGAACCCAACATCGAGTTTTGAATTACCCTGTACATAGCGGTCAATCTGAATCCGATATGGATCGAAGATTGATGATTCAGATCATGAATGAGGAGTACGAAGAGGCAGTTGAGGGAGGAATATGTCCTATAGAAAGGTATATTCCAACGGTAATGATGACGCCAAATGCTACTCCAGACAAGTCAAAACCGAGTAGTTCGAGGGATGTCAGTTGTCATGACTTCCCAACAAATGAGGAACCCAAATGAAGTTATCATGGGAGATGAGCAATGGAGAAATCATGATGATCTGAGAGATAGAATCTGAAATACAAGCAAGGTATTCTTAACTCTTCGAAATACCAGGTACGTAAATTTCGGGGACGAAATTTCATAAGGAGGGGAGATTGTAAGACCCCGAATTTTATGAAATAAAAGTATTCAATTTTTCTTATAATTACTATTCAGTAAATGGTTAAATTGATAAAAGTTTAAAGTTATGGGTGAAATATGAATTTTTTTTTAAGCAAGTGGTTATAAAATAATCATTGTTGTCGGGGAATATTCGTTTGGTCGTGGAATATTCTTTCTGTCGGGGAATATTCGTACGACGGCGCAGCTATTTGTGGGCCCCATAACGAATAACTGTCGGGTGAAGAAAATGACAAATTTAAGTTTTTACAAATAACGGCGTAGTTGTTACCGTTAACACTGTTGGAATACCCGGTGATTAAAATACAGTAATACGCGTTATTGCACAGTAGCACACGGTATTGCACAGTATTTTTGAAATTATTGATTCTTACGTAAGAAGGCACTACTCAATAATTGTTACAGTAATTACTGTTCAATATTTTATTTTATTGATTCAATAATTGCTACGTTGAAATTTTGTATTATTGTTGTTCAATAATTGTTGCTGCACAGTATTTCCCATTATCAGATCAATAATTCATATTATTTGAATAGTATTATTAGATAGCATTATTGACAATGTCTAGAAAGTTCTGTCTAAGGAGAGGATTGGTCATCTAATTGCGCGCCAGTAAGGAGAAATCCTTATTGGAAAGCCCCCTCTTTCCTGGGAACGGCCTGGTTGTCATAAATGTGATTCTGTAATATTATTTGTGAATAATTAATTATTGATTCATATGATAAGAAAATATTTATTTTATGTGGATATAAATGAGGGATATATTTTTGTGGTTAAAAAATGAAGGAGTTAATGTTGAGATTTTTATCCGTATTTTTGTCGGAATGGAGGTATTAAAAATCAGGGTTTTTGAGATATTTTGCGGGGGTTATAATTTTTAATCCGACCGTTGGATCGTGGTAATTTTTGGATATGTTATACATATATAAGTTGAGTATATGCCCACAAATTTTGAACCGTTAAAAATGAACGTATGATTTGTTATGAATTTTAAGAGGTGGCTGATTCAGAAATCAGGTTATAAATCATTTTTGGTGGAAAATTCTAGAATTGGTGGGCCCCACTTGTGGTTGGTGAAGAAATGTACTGAATTATATTTCAAATGTGGTGGGTGGGAATAGTAGCAGGTAAAGCCATCAGGTTGCAGGTCAAACCTACCAAAATTTTCCTATAAATAGAAGGCTAAGTTAGAATTGAAAATCACACCAAAAACATAAGCTTTCTCTCTTTCTCTCTCTATATTATGAAGCATATTTTGTGAGTTTTTAGATACTTGGTGAGTTGCTATTCATCAGTGCAAGTTTCTTTCAGCATCATATCCGATATCCAGTCAGAAGTACTGCTCTTTTGAGGTAAGGGATAGTAAGGGATAGTAATGAATTTTAAGGGTTGTTATGATTTTCAGTTTCGTAATTTTTCTGATCTTAAAAAAAAATTATGGAAAAATTTGAAATGATATTTTGATGAGTTTTATTGATTGTGTCCAAAAATGGTGATTTTTGGATGTATAGATTAAGAGTTATGAATCTTACGGGAAAAGACTATTTTAAAAGTAACCGCTTATAATTTCTTGTGGTTAACTCCAAAATTGATAAAATTTTTATTGGGAGTACATGTGTATGATAGAAGTATACTCTGTAAATTTCAGAATTTTTGGACAAAAGTACAATTTTTGATAAATGTCTAAATATTCGGTGGTTTTGGCCATATGAAAAATAGTAAATGAGTTTTAAAAATTCTGAGAAAAATATATGTTCAATATGGGACTATATTATGCTAAATCCCAGAAAAGAAATATTTTTGGAACTGATTTGGTATTTTTCATGAAAATGGTCTAGTTATGAGTAAATGAATTAAATATGTTTTGTGAAGAAAGAAAATTGGAAAATAGGATTTTATGACTTGAGAATCCTATATGAGGTATATGCAGATTTTTGATGAGGGTTTTGGTTATTGATAATGAAATTGTAAGAGTTGGAATTTTATGATGATTAAATGCATTAATTAGTAAAGTGTAAACAATTAAAATAAATTGTTTATAAATTTAAGTAATGTTATTCTTTCAATATCATTATACCGAAATATTGGTATGAATTTTATTGTAGAATTTCTATCTTTTGTGTCGGGGTTACTATTCATGAGTTACGAATATTACTCTTGAGATTAAAACTATATGTTGATCATATTATTTTTATCATCATATATAACATTTTTATAACCCTGATGTTGAAATTCTCTTTCACTAGAGTGTAAAGATGGGTAGATTATTGGTATGATCATGACTAGGGTTCTCTTTGGCCTGTAGTGCAAAGTTGAATTGTGACTGGTATGATCATGACCATTGAATTTATAAGTGAATATCTTTAGCATAAGTGCAAAGGTGAATTGATCAACATGGTTATAATTATTGTTTATATAAATTCTGAAATGATTATATATTTCTTTGAGATATGAATATATTTGGCCTGTAGTGCAAATATGAATTGTTGATGAATATCTTTGGCATGTAGTGCAAAGATTGCCTGTTGATGAATATCTTTGGCCTGTAGTGCAAAGATGAACTGTTGTTGAATATCTTTGGCTCGTAGTGCAAAGATGGGTTGTTGATGAATATCTTTGGCCCGTAGTGCAAAGATGGATTTGTTAGTATGATTATAAATAGGAACTGTGATTTGGTATAACCATGATCTTTGATGTTTCAGGTAAAGACAGGTGATGAAAATATTCTTCGTCCTGGGTGCGAAGAAAAATTTATAGTCACAATTATGATTATGAGTTATTCATATGATTGTGGAAAGGAACTGTTGAGTGATGTTACATGGATAAAATATTGTTGGTGGATTTTTAACATGGAGAAGATAATAGACTTTATAGTCTATTTGACTCTTCTAATGGATTGCATGTTCCGCTGCAACTATGGTTGAAATTTTTTATCATCTACCATATGTTCTAAATCTCTGATTTATTATTGATGAAGACTATTGATAATTTATTTATCTTTAGTCATGATATTCTTTACTGAGCTAGTTGTGCTCACCCTTTTGCTTCACAATTCCTTTCAGGTAATAAGAGTGTAGCTGGGTCGAGCGGGGGTAACAAAGGAATAGAGCGGTGGTCATCATTTAGTAGTTATATTTGGTGAAGAAAATAGGGTGAGGCGAACCCAACATTGGAAGGGTGTTCTGCCACTACAATACAAGATGTCTAACGACATACAACCTCGTGTCATCATAAGACATGATTGTGCACATCCGCTTGCCGAGTATATCTACAAGCATTACCTATATAATCTTGGTGTTTGTTTGAAGTATAATTCTCAATTAGAGACAGTGGAGATAATGATAAGTCAAGAGAAGACTCACCATTGGGAAGAATATGATAGTAATCTTCTCGTTTTTCTTTGGGGTCTATTGGGTCAACCAAGGATAATTCTGTGGCCATATGATATCTATCATAACCTAGACGCGTGGCCTCCTATGTACGAAGGTTTCCTTGAGCACTTCCCAAAGATTCTAATTTCTAAAACAGTTTTTGACTATACCTTTATGTAAGGTGTTATTGTGAGGTGATGTCCACGGTTGGAACATAAGTCACATTTGGTATATATTTGTATCCAAACTCACAGCATATGTGTTGTTGTATTTTGCACGACAATTGTTGTAATAAAGTTGTAGTTATTTTTCTGTACCATGTATTTGACGACTCAGAATGGGTTGGGTGGAATGGACCTATTTTGGGGTCGTTACAAATTTAACTATAATCTTTGGTGGTTTAGGTGAAGATATGTGATGAAAGTTCTCTTTGTCTTTGGTACAACAAAGAACTGTTGATGGATATTACATGAATGAAATATTAATGATGGACTTTTAATTTGGAGGAGATAGTAGACATTATGTTATACTTGACTCTTCTAATGGATTGTTGATTCTGCTACAATTATAGTTAAAAACTTTTATCATCAACCATATGTTCTAAATATCTAATTTATTACTGATGAAGATTATTGATAATTTAATTATCTTTAGTCATAATATTTTTTACTGAGCTATTTATGCTCACCATTTTGCTTCACAATTCCCTTCATGTAATAAGAGTGTAGCTGGGTCTAACGGGTAAAACAAGGGAATAGAGTGATGATCTGTGACTATTGAAGTTTCTCAATACATTATAAAACAGCATGACAATATATAATTGTATTGAGGACTAAAAATGTGTGTGTCGTATTTTATGTCATTTAATAGTTAATTTTGGTGAACAACAATAGTTTGAGGTGAACTCAAATTTGGAAGCGTAAAAAATATACCCCATTAGAATGAGGAGGACAGAAATATTCTCGTGTTCCTTTGAAGACTTGAAATATTTGTTGTTGTATTTTATATGACATTGTAATAACTTGGGTGTGTATATTGTCGTATTATATTCAGTACAATATTTGTATTGAAACTCACAACTTATGTGTTGTCATATTTTGCACGACAGAGTAATAGTTGGAATAGAAATATTTGTATTTAGATTCTGTACCATATATTTTGACGATTCAAAATGGGTTGTGTGGACTTATTTTGGGGGTGTCAAATTAACTCAGATATTTGCAAAAGAATCTCGACAAAGGAAAGAGTTTTTAAACGAAAACTCATACATACCTTCGACTTCGCCAGAGATTTGCATAAAAAATCCTAGAAGATCAAATTGCGCCTTCGTCTTCGTCGCTCGATCTCTCTTTGAACTTCGACTATATTGGAACCCAGTTTGCAGCAATCGCCTAGCTCTCTCTCTCTCTCTCTCTCTCTCTCTCTCTCTCTTTGAACTTCTACTCTGATATTGGCTTCGTTCGGTTTTATTTATTTAACAGTTGTTTTTTTTGCCGCGTAATCCTCCTTGGATTGGGCCATGTCATTTTTGTTATTTTTCCTTTTCTGTTCCAAAGCATGTAGGAGAAAAACTCAAATCAATTTAATAGAAGTTAGCCTGACTTAACAGACTAGTTGAATTATAAAATTTTAATTAATTTAATGAGGTAATTCAAAAAATTAAAAGTTTAGTGGTGAAATAAGTAAAACTTACGGGTTATAGTGACTAAATCCTTAGTTTTGCTAAACTTTTTCTATACAAAGTGCATAAAAAAGTTACATCCGTTCCTTTTCTAGGATTATTTTCTAGCTGGCCCTATATTTATTGTTTACTAAATTACAAGGGAGTAGTAATCTTTGATTGCTAGTGTACGTAGTATTGTTAGTTTATTAAGCATTAATTGATTTGGAAGGTAGCTCTGAAGCCTTTTTACAACTAGTATCTTTGTTTAATTAGTTATCTTATAACATAGACTGCATGGAATTGTGTACTTCAAATGTGGACAAGAGTACTACAACACAGAACTTGGTTCAAAGTTGTAGATGTTTGTCTACTCTAGACAATGATTAGTGAAAATATATCTCCGATTCTTGCTGCTAAGTAATCGATGATCCAAATGTTCCTATTTTCCCTTGGACAGTTGACAATAAAGAAAAAAAAATGTTACTTAGTAATCAAGAAGTACCGATACCGTGCATAGGGGACGTCTATATGTACTCTATTATTCCAACAACAACACTACAAAATTATTGACGTCCAGTAAATCCAAATTATAAAATTATCTTGATTTAATTCTGTTGGCAACGTAATTTGAGGAGTATAATCTTGTACTACATTTATTTCAAATTATAAGATCATTGTTGACTTCTAAAAAATCAATTTGAAAATTTTTTAAACTCAAAATTGAGATTTGTTAAAAATTATGAAACAGTATATTTTACAATGAGAGATACATTTTATATAGTGTATAATTCATCATTGTATTTACTAAAATTAAAGGAATCTATTGAGAGAAACGCAAACAAGCATACTAAGATAAACACACATATAACACTATCTGAAATATAAAATAATGATATAAGAATTTTCATGGAAATCCAACTCCTCACTGATATTTAGTGTAATTTCAATTAATCTGAGGCCCTCTATTTATAGTAGAGGAAGTCTCGACAAGATGCGTGAATTACATTTGCAATATTTGAAATTGCAATATCAATTCGGCATTCCTACATTTGCTCTAAAACACTGCAAGTCTTATTTTATTTATTTTCTTTTTATTTTTTGATAATTCGGAGGAGAGGGTTGAACCCAGGACATATTTTATTTATTTATTATTAATTTTTTGATAATTCGGAGGTGAGAATTGAACCCAGACCTCTAACTTTACAATAGGCTTAAGACACCTTTACAATAGGCCTAGGATACTAACCGAGCCAAGTCCAGTTGGTAGAAAGTCTTATTTTAAAAAAATGGACAGACTACCTCAAATTGATTTATATAATTAATGTGAATGTGGAAAACTAATTTCTGCCATATTGGATACTTGCATATTTAACTTGGTGAGGACAAAATAGAGGTAACCCGTGACCAACAATATGAGCCAATTTTCACTTGGCTTAATTATATTCTCTAAATATTGCGTATTGTGAGCTTCTTTCTCACTGTGCATGTATCTCTCTTTACATACTTGACCATAAACTCAACATTTGATTAATTGAATTAAGTCAAAGCAACGCTTGAACTTCTGATCTGTAGCAACTGATTTTATAAGCATATATGTAGCATTCTTTGTGTAAACTTTACGAACTGCAGTGTCACCACTATTCAGTCAATCATGAATCTAGTGATATTGAACATCTATGGCGATAAATTAACTTTTGGTACCTGTACTAGGACACGACTTACAATTTGGTACCCGAAGTGAAAAAAGTTACAAACTGGTGATTGTACTCGAAAAATATTACACTTCGTTAAACAGTAGGGTTTCATCCTTATTCTGTTTGAAAATTTGGCAGGTCAGATGCAAAGGATGACATGGCGATGATTGGGCAACAAAGTTGTATTGATGTGTATTTCCCCATGTATAAAGGCTGATCAGCAAAAAGGAACATATTGATATTTGGGGGAAAAAAACTAGGGTTATCTTCTTCTGTGTCCTTCTTCTCTCATTCTTCTTGTCTCGATTCTTTGTTGCTTTATGTAGATTTTGTCTATAACTGAGTTAGGTTTAAAGACCCAAAGTAGCAATCTTACATGGGGTTTTGTTTGAGAAAAGATCAAAGAACAAAAAGAACAAAGAACAAAAAGAACAAAAACAACAGGAATAAGAAAAAAGAAAACCCCATATATAACAAACAAAAATAACAATAAGCAAAATTTAAGTAAAAGAAAATAATTTGGGGGTTTTGGTGTTCACATCAGCAGCTTTTAAGAAATCAATTGGAACAAAAGCTGAGAAAAAGGGAGAGAGAGGTCACCTGAATGTGTGATGAGGAGGACAGAGAAGAAAGGAGGAAAATGGGTTTTTTCTGGTGAAGTGTTTTGGGTAGTGAATAGCTAAGATTAATAACATATTTATGGGTTGATGGCCTTAAGAAACAAATTTCAGCAGCAGGTATAGTAAGAGGAGAATCACTTAGGAGGAAAAACCCTCCGTCTCTATCTACAAAACTAAGGTCTCATGCTCTCATGTACATATCATTATCCACGTAAGCCACGCCAAAATTTTCCATATAATTCGTTAGTCAATTTTAACGATTATTTAAAAATTAGAAAGTATAAGCGCCAGATTACAATATTTTTCGAGTACAATAACCAGTTTGTAACTTTTTTCACTTCGGGTACCAAATTGTAAGTCGTGTCCCAGTACAGGTACCAAAAATTGATTTATCCCAACATCTGTGTTTAATCCTAGCGTGAAACACCTGCTTCTTCGCTAAATAGCACTTTGACTATCACATTGTATCTAGATATTACCTTGGTCGAAGCCTAGTTCTTCAATTATTCCCTTAAGCCACAAAGACTCCTTGTTTGCCTCTATTAATGCCATATATATATATATACTCAACCTCTATTATTGATAATACTACCATAGAATGCAACACTGACCTTCAACATATAGATCATCCACAAAAAGTGTAGACTAACCCTATCATGGATCTCCTTAAATGTAGGTATATCTTTAGCATAATCTGAATCAACAAACCCTATAACCTCACTCACTACATTTCAATGATTTTTTTTTCTGGATTTGCCATATATATACCAACCGCATTGACTACATTCAAGATATATGGTCTTGTACATGCCATGACATACATGAGAAAACCCATTGCATTTGCATATGATACTTTGGACATATACTCCAGTTCATCCTCTGTCTATGGGTCCGTACTATGAAGATAACCCGAAATGTGCTGCTAACGGAGACCTGGCTAGTTTATCATCGTGCATGTTCAACCTCTTCAATACCTTCTGCACAAATTATTTTCGAGTTAACCACAATTTTCCTGCCTGGCGATCTCTTTAAATTTCCATACATAGGATCTTCTCTTCTTATCCAAGATCCTTCATGTTACACCACTGAACAATTTTTTCAAATGAAGAATGTCTGACTTTCTCTTTGTTGCTATCAATGTGTCATCTACATATAAGGTCAGGAATAATAGAGAATCATCATTAAGCAACCTGAAATAGGCATATGAATCATACTCACAACGAGAGTAACCATGAACCAACATGAAGCTGTCAAAATGCATGTACCATTATCTCGGGGACAACTTCAAACCATAGAGAGACTCATTCAAACTATAAAATAAACCCTCTTGTTATGGTTCAATAATCCGCTCCAGTTATTTTGTAGAGATCTTTTCTTCTAAATCACCATGTAGAAAATCTGTTTTCACATCAAGTTGCTTCATTACAAGAAAATGGCCCAACAGCGACCAAGGCTTTCAGCGACTACCGTTTCTGGTCGCTAATTCTTAGCGATCGCTATTAACGACCACACTTCAATTTAGTTGCTAGTTAATATCAACGACAACATGTGGTCGCTGATCAGTCGCTGATTTAATATAACAACCAAAAATTTGGGGCAATAGTTGGCGAGTAGGATAACTACGACTGATTATTAACAGCGATCGCTCTGTGGTTGCTAATACATCCACGTCAATAAAAAATAGTGACCGCACGCAGTCGCTATTAGCGGTCGTTGATATATTTTAATATAAGATAGTCGAACAGACCCAGCTCAGTCGAACAAAAGAAGAAGAAGAAGAAGAAGAAGAAGCAGAAGAGAGTGAGAAGTGCGCCGTGTGGAAGAAAAGAGGGAGAAGAGTGGGAGAACAGAGGGAGAAGAGAGGGAGAAGTGAGAGGGAAAAGGGAGAATAGAGAAGAGAGCCGCCCATGCCACCCCACAGACCGCCTGAGTGCTCGCCGCCCACATCTCTCCCAAAAAGGTACTTTTTTCAATTGGGTTTTTTCCTAAGCTCCCAAATATGCTAATTTAAGAACTGAGTTTGCTATTTATATGTATTTTGCTTAGTATTATGAATTGAGTTTATTTCCAATCTATGTGATTGAGTGATTGATATTATTTATTTTGTTCGTATTGAGTGTAACTTGTATATTTTTCAATTTCAACTACTGGGTTGTATTACTATTATCTATATGTTTATATATATGGGTGCTTGATTGGGATATATGTGACGCCCCTAAATTGAGATACATGTACCTCGAATTTGGTACTTCACGTTCTAACATACTAATATCTCAATCAACGGAATAATAAAATAATTTACATTGATAAAATATAAATATTCTCATCCCAAATCTCGCAACCATTACTATTACACTTCACAACTTAATTCATAACATACTTAATACATAACATTAATTAGGTCTTAATACAACATAATAATAAATCTTATAATCGTAGAAGAAGAAAGCTACGACGTAACATTGCCTTTTACCTTGTCCTTGCCTGATGTTTCTAAAAGTAGTATGCACACAAGTCAATCATGTTTAATGATAAAGTATATACTTTGTAACAATCTTATTCATTTATTAATAAAAGAATTATTTAATTAAAGGCTTTTAATTTATGTACATGGTGTTGTTTAGCAATATGTGATAAACCTATAGTTTTGAGCAATACTTTTAGAATCATGATGACGATCATGCTAATGAGATCTAAATTCTTAGATAGCTCACAAACTAAAATTGTTCCCAATTGTTGGATTACTAAAACGGGGATTAGTGAATCTGGAAAGATTGGTACATACATTGCTAAAGCAAGTATTTAATTAGGTGCTTATTGGAGAATAAGTTCACTGAACGTGGCTTGCTAAGGAATACCTAATGGAGTTTTACTTGTCTGTTAATAGGAATTCCTGTAGTGATAGTAGTACAAGTGATCCTTAGACTTGAGATCATCATAGTATCTTGTATATGATGAGTTATACTTTGACATGTCCCTTAAGACCCTTAGGGTATATCAAAGGGTATACTTGAGTGTAATAAATTGTATATCGGGATAATGAATACTCAACAAAGAATCTACCACTTCTAGTAAAAGAAGAGATTGTTTTATGTGATTCGATAAATGACAACCCAGTAGTCCTTAGCCAAGGCATAATGAAATTAGAAAGGAGTTTCTAATTTGCATTATTTAGAGTTGTGTATTTACGAATCGAAATACATATAATTAAATAAAATAAAACTTGACAGTAATTTCATGTCTTATATTTAATTTGGACAATGTATGGTAGAATGATTGAATTGTACAGTAACTATTTACTCAAAAGTTCTTTTATGATTAATGTTAAAATCTATATTATCTGAAAAGTCGTTGATCGCTAAGGAGGCTTATCCTTATTGTAGAATAAATGTTAGTTATTTAAATAAATTATAAGATTAATTTATTTATTTAAATAAGAGTAGAATTGTTCTAATTGATTTATTCACAACCGGTTTAATATGAAGAACCTAAAGAGTTACACCATAAAAGGAAAAATATTTATTTAAGAAGGAAATTGCATAATCGTAATAAAAAGTTGAGTGCATTTAATTTAATCTATGGTGATAGAATAAATTAAATAGCTTAATATTTATTATGTAATATTTTAAAAATGTTAAATATAAATTAATAAGAGGAGTCTTATTATTATTATAACTACTATTATTATTTAATTTC
This sequence comes from Panax notoginseng, assembly GCA_016801055.1. Classification (NCBI taxonomy): domain Eukaryota; kingdom Viridiplantae; phylum Streptophyta; class Magnoliopsida; order Apiales; family Araliaceae; genus Panax; species Panax notoginseng. The sequence goes on along the minus strand of CM029018.1, from coordinate 150,152,194 downwards.
TAAAGGAGTTTAGGAATTAATAAAAGATACTCTTATATATTCATAATAAGATTAAGAGACTAATTAATTAAATTAGTTTAATTAATTATTCCTATTAAAATTAGGAGCCTAAGTAATTAAAAGAGTTTAATTAATTAAAATAAAATCAAATTCCTAAATTGTTTAGAAGGGTTGCCTACATCTATAAATAATAGGAGTCTTATTATGGGTGAGGGTTGATATTTTTCACAACACACGTGAATGATTCCAAGAGTTAAGAGAGTACGTACTTTCTATAGAGATAGAAAAACTAGGGTTTTACCAAACACCCAACTTCTTGAATACTTCTTCTTCCTTGGTGGATCACCTCTAGAGGCTAAACACTTGGGTGGCTAACGTTGATCAAAGGAAGGAATCAAATCCGGCGGATCCAAGTTGAACGTGAAAAGGTTTTGAGGTGAATTTGTACTTGAGGAAGCTAGTTATACAAGGGTATTAATTTAATCTTCACCTCTTTTCATCTAATGAATAATTGTGCATAAAGTATGATTCAGGTATATGGTTTGTAAAATTTTAAATTTTGTTTTACCATGCTTCTGCTACTGTGATGCAATTTGATTGTGTACATGAATATTACAAACCTAACAGTGGTATCAGAGACAAATCTTTATGCGAGCTATTAATTGTTTAGATTCGATATGTATGTTGATATGTTGTTTAGAACAAAATTTTTGAGCATAATTATTGGTATAGAATCATGTTTTTGAAGAAAAACTGCATAATTCATGAACAGGAAAAACAAATGTAACAATCCATAATTTTTTATGTAATTTCAGATATTTATTGAATTAAATAAATATTTTAGTTGATATGCTTATTGTTAAATAAATATTTGTTTACTTTGATTATTTATTAGTTAAATAAATAATTCATGAGTTGTGGGAAATTAACTTGATTAAGTATAATATGATAATTAACTTGATATTCGGTAATGTTGTATTTTGAAGTTAATTAATTAAAAGAGTGATTAATTAATTATTATGTGGTAATATTCTAATTTAATTTAATAATTAAATTAGAGAGTTGATAAGGATTAAATGAATTGTTATAATGTTGTTTTAATTTAATTTAGTAATTAAAAGTGATGTGCTAATTTATTAAATAAAATTATATTGAAAATTATAATTTTGTGGCAATTTGATTATGTGGTATTTTGATTTAGTAATTTGGCACGACTTTATTTAATTGAATTTGAGTATTAGAATTTAATTAAATAAAGTATGACAATAAACTATATAGGAAGTGCGTTATTAAAATAAGCTAAAATGAGTTTTAATTTAGTTTTGCCAAACAAGGTTTAAGGCTTTTAAGTCTTTATTTTAAATTCGTTTTACCAAACAAGCCTTAGTGGCTTTTAAATTTTAAAAAAAACAACTGATATGTATTAAGTAGAGTTATTATGATATATTTCAGTTTTTATTTTACGTTAATACATATTATATGTATACGTCTATTTTTTTTAATGTTAAGTTAGAAAAGAGAAAGAAACAGAGAAGAGAAAAAATAAAAAACACAGAGAGAAAGAGAGAGAACTCTAGAGAGTTTGAGAGAGGAAGGATTTCTCTATGAATTTGAGCAACTAAGGAAGAATTCTTATCTTCTCAGAAAGTTTAAGTAAACAATCAAATGTATAATCGTAGCCTCTAAATTTTAGTTCTCTTTTCATTTAAAAGTTCTCTATAAAGTTTATATTGATGATTAATTTTGATTATATGGTTTGTATATACTAATTTGTTGATATAAACTATTTTATATGATTTGGAGTAATTTAATCCATGAAAATAGAATATATGTGAAGAAATCATGTTTACAGAGAAACACAGTGATATATGTATGATATGACTTATTTTAGAATCAAAATTTATACTCAATTCATAATATAAAGTGTAAATTAATTTTTGATTTCATAAATATATGAAGAAACAAAAACAATAGGTTTTAAACAAACTGTTATGGTTGAAAAATTAATTTACAATAATTTGTTTCGCTAAGAATGTCTAAAAGAGAAGAAATAGCAAAAACAGTGAATTTAAAGGTTTTAAGTTGGAAGTTTGTATAGTTTATGTTGTTAATAACATGTTAAAAATATTAGTTTATATTTCTGTAAAGTTTATGTGAATTATATGTAATAAATTTGTTGTTAGAAAGAAGTTTTTAGGCCAATTTGACTTTGTTTTGTGTTCTTCGCGAACACTGTCTGCGTGCAACTGTGCCGCGACGCTGCAGTGCCAGTTCTGTAAAGAAATTGGGCGTTGCTGCGCTACTCAGTGCCTGTTGACGAGTACAGGCGCTGCAGCGCCGGTTCTGTGAGTAAACAGAAGCATTGCAGCGCCGGCTAATGTCGCAACGCTGATTCTGTGAGTAAACAAAAGCGTTGCAGCACCATCCAGCACCGCAACGCCGGTCCTCAATGTAAACTGGGGCGCTGCAACGCCAATTAGCAGTTTGGCCCATAAATTTGATTTTTTATATATAATTGTGTAATTTTTAATATAGTGTAATCTTACGACTATAAAATGTGAGTAATCATGTTATATGATGAAAGAGTAGAATATGATGAATCATCAAATATGAAGATTATCAATTAACGAGTTATTTGATAAATAAAATTAGTGTTAATAAAATTAGAAGTGTGTCTTAACCATGTGGTTAAACCTAAGACTAAAAGTCGTACATGAAATAAATATTTAATTGTGTACTGAGATCACGTAGTAACTAATTATGTCATGATGACATGTGTATAGGATATTGAGAATCAAGTTATAGTGTTTATCTTACACACAAGGCAAGTTTTCAAACCTTAATCTCTATTTGAGCTTATCCTACCTTATTTATTTTATATAAGTTTGTTATCCTATCTTGCTATAAATTACGCAAGTTCTTAATTCCAATTCTTTATTGAAGAATGTAACCTTAGCTTACTATTTTTGTTCAAGCAAGGTTTATTATATTTTTTCAATACTTTGAACTTTATTCCTAAAACATGACTTGGATGTGTTACATTATTCCTCTATGGTTCATAACTACTATGTAATATGTCATTGTTGAACCCTTGCATTGTCATTACACTTTTGATTCAACTAATCCTTATTTGATGTACATTGAACTCTAAATTACCCTTGAAATTTATTCAAACCAAACGTCCTTTGGTGCAGACTCGTATGTTAAAACTGAGATGAACAACCCTTTTATAGGGGATTACTTACGTGGAAGCGTTTAGATGTTTGTGCACAATACATGGTACGAAGGGCTGATCACCCTAAGTACTGGAAAGAAAGGTTCCCATAGTATAATGACTGTTAAGGTTTAAGTTGAAAAATACTTATAACATCGGACATAGTTCATGGTCTTGTGACCCTCAGATGATTTTTAATATCAATTCTTGATTATTGATATTAGAAATTGTTATTCAATTCAATTGAGTTTATTCATTGCCAGTTATTATGTCCTTTTAAGTGAGCATTTGTTTTGCTCACTTTTGCATATATATATAACCTTTGCAGCTAAAGTTGAGAAGTTTGACGAGCCAACCACTAGTAAAGGGAAAGGTTAGATGAACAAATGTTGAAGACTTGTTATTTGTTTCGAATTATGTATTCAGACTTAATTTTAAGTGTAAGACCCCAAGTTTTATGAATAAAGATTAATTTTTCTCGAAATATATTTTTAAATATTATGGTATTGATTTGATATAATGTTATAGTTGTGGGTAATATTTATAAATTTTGCAAAGTAAGCAACTAGTTTTAAAATATTCGATTGGTCGGGGAATATTTGTACGACGGCACAATCATTAGTGGACCCCACAACAGAAGTATTGTCGTAGTTATAAAATGACAGAAATATCTTTTTATAAAAATAACGGCAAAAGTTTTACAGTTAAATTGTTGAAATACTCGGTAGTAAAAGTACAGTATTACGAGTGGTTGCATAGTAGCACACGGTATTGATTATTGATGCTTACGTGAGAAGTCACTCAGTTATACTCAATTATTGCTATAGTAATTACTGCATAATATCTCTCATATTATTGATTCAGTTATTGTCACAGTATCATCTGCATAATATTTTATATTATTAAATCAAAAATTGAGACGACAAAGTTATTTATATTATTATTTGCAATATTGACGATGTCTAGAAAGTTCTGTCGAGAAAAGGGGTTTGGTCACCTAATTGTGCGCCAATAGGGAGAAATCTTTATCGGAAAGCCCCCTCTTTCCTGAAAATGATCTGGTTGTTAAATATTGTGAGTTATAATATTAATGATAATTAAGTTCGTGTTGATTAAAGATGAAATTAATATTTCCATTGTGTTGGGATTATTTGTGTTAGTGGAAATCGATATTTATTTCATTAATAATTGATTTCTAGAGATTATATTGACCAATCGGGTAATTAATTGGATAAATGATCAATTAATTGCTATTAGTTCACATGCAAATTTACTATTGATTTACATGTATGAAACTATTGATTCACATGCGTGTACTATTAGGGGAGGTGGTGCAAGATTGATAATACTTATAGGACTAAATTAAAAATAGAAGTATAGATGAAGGTACTATATTGTAATAATTCGAGCCCCAAAAAGTGCAATTATCGAAACTATGTTTTCCTATAAATAGAAGCTCATTCTTCTTTCATTCTCACCAATTCACTAATACTCACAAGAGCAATTATAGAGAGAGACACTATAGAGAGAAAGAAGAAGAGTATTCCACTATTTCACTATTCTAGTATCTAGTCTTCTTCTAAGATAAGGGATATTATTTTTGTTCAGTATTCATAAAGAATAATATTTGAACAAAAATAATATCCCTTACGAATAAGAAATAAATAACATCCTTTACCTTAGAAGAAGACTGGATACTGGAATAGTGAAGTAACAAAATACTCTTCTTCTTTCTCTCTATAGCTTCTCTCTCTATAATTGCTCTTGTGAGTCTTAGTGAATTGGTGAGAATGAAAGAAGAATGAGCTTCTATTATAGGAAAACATAGTTTCGATAATTGCACGATTAGGGGCTTGAATTATTACAGTATAATACCTTCATCTATACCTCTATTTTTAATTTAGTCCTTCAAGTATTATCAATCTTGTACCACCTCCCCTAATAGTAAATGCATGTGAATCAATAGTTCCATACATGTGAACCAACAGTAATTTGCATGTGAACTAATAGCAATTAATTGCTCATTTATTCGATTAATTGCCCGTTTGGTCAATAAAACGTCCAGAAATCAATTATTATCGAAATAAATGTCGATTTCCACTAACACAAATAATCCAACACAATGGAAATATTTTTATCAACAATTTCATTTTTAATCAACACGAACTTATCCATCATTAATATTATAACTCACAATATTTAACAACCAGATCATTCCCAAGAAAGAGGGGGCTTTCCGATATGAATTTCTCCCTATTAACGCGCAATTAGGTGACCAAACCCCTTTTCTCGACAGAACTTTCTAGACATCCTCAATAATATAAATAATAATATGAATAACTTTGTCGTCTAAATTATTAATTTAATAATATAAAATATTATGCAGATGATACTGTGACAATAATTGAATCAATAATATGAGAGATATTATGCAACAATTACTGTAGCAATAATTGAGTATAACTAAGTGACTTCTCACGTAAGTATCAATAATCAATACCGTGTGTTATAATGCAACTACATGTATTACTGTACTTTTATCACTGGATATTTCAACAGTTTAACTGTAAAACTTTCGCCGTTACTTTTATAAAAAGATATTTATATCGTTTTCTAACTTACGACAATACTTCCGTTGTGGGGTCCACTAATTATTGTGTCGTCGTACAAATATTTTCAGTTAAAACGAATATTTCCCGACCAATCGAATATTTTATAATAACTTGCTTACTTTGCAAAATTTATAAATATTACCCACAACTATAACATTATATCAATTCCACACCATAATATTCAAAAATAAATTTCGAGAAAAATTAATCTTTATTAATGAAAGTTGGGGTCTTACAACCTCTTCTTCTTATGAAATTTCATCTTCGAAATTAGGGTATGTACCTGGTATATCGAAGAGGTAAGGATACCTTGATTTCATTTCAAATTCTAACTCCCAGGTCATTTCCTCAGCATCGTGGTTTCTCCAACAAACTTTGACTTGAGGTATAACCTTGCAGCGTAGAATATGATCCTTCTTATCCAAGATTTTAACAGGTACTTCCTCATACGTTAAATCTTCAGCTATCTCGTCCGGTTCTAATTCAATAATGTGGTTCGAGTCTTCCATATATTTACGTAACATAAATATATGAAAAACGTTATGAACACGAGACATACTTGGCGGTAAGGCAAGTCTATAGGCCACAGTTCCTACTCGATCGAGGATTTCAAATGGGCCAATGAATCGAGGATCGAGCTTTTCTCTCTTTCCAAATCCTGTAACTCCTTTCCATAGAGCAACACGTAACAACACATGATCTCCAACATTGAATTTCACATCCTTTCGATGAAGATCAACATAACTCTTTTATCGATCTTATGAGGTTTTTATACGTTGTCGGATCATTTGAATCTTTTTCGTAGTCATGCGTACCAATTCTGGATCCAACAACGTTGCTTCACCCACCTCATCCCAACATACTGGAGAACGACACTTACGTCCATACAACGCCTCGAATGGAGCCATGCCAATACTTGATTGATAACTATTGTTGTAGGAAAATTCTACCAATGGCAAGAACTTGTCCCAATTTTCTTTGAAGTCAAGGACACAGAGTCTTAATATATCTTCAAGAGTTTCAATAGTCCTCTCCAACTACTCGTCCGTTTGAGGATGGTATGCCGAACTAAATTATAAATTCGTGCCCATAGCTTTTTACAAACAAACCCAAAATCATGAAGTGAATCTTGGGTCTCGATCAGAAACGATAGATACTGGCATACAATGCAATCTTATAATCTCATTTATGTATATACGAGCAATACTTTCAAGTGAATATGTTTCTCGTATAGGTAAGAAATGAGCGGACTTGGTCAATCTATCAACAATAACCCAAATTGCATCTATGCCTCGAGAAACCTTTGGAAGATCAGTAACAAAATCTATGGTTGTAAGACCCCAACTTTTATAAATAAAGATGAATTTTCTATAAATATCATTTTTGAATATTATGGAGTTAATTTGATATAATGTTATAGTTGTGGGTAATATTTATAAATTTTGCAAAGTACGCAAGTTGTTATATAATATTCGATTGGTCGGGGAATATTCGTTTTAACAGGGAATATTCGTACAACGGCAAAATCATTGGTGGACCCCACAACAGAATTATTGTCGGATTGAGAAAATGACAAAAATATTTTATTAAAAATAACGACAGAAGTTTTACCATTGATACTGTTGAACTACTCGGTAGTAAAAGTACAGTAATACGTGTGGTTGCATAGTAGCACACGGTATTGATTATTAATACTTATGTGAGAGGTCACTCAGTTTGATTCAATTATTGTCAGTTAATAATATGAATTATTTAGCGATAATGACTTTTTGTTTTATTCGTATTATTAACGTAATAAAACAAAAATATCTTTTTATATAAAACAGAATACTTTATTAAAGTTATTCTATAAATAGAATATATTATATTTTATTTAAAAGATTTTTCTTTAAATATGGACCGTCAGATTAAAGTAATCAATCTGGACCGTTCATGGATTAGTTACTATGCATTCTATTTTCTATAAATAGCAGCTCATTCCTTCATTATTTCTTACGAATTCACTGAACTCTAGAGAGAGAAACTATAGAGAGAGAGAGAAGAAGAGTATTCTGCTACTTAACTACTTCCTTACTTCAGCTCTTCTTTAAAACGGTAAGGGGTGTTATTCTTTCTTATTCATGAAGAGAACTGTTGTTATTCCATTTCTTATTATTCTGTTGGAATAACCTGTATACGCGGTCTATCCTATACTTGGTGAGATTCTTCTATTATTCTGTTGGAACATCCTGTCTGTGTGTTTTACACCGGACCTGGTTCCGTTTTTATTATTATTCTGTTGGAACATCCTGTCTGTGTGTTTTACACCGGACCTGGTTCCATCTTGTTATTATTCTGTTGGAATATCCTGTCTGTGTGTTTTACACCGGACCTGGTTCCATTATTTATTTTTCTGTCGGAATTTCATGTCTGTCCGTTTACGCCGGACCTGGTTCCATTATTTATTATTCTGTCAGAATATCATGTATGTGCGTTTACGACGGACCTAGTTCCATTATTTATTATTCTATTGGAATAACCTGTCTGTACGGTCTATCGCATGCATGGTGATTTCTTTTGTTATTCCATTCTTTATTGTACTGAGTTGGTTAAGTTTTGACTTCTATACTCCATGAAATTTGTGGAATATTCTTCTAAGTATTCTTGAATTTTACTCCACAAAGTAGTATTATGTTGACAATTTGGACGTTGTTAATTCTTGGATAAATTAATTCTTGAACTTGTTTTATTGAATTCTTATATCATTGTCATCATCCTCATGTTTATAAAATGTTGAAAGTCATCTGTGGCATGTAGTGCATAGATGGACTTGGTATGATTATGACCAGGGATTATTCGGTATAATCATGACCGTAATGTTACAAATGATGTGGTAAAAGTCATCATTGGCCCGTAGTGCATTGATGGACAGTTGTTGGCATGATCATGACCATTAATGAATACACGAATATCCTTGGCCGTAGTGCAGGGGTGATTCGATGATGTGGATTATTTTATGAAGCTGAGTCCCAGTGATCACAGTGTTGAAAAAACCTTTTAAATCATAAAAGATAGTAGAGTTTATTTTCTACTTGACTCTTTTAATGGATTTCTTGTTCCGCTGCAGTTAAACTTGATGTCTATTATATTTTATCAGTTTAACATTTTTGAAGGCTAATGATAATTTATTCTGCATTATCTTAGTCATAATATTTCTTACTGGGCTAGTTGAGCTCACCCTTTCTTTCACTGTTCTCTTCAGGAAATGAGAACGTAGTTGGGACAAGTCAGGAAATGGAGTGATGGTTCGAATGATAGTATTAGTTAGTAGTCCTCACTATTCTATGTAATGGTGTGTTAATAAATGTAATGAGGACTCCTTTTGAGTATGAATACTCTCTAGAAGATAATATTTGTATTCAAACTCACAGTTTATGTTTTGTCGTATTGTACACGACAGTTGTATTAGTAAGTTGTATTTGTATTCTGTACTATGTATCTGACGACCCAAGATGGGTGATGTATACCTAATTTTGGGGGCGTCACATTTGGTATCAGAGCTTAGGGATATGATCCCTGGCTAAGATGTGAGAATAGAACTAGGAGGGGAGAGACGGGAAATTCCTTCGCTAGTATGACCTACCTAAGTTTATTTGCATGGTATTTAATTGGTCGGTTAGAATATAAGGATAATATATGACATATCAATTAAATTTTATTTTGTGGCAGTATCTGAAAATGACATCTGAGAATGTTGAGAATAGCAATGGAGCACAGGCGACTGTTGATTCACCACATATCAATAATCAGGATAATGTGCATCAGGAAGGTGACAATCCTCATGTAAACAACAACACTGACCAGATGATGAATGATGGGATGTTCAAAAACTTTATGCAGTTCATGCAACAGCAGGCGAGAGCGGCTCCTGTCCAAAATATAGGTGGAAACATTGAAAACTCTCGGACGGTCACCGCTAAACAGTTCAAGGAGTTGGGACCACCAGAGTTTAAGGGAGAGCCAAAACCACTTATAGTGGAAACATGGATAAAACAGATTACCAAGATATTTGATGTCTTGGGATGCTCCGAGGAGAAAAAGGTTCCCTTGGCCGCCTTTATGTTGCGAGGAGAGGCAGATTACTGGTGGGAATCGATTAAGCGTACTCAACCTGCCGCACTGAAGATGTCTTGGGAGAAGTTCCAAGAGCTGTTCAATGACAAATACTTTCCCGAAAGTGTTCGTCACATGAAGGAGGTGGAGTTCATCAAATTGGAGCAGAATAATATGACCGTGTCGCAGTATGAGGCTAAATTTGCTGAGTTGTCCCGGTTTACGTCCCACTTGGTGGATAATGAAGAGCGAATGACGCGAATATTTTTGCGAGGTTTGAAACCTGAGATACGTCAACATCTTATTTCTCATAAACTGTGTTTGTATTCAGATGTTGTGAATAGGGCTCAGTTAGTGGAGCGCGATAACGAGTCAACGTAACCAAAAGAGAGCAGTCGACAAAATGATAATACCAGTGAGAGCAGTCATCGAAGCGGTGACAACAAGCGTGGAGGGAATCAACAGGCCAGAAATGGTAACTACTTCGGTGGTAATCAGGGCCAAAATAATAAGAATGGTCATTTCAAGAAGAGGAGATTCAACAATGATGGAAAGACGTCAGCACCAGCACCCGTTGTTAAGGAAGGAGAACGACCATCTATCATATGTTTCAAATGCGGAGGGGAGGGGCACATCAGTCCAAACTGCGCGATGCCGTCTAAAGCATGTTATAATTGTGGAAGAGAAGGTCATTTAGCTCGATTTTATCGTTTACCAAAAATAAGTTCAGCCAAGATGGAGACACCGAAGGCCGTCCCAGAAAAGTCAAAACTGGTAGTGCAAGGGAGAGCGTTGTTGCGACCTCCTAGAAAGCAAGGAACCCGAATGAGGTCATCAAGGGTAAGCTTATCATAAACTCTAACGAAGTCTATACTTTATTTGATACCGGTTCTACCCATTCTTTTATTTATCCTACTTGCGCTCATCGATTAAATTTGACTCCGGAGAAATTAGACTTTGATTTATCTGTTGAAACTCCATTGGGAGAAACCTTCATTACATCCACGATTTATAAGTCTTATTTGGTTCAAGTTGGTACCCACACATTACCTGTCGATCTGATTTTATTAAAAATACTTGCATTTGACGTGATTCTAGGGATTGATTGGTTAACTACTCATCATGCAAAAATTGATTATTTTCGTAAGGTTGTTAGCTTTCATATTCCTAATCGACCTATTATGCGAATTCAAGCAACCAAACCATTAAAATCAATCGCTGTCATCTCAAGCCATAAAGCTATTCGTTTATTAAAAAACGGATGTCAAGGTTTCTTAGCTCATGTCACGGATCTAAACAAAAATACGTCAGTTTTGAATGATATTTCTATTGTTAATGAATTCCCTGACGTATTCCCTGAAGAACTTCCTGGCCTACCCCCAGAGCGTGAAATTAAATTTTGTATCGACCTTGAACCTGGTACAAAACCCATTTCCAAAGCCCCATATCGAATGGCTCCTATTGAACTTCAGGAGTTAAAGATCCAACTGCAGGAATTGTTAGACATTGGCTTTATTCGTCCTAGTACTTCTCCTTGGGGTGCTCCTGTGCTATTCGTGAAGAAGAAAGATGCAAGTATGCGACTTTATATTGATTATCGGGAGTTGAATCATGTCACCATCAAAAACAGGTACCCATTGCCACGTATTGATGACCTGTTTGACCAGTTGCAAGGAGCACAATTCTTTTCAAAGATCGATCTTCGTTCTGGATATCATCAGCTGAAGGTTAGAACTGAGGATATTCCAAAGACGGCTTTTAGAACTCGGTACGGGCATTATGAAATTCTAGTCATGTCCTTTGGATTGACTAATGCTCCTGCTGCCTTCATGGATATGATGAACTGGGTATTCAAGGAATATTTGGATCACTTTGTGGTCGTCTTTATTGATGACATCCTTATTTATTCCAAAAGCCGTGAAGATCATGAGCAACACTTGAGGCTGGTACTCCAAAAGCTTCGTGAATACAAGCTTTATGCCAAGTTGAAGAAATGTGAGTTCTGGCTGGAGGAGGTAGCATTCCTTGGGCACGTAGTATCAAGTCGTGGAATATCGGTTGACCCGGCAAAGATTGAAGCTATTCAAAGCTGGGAGCAACCTAAATCAGTGACCGAAGTACGTAGCTTTCTTGGTTTAGCTAGTTATTATCGGAGATTCATGGAAGGATTTTCTCGAATCGCTACTCGATTAACTCAGCTGACTCGAAAAGATACAAAGTTCGGTTGGAGCGAAGAATGTGAGCAAAGTTTTCAAGAACTCAAGAGGAGACTCATTTCAGCACCTGTTCTAACAATACCATCTGGCTCGGAGGGATTTGTCATCTACAGTGATGCTTCGAGCAAAGGGTTGGGATGCGTTCTCATGCAACATGGAAAAGTCATAGCCTATGCATCAAGACAACTCAAGGAATATGAGAGGAATTATCCTACTCATGATCTAGAGTTGGCAGCTGTTGTCTTTGCACTTAAAATTTGGAGGCATTACTTGTATGGGGAGAAGGTGGAGATCTTTACGGATCATAAAAGCCTCAAATATTTCTTCACTCAAAAGGAACTCAACATGAGACAACGACGTTGGCTTGAACTGTTGAAAGATTATGATCATACCATTCAATACCATCCTGGAAAAGCGAACATGGTAGCTGACGCATTGAGTAGAAGATCATATGCAAGTACGAGTGCGATATTGTCAACACAAAGGCCCATTTTGTGTGACTTGCAAAGGATGGAGATAGAGTTAAAGACTCCAGGGACCCATATAATGATGGCGAATATACGAGTAGAACCGACTTTAATCGATAAAGTTAAAGCTGCTCAAGCTACAGACCTGGAGCTGATGCGTATGAGGAAGAAAGTGCAAGAAGGTGCTATGCCGGAAGTAAGAATCGATGAAGAAGGAATACTTCGAGTCAACTCCAGACTTTGTATTCCTAACAACCCTAATTTAAAGTATGAAATCATGATGGAGGCGCACAACACACCGTTTGTAATCCATCTTAGAAGTACCAAAATGTATCATGATCTTCGTCATACATTTTGGTGGAGCAATATGAAGAGAGAGATAGCGTTGTTTATCTCTAGGTGTCTAACTTGTCAACGAGTCAAAGCGGAGCATCAAGTACCAAAAGGTCCATTGCAACCACTTGAAATTCCAGAATGGAAGTGGGAGCACATTACCATGGATTTCATTACCGATCTTCCTAGGGTTTCTCAAGGTATTGATGCGATTTGGGTCATTGTTGATAGATTGACCAAGTCTGCTCATTTCTTACCGATACGAGAAACTTATACACTTGAACGTCTTGCTCGTATATACATAAATGAGATTGTAAGACTGCATGGTATGCCAGTATCCATAGTTTCTGACCGAGACCCAAGATTCACTTCACGATTTTGGGTTAGTTTATAAAAAGCTATGGGCACAGATTTACGATTTAGTTCGGCATATCATCCTCAGACGGACGGACAATCAGAGAGGACTATTCAAACTCTAGAAGATTTATTAAGACTCTGTGTCTTTGACTTCAAGGGAAGTTGGGACAAGTTCTTACCATTGGTGGAGTTTTCCTACAATAACAGTTATCAAGCAAGTATTGGCATGGCTCCATTCGAAGCATTGTATGGAAGAAAATATCGTTCTCCAGTATGCTGGGATGAGGTGGGTGAAGCAACGTTGTTGGGACCGGAGTTGGTACGTATGACTACAGAAAAGATTCAAACGATCCGACAACGTATAAAAACCTCACAAGATCGACAAAAGAGTTAAGCTGATCTTCATCGAAAGGACGTGGAATTTGATATAGGAGATCATGTGTTCTTACGTGTTGCTCCACGGAAAGGAGTTACGAGATTTAAAAAAAGAGGAAAGCTCAATCCTCGATTCATCGGTCCATTTTTAATCCTCGATCGAGTAGGAACTGTGGCTTATAGAATCGCTTTACCGCCAAGTATGTCTCGTGTTCATAATGTTTTTCATATATCCATGTTACGCAAATATGTGGAAGACCCGAACCACATTATTGAGTTAGAACCGGACGAAATAGCGAAGGATTTGACGTATGAAGAAGTTCCTGTTCAAATCTTGGATAAGAAGGAGCATATTCTACGCTCCAAGGTTATACCTCAAGTCAAATTTTGTGGAGAAACCACGATGTTGAGGAAATGACTTGGGAGTTAGAATCTGAAATGAAATCAAGGTATCCTTACCTCTTCGACATACCAGATACGTACCCTAATTTCGAGGGCGAAATTTCATAAGAAGTGGAGGTTGTAAGACCCCAACTTTTATAAATAAAGATGAATTTTCTATAAATATCATTTTTGAATATTATGGAGTTAATTTGATATAATGTTATAGTTGTGGGTAATATTTATAAATTTTGCAAAGTACGCAAGTTGTTATATAATATTCGATTGGTCGGGGAATATTCGTTTTAACAGGGAATATTCGTACAACGGCACAATCATTGGTGGACCCCACAACAGAATTATTGTCGGATTGAGAAAACGACAAAAATATTTTATTAAAAATAACGGCGGAAGTTTTACCATTGATACTGTTGAACTACTCGATAGTAAAAGTACAGTAATACGTGTGGTTGCATAGTAACACACAGTATTGATTATTAATGCTTATGTGAGAAGTCACTCAGTTTGATTCAATTATTGTCAGTTAATAATATGAATTATTTAGCGATAATGACGTTTTGTTTTATTCGTATTATTAACGTAATAAAACAGAAACATCTTTTTATATAAAACAGAATACTTTATTAAAGTTATTCTATAAATAGAATATATTATATTTTATTTAAAAGATTTTTCTTTAAATATGGACCGTCAGATTAAAGTAATCAATCTGGACCGTTCATGGATTAGTTACTATGCATTCTATTTTTCTATAAATAACAGCTCATTCCTTCATTATTTCTTACGAATTCACTAAACTCTAGAGAGAGAAGCTATAGAGAGAAACTATAGAGAGAGAGAAGAAGAGTATTCTGCTACTTAACTACTTCCTTACTTCAGCTCTTCTTTAAAACGGTAAGGGGTGTTATTCTTTCTTATTCATGAAGAGAACTGTTGTTATTCTATTTCTTATTATTCTGTTGGAATAACCTGTATACGCGGTCTACCCTATACTTGGTGACATTCTTCTATTATTCTGTTGGAACATCCTGTCTGTGTGTTTTACACCGGACCTGGTTTCGTTTTTATTATTATTCTGTTGGAACATCCTGTCTGTGTGTTTTACACCGGACCTGGTTCTATCTTGTTATTATTCTGTTGGAATATCCTGTCTGTGTGTTTTACACCGGACCTGGTTCCATTATTTATTTTTCTGTCGGAATATCATGTCTGTCCGTTTACGCCGGACCTGGTTCCATTATTTATTATTCTGTCGGAATATCATGTCTGTGCATTTACGCCGGACCTGGTTCCATTATTTATTATTCTGTTAGAATAACCTGTCTGTGCGGTCTATCGCATGCATGGTGATTTCTTTTGTTATTCCATTCTTTATTGTACTCAGTTGGTTAAGTTTTGACTTCTATACTCCATGAAATTTGTGGAATATCCTTGATAATTGTGTTTCATCCAGTATCTTTTCATGAAAATATTCTTCTAAGTATTCTTGAATTTTACTCCACAAAGTAGTATCATGTTGACAATTTGGACATTGTTAATTCTTGGATAAATTAATTCTTGAGCTTGTTTTATTGAATTCTTATATCATTGTCATCATCATCATGTTTATAAAATGTTGAAAGTCATCTGTGGCATGTAGTGCATAGATGGACTTGGTATGATTATGACCAGGGATTATTCGGTATAATCATGACCGTAATATTACAAATGATGTGGTAAAAGTCATCATTGGCCCGTAGTGCATTGATGGACAGTTGTTGGCATGATCATAACCATTAATGAATACACGAATATCCTTGGCCGTAGTGCAGGGGTGATTCGATGATGTGGATTATTTTATTAAGCTGAGTCCCAGCGATCACAGTGTTGAAAAACCTTTTAAATCATAAAAGATAGTAGAGTTTATTTTCTACTTGACTCTTTTAGTGGATTGCTTGTTCCGCTGCAGTTAAACTTGATGTCTATTATATTTTATCAGTTTAACATTTTTGAAGGCTAATGATAATTTATTCTGCATTATCTTAGTCATAATATTTCTTACTGGGCTAGTTGAGCTCACCCTTTCTTTCACTGTTCTCCTCAGGAAATGAGAACGTAGCTGGGACAAGTCGGGGAACGGAGTGATGGTCCGAATGATAGTATTAGTTAGTAGTCCTCACTATTCTATGTAATGGTGTGTTAATAAATGTAATGAGGACTCCTTTTGAGTATGAATACTCTCTAGAAGATAATATTTGTATTCAAACTCACAGTTTATGTTTTGTCGTATTGTACACGATAGTTGTATTAGTAAGTTATATTTGTATTCTGTACTATGTATCTGACGACCCAAGATGGGTGATGTATACCTAATTTTGGGGGCGTCACAATGGTAATGTGCTTCCACTTCCATTTTGGAATTTTAAGTGGTTGCAATGGACCTTTTGGCAATTGATGCTCTGCCTTGACTAGTTGACAAGTTAGACACCTTGAGATAAACTCCGTGATCTCTCTTTTCATATTGCTCCACCAAAATGTATGTCGAAGATCACGATACATTTTGGTACTCCCAGGATGGATTGCAAACGGTGTGTTGTATGCCTCCGTAATGATTTTATACTTCAAGTCAGAGTCGTTAGGAACACAAAGTCTGGAGTTGACTCAAAGTATTTCTTCTTCATCGATTCTTGATTTCGGGATAACACCTTCTTGTACTTTCTTCTTCATACGCATCAGCTTCAGGTCTATAGCTTGAGCAGCTTTAACTTTATCGATTCAAGTTGGTTCTACTCGTATATTTATCATCATCACGTGGGTCCTTGGAGTCTTTATCTCTATCTCCATCCTTTATAAGTCATACAAAATGCGCCTTTGCATTGATAATATCGCACTCATACCCGCATATGATCTTCTACTCAACGCGTCAGCTATCACGTTCGTTTTTCTAGGATGGTATTGAATGGTATAATCGTATTCTTTCAACAGCTCGAGCCAATGTCATTGTCGCATGTTGAGTTCCTTTTGGGTGAAGAAATATTTGAGGCTTTTATGATCCGTATAGATCTCCACTTTCTCCCCATACAGGTAATGCCTCTAGATTTTAAATGCAAAAATGACAGCTGCTAACTCTAGATCATGAGTAGGATAATTCCACTCATATTCTTTGAGTTGTCATGAGGCATAGGCTATGAATTTTCTATGTTGCATGAGAACATATCCTAACCTTTTGCCTGAAGCATCGCTGTATTTGACAAATCCCTCTGAACCAGATGGTATTGTCAGAACAGGTGTTGAAATGAGTCTCCTCTTAAGTTCTTGGAAACTCTTCTCACATTCCTCGTTCCAATAGAATTTTGTATCTTTCCAAATCAGCTGAGTTAATGGAGTATCATTTTGAGAAAACCTTTCTACGAATCTTCGATAATAATCAACTAAGCCCAGAAAGCTATGTACTTCGATCACTGACTTAGGTTGCTCCTAACTTTGAATTGCTTTAATCTTTACCGGGTCAACAGATATTCCATGACTCGATATCACGTGCCCAAAGAATGCTACTTCCTCAAGCCATAACTCACATTTCTTCAACTTGGCATATAGCTTATTTTCACGAAGCTTTTGGAGTACCAGCCTCAAGTGATGCTCATGATCTTCACGGTTTTTGGAATATATGAGGATGTCATCAATAAAGACGACCACAAAGTGATCCAACTATTCCTTGAACACTCAGTTCATCATATCCATGAAGGCAGCAGGAGCATTAGTCAATCTAAAAGTCATGACTAGGAATTCGTAATTCCCGTACCGAGTTCTGAAAGCAGTCTTTGGAATGTCATCAGTTTTAATTTTCAATTGATGATATTCGGAACAAAGATCGATCTTTGAAAAGAATTTAGCGCCTTGTAACTAGTCAAAAAGGTCATCAATGCGAGGCAATGGATACCTATTTTTAATGGTGACATGATTTAACTCCCGATAATCAATACAAAGACGCATACTTCCATCTTTCTTCTTTACAAATAAAACAGGAGCTCCCCAAGGAGACGTACTAGGACGAATAAAACTGTTGTCTAACAACTCCTACAGTTGGGTTTTTAACTCCTGAAGTTCAATAGGAGCCATTCGATATGGGGCTTTAGAAATGAGTTTTGTACTGGGTTCAAAGTTGATACAAAATTCGATTTCATGCTCTAGGGGTAGACCAAGAAGTTCTTCAGGGAATACGTCATGAATTTTTTTAACAATAGAAAAATCATTCAAATCTGACATATTTTTGTTTAAATCTGTGACATGGGCTAAGAAAGCTTGTCATCCATTTTTCAATAAACGAATAGCTTTATGGCTTGATATGATAGTGATTGACTTTAGTGGTTTAGTCGCTTGAATTCACATAATAGGTTGGTTAGGAATATGAAAGCTAACAACCTTACAAAAATAATAAATTTTAACATGATGAGTGGTTAACCAATCAATCCCTAATATCACATCAAATACAAGTATTTTCGAAGAGATAAGATCGACAGGTAACGTATGGTTGCTGATATAAATCAAACAAGACTTATAAACAGTGGATGTAATGAAGGTTTCTCCCAACGAAGTTTCAACAGATAAGTTAAAGTCTAATTTCTCCATAGTTAATTTAAACGTTAAGCGCAAGTAGGAGAAATAAAAGAATGGGTAGAACTGCTATCAAATAAGGTATAAACTTCGTTAAAATTTATAATTAGCTTACCCGTGATGACATCGTTTGGGTTCCTCGCTTTTTGGGAGGTCACGACAAACGCTCTCCCTTGAACTGTAGGCTTTGACTTGTTTGGGACTACCTTTGGCGCCTCCATCCCAGCTGGACTTAACTTCGCTACATGACAAAATCGGGCTAGGTGACCTTCTCTTCCATAATTGTAACACGCTTTGGACTGCATCGTGCAATTTGGACTGATGTGTCCCTCCTCTCCGCATTTGAAGCATATAATTTGTGGTCGTTCTCCTTTCTTAGAAACGGGTGCTGGTGCTGCTATTTTTCCATCATTATTGAACCTTCTCTTCTTCAAATTTCCATTTCTATTATCTTGGCCATGATTACCACCGAAGTGGTTACCATTTCTGGCTTGTTGATTTCCTCCACGTTTGTTGTCACCACTTCAATGACTGCTACCACTGGTATTATCGCTTTGTCGGCTGCTATCTCTTGGTTGGGTTAACTCATTATCGCACTCCAATAACTGAGCCCTGTTCACAACATCTGAATACAAGCAAAGTTTGTGAGAAATGAGGTATTGACATATCTCGAGTTTTAAACCTCTTAGAAACATCAGTGTCATACGCTCCTCATTATCTACCAAATGGGATTCAAACCGGGACAACTCGGCAAACATAGCTTCGTACTGCGACACAATCATATTGTTTTTCTCTAGCTTGATGAACTCCACCTCCTTCATGTGATGAATACTTTCGGGAAAGGACTTGCCATTGAACAGTTCTTGGAACTTCTCCCAAGACATTTTGAGTGCGGCAAACTGAGTACGTTTTACTGATTCCCACCAGTAATTTGTCTCTCCTCTCAAAATGAAGGTGGCAAAGGGAACCTTTTGCTCCTCAGAGCATCCTAAGATATCAAATATCTTGGTGATCTACTTTATCCACGACTCTGCCTTAAGTGGTTTTGACTTTCCCACAAACTCTGGTGCTCCCAGCTCCTTGAACTGCTTAGCAGTGACCATTTGAGAGTTACCAGTGTTTCCACCTACATTTTGAATAGGAGTCTCTCTCGCCTGATGTTACATGAATTGTATAAAGCCTCTGAACATCCCATCATTCATCATCTGGTCAGTGTTGTTGTTTACCTTAGGATTATTGCCTTCTTGATGCACATTATCCTTGGTATTGATCGTTGGTGACTCAACGGTCTCATGTGCTTTATTGCTTATCTCAACATTTTCAGATGCCATTTTCAAACACTCCCACAAAACAAGGGTTAATTGACATGCCACATATTATCCCTATACTCTGACTGACCAATTAAATAACAAATAAACTTAGATAGGTCATACTAGCGAAGGTATACCCGCCTCTCCCCTCCTAGTTTTAGTCTCACATCTCAGCCAGGGATCATATCCCTAAGCTTTGATACCAACTGTGACGCCCCCAAAATAGGTATACATCACCCATCTTGAGTCGCTAAATACATGGTACCCATCTTAACTATACAATACGACAAAAGCGTAGCTGAGAGTTTTTACACGAATATTGTCTTCTAAACAGTATCCAAACTCAAATTCAATCCTCATTACATTTATTATCACAGTAAATAGTGAGGACTACTAAAACAACCATCTCGGACCGTCACTCCATTTCCCGACTAGTCCCGGCTACGTTCTCATATCCTGAAGAGAACAATGAAAGCAAAAGGGTGAGCTCAACTAGCCCAGTAAGAAATATTATGACTAAGATAATACATAATAAATTATCGTTAGTCTTCAACAGTGTTAAACTGATAATAAACACAAGTTTAACTGTAGCGTAAGAAGCAATCCATTAGAAGAGTCAAGTAGAGCATAATATCTACTATCTTCTATGATTTAAAAAGTTTATCATCAATTTTATAGCTGAGACTAAGCTTAACAACTAATCCACACCACTAATTTATCCATGCACTATGGGCCAATGATATTCATTAGTATCACGTCCACGAATTATCCATGCACTACGGGCCAAGGATATTCGTGTAATCACCAATGGTCATGATCATATCAACAACTATCCATCAATGCACTACGGGCCAATGAGGACTTTTACCACATCATTTGTAACATTACGGGTCACGATTATACCGAATGATCCCTAGTCATAATCATACCAATCAACAGTTCATCTATGCACTACGACCAAAGATGACTTTTATCACAATATAAGCATGAGGACGATGACAATGATATAAGAATTTAATTAAATAAAAACAAATGATAAATTTTAAAGATTTATAATTTAATTTATCCAGAATTCAATAATGTCCAAATTGTCAACATGATACTGTTTTGTGGAGTAAAATTCAAGAATAATATTGTATCAAAAATAATTTAGACTGAAAAGAAATTAATTTTTGTCATGAATAGTACTCAAATGAATAGTACCCCGTAAATAGTACTTTGGGAATAGTATCTCGTGAATAGTACTTTATGAATAGTACTGTATAAATAAATAGTACCTATGAATAGTACTCTGACATGAAAAACTTAAAATTTTACAAGAATGTGCAAAAAATATCCTTGTGAAACGATACTAGATGAAGTACAAATTTCAAAGATATTCTACTAATTTCACGAAGAATATAAGCAATACTTTAATAAAATGAGGGTATAATCAGGAATACAAGATGAAATAATATTACTGACATACTACAGAGTATAGAAGAAAATATTATTTCATACGAATATTGAACAAAAATAATATCCCTTACGAATAAGAAATAAATAACATCCCTTACCTTAGAAGAAGACTGGATACTGAAATAGTGAAGCAACAGAATACTCTTCTTCTTTATCTCTATAGCTTCTCTCTCTATAATTGCTCTTGTGTGTCTTAGTGAATTGGTGAGAATGAAAGAAGAATGAGCTTCTATTTATAGGAAAACATAGTTTCGATAATTGCACGATTAGGGGCTCGAATTATTATAGTATAGTACCTTCATCTATACCTTCATTTTTAATTTAGTCCTTCAAGTATTACCAATTTTGCACCACCTCCCCTAATAGTACATGCATGTGAATCAATAGTTCCATACATGTGAACCAACCGTAATTTGCATGCGAACTAATAGCAATTAATTGCTCATTTATCCGATTAATTGTCCGTTTGGTCAATAAAACATCTAGCAATCAATTATTATCGAAATTAATGTCGATTTTCACTAACACAAATAATTCCAACACAATGGAAATATTTTTATCAACAATTTCATCTTTAATCAACACGAACTTATTTATCATTAATATTATAACTCATAATATTTAACAACCAGATTATTCCCAAGAAAGAGGGGGCTTTCCGATATGGATTTCTCCCTATTGGCGCGCAATTAGGTGACCAAACCCCTTTTCTTGACAGAACTTTCTAGACATCGTCAATAATGCAAATAATAATATGAATAACTTTATCGTCTCAATTATTGATTTAATAATATAAAATATTATGCAGATGATACTGTGATAATAATTGAATCAATAATATGAGAGATATTATGCAGCAATTACTATAGCAATAATTGAGTATAACTAAGTGACTTCTCACGTAAGCATCAATAATCAATACCGTGTGCTACTATGCAACCACGCGTATTACTGTACTTTTACCACCGGGTATTTCAATAGTTTAACGGTAAAACTTTCGCCGTTACTTTTATAAAAAGATATTTCTGTCGTTTTCTAACTACGACAATACTTTCGTTGTGGGGTCCACCAATGATTGTGCCGTCGTACGAATATTCCCTGTTAAAACGAATATTCCCCGACCAATCGAATATTTTATAACAACTTGCTTACTTTACAAAATTTATAAATATTATCCACAATTATAACATTATATCAAATCCATACCATAGTATTCAAAAATATATTTCGAGAAAAATTAATCTTTATTCATAAAAGTTGGGGTCTTACACATGTGATTGAAAAAGATGGAATTTCAGTGGATCCATCAAAGGTCGAAGATGTAATAAATTGGGAACAACCAAGGACACCATCAGAGGTGAGTAATTTATTGGGATTGGCAAGTTACTACAGATGATTTATTCAAGACTTTTCTAAGATTACAACTATGTCGATAAATTTGACAAGGAAAGCCGTTAAATTTGTTTGGACGGAGAAGTGTGAAAAGAGTTTTCAGGAGTTGAAAAATAAGCGAAGCATGACACATGTGTTATCATTACCGGATAATACAAGAAACTTTGTGGTGTATAGTGATACATCGCATAAAGGACTGGGTTGTGTACTTATGCAAAATGGAAAAGTCATTGCGTATGCTTCAAGGCAATTGAAGGACTGTGAAAAAGAATACCTGACTCATGATTTGGAGTTAGTTGCGGTAGTGTTTGCTTTGAAGATATGGAGTTACTATCTCTATGGGAAGAAATGTGAGATATATACATACCATAAAAGTATATTTTCACATAGAAGGATCTGAACACGCGTCAGAGACGATGGTTAGAACTGATAAAAGATTATGATTGTAAAATCTTTTATCATCTGGGTAAAGTAAATGTGGTTGCTAATGCCTTGAGTAGAAAGGGAGAGAAGTTGATGTTGTTAACTGCCCAGGAGGAGCTCATTTCAGTAATAGCAAAACTAGAATTAGAAGTAAAATTTCCAAAGGAATCAGATGAAAGATTGTTTCAGATGGAAGCTGGTGTAACTTTAATGGACAAGGTAAAGAATGCTCAACTATAAGATGAAGGATTCGAGAAAATAAAAGAAAGAGTGTCCAAGGGTTGTGAGGTGAAGTTTAAGATCTATACCGAGGGGTTGCTGAGGTGCGAGGGAGGACTCTGGGTTCCATCAATACTTGAAATTAAAGACAAAATCTTGATTGAAGCTTATAACTCGAGGTATTCAATTCACCCGGGAAGTACGAAGATGTATTAAGATGTATTACAACATTTCTAGTAGCCGAATATTAAAAGGGATGTTGTAGAATTTGTCACAAAATGCTTGACATGCCAAAAAGTTAAAGTCGAGCATCAAAGACCAATTGGATTACTTCAGTCATTGGAAATACCAGAATGGAAGTGGGAGCATATCACAATAGATTTTATGGTAGGTATTCCGACTACTCAAAAAGGGCACGACGTAATTTTGGTGATAGTAGACAGACTAACGAAATCAACACACTTTTTGTCGATAAAGATTAGATTCAATCTTGATCAGTTGCCAAAGTCGTACGTCAAGGAGATCGTTTTGAGACATAGAGTTCCATTGTCAATTATGTCAGACAGAGATCCGCAATTCATGTTAAACTTCTGGAAAGGACTACAAGAATACATGGAAACATAGTTGAAAATGAGTACAGCATACCATCCTCAAACAGACTGCCAATGCGAATGAATAATCCAGACATTGGAAGATATGCTTAGAGCATGCATCATGGATTTTAAAGGAAATTAGGATGATCACTTACCGTTGGCTGAATTCGCCTACAACAACAGCTACCACGCGAGCATTAGCATGCCACCTTACGAAGCATTGTATGGCAGAAAGTTCAGAACTCCACTATGTTGGGATGAAGTTGGTGAATGTCAATTGTTAGGACCAGAACTAGTACAGCAGACCGCTGAGGTTGTCAAACTCATCAGGGCAAGATTGATAGCTACTCAAGACAGACAGAAGAAATATGTCGATTAACACCGACAAAATCGCGAATTTGACGTTGGAAATTTTGTTTTTCTAAAAGTTTCTCCCTAAAAGGGAAAGATTCGAGTTGGTAAGAAAAGAAAGCTAAGCCCGAGGTTTATAGGACCCTTTGAGGTGCTACGAAGAGTAGGGGAAGTGGCTTACGAGGTAGCTCTACCTATAGAGTTGGAACATATTCATAATATTTTTCATGTCTCGATGTTACGACCGTAAAAACCCGATTACAAGCATGTGATCGAGTACGACCCATTGCAATTTAATAAAGATTTGTCTTACGAGGAAATTCATATCCAAATAGTTGACAGAAAAGAATAAGTGCTCATGAATAAAGTGATACCTTATGTGAAGGTGATATAGAGGAACCACAATACCGAGGAAGCTACGTGGGAACTCGAAGACAAGATGATGAAAAGCTATCCTGAGTTATTTGTTTGATCTGTATCTTCGATTCTAGGGACAGAATCCTTGTAAGGAAGGAAGAATGTGACGAATGAATTATTTGAGTTGTGATTCTGGGGACAGAATCCTTGTAAGGAGGGAAGGATGCAACAATCTATAATTTTTATATGTAATTTCAAATATTTATTGAATTAAATAAATATTTTAGTTGATGTGTTTATTGTTAAATAAATATTTGTTTAATTTGATTATTTATTAGTTAAATAAATAATTCATGAGTTGTGGGGAATTAACATGTTTAAGTGTAATATGATAATTAATTTGATATTTGGTAATATTGTATTTTGAAGTTAATTAATTAAACGTGTGATGAATTAATTATTATGTTGTAATTTTCTAATTTAATTTAATAAAAATTAGAGAGTAGATAAGGATTAAATGAATTGTTATAATGTTGTTTTAATTTAATTTAGTAATTAAAAGTGATGTGCTAATTTATTAAATAAAATTATAATGAAAATTATAATTTTGTGGCAATTTGATTATGTGGCATTTTGATTTAGTAAGTTGGTATGACTTTATTAAATTGAATTTGAGTATTAAAATTTAATTAAATAAAGTGTGATAATAAACTATATAGTAAGTGAGTTATTAAAATAAGCGAAAAGGAGTTTTAATTAAGTTTTACCAAACAAGGCTTAAGGCTTTTAAGTCTTTATTTTAAATTAGTTTTGCCAAACAAGCCTTAGTGTCTTTTGAATTTTTTTTAAAAAATTGATATGTATTAAGTAGAGTTATTATGGTATATGTCAGTTTTTATTTTACGTTAATACATATTATATGTATATGTTTGTTTTTTTTATGTTACATTAGAAAATAGAAAGAAATAGAGAAGAGAAAGAAAAAAACACAGAGAAAGAGAGAGAGAGCTCTAGAGAGTTTGAGAGATGAAGGATTTATCTGTGAATTTGAGCAACTAAAGAAAAATTCTTATCTTCTCACAAAGTTTACTCTAAGTTTTAGTTCTCTTTTCATTTAAAAGTTCTCTATAAAGTTTATATTGATGATTAATTTTGATTATACGGTTTGTATATACTAATTTGTTGATATAAATTATTTTTATATGATTTATATATGATTTGGAGTAATTTACTCCATGAAAATATGATATATGTGAAGAAATCATGTTTACAGAGAAACACAGTCATATATGTATGATATGGCTTATTTTAGAATCAAAATTTATACTTAAATCATAATATAAAGTGTAAATTGATTTTTGACTGTGTAAATATACAAAGAAACGAATGCATTGGGTTTTAAACAAACTGTTTTGGTTGAAAAATGGATTTACAGTAATTTTTTTCACTAAGAATGTCTAAAAGAGAAGAAATAGTAAGAATAATGAATTTAAAAGTTTTAAGTTAGAGGTTTGTGTAGTTTATGTTGTTAATGACATGTTAAAAACATTAGTTTATGTTTCTGTAAAGTTTATGTGAATTATATGTACTAAATTTGTTGTTAGAAAGAAGTTTTTAGGCCAATTTGACTTTATTTTGTGCTCTTCGCTAACACTGTCTTTGTCGCAGCACCACAGCGCCAGTTCGTTAAAGAAATTGGGCGCTACAGCGCCACTCAGTTCCTGTTGATGAGTACAGGCACTGCAGCGCCGATTTTGTGAGTAAATAGAAGCACTACAGCACCAGCCAACGCCGCAGCACCAGTTATATGAGTAAACAGAAGCGCTGCAGCGCTAGCCAGCGACGCAGTGCCGGTCCTCAATGTAAGGACATAGATTTTTACATGAGTATTTATGTAAATTGTTACGAATAAATTTTTTCTTAGAAAGTCCTTGAACCATATAAGTGAATATGTAAATTAAGTAAGATACTTAACTTATTTATTTAAGTTAACTAAGATGAATACTTAATCAATTTGATTAAGGATGAGTAAGATAAGTTTAGTTATGTAATAGCCAAGAATTCTAAGTCACTTTGTAAATAGATATATTAATTAAATATTAATGATATTGAAAACTTTGTGATATGTGTGGAATGATTAGGAAGTAATATAAATATGTGAATTGGAATTAGGTATATGTGTTTATTTATTTGATAGAAAGTAAACTAAAAGGAAAGGTTTCATAACCTAATAATACATTAGGTGTGAAATTTAAATAACCCAAGGGTTATGGGTTATGGTGTGGGAGATTATAATATTTAAAATTATACTAATTTCAGAGATATATTTTACTATCTCAATTTATTAATTTTTATAACTTAATTAATTTGAGCAAGTCTAATTGGGTTATAAAATTTAATGTTCAAGAATAAGGATTTAAATTCCAAATGTGTGGAATAAAAACCCTAATTAAATAATTAGGGTAGAATAAAATGGAAGGCATTAGAATATGTTAATTTTCTATGGCCCAAATAATTAAATTGAAAGTACAAGAGAGAAAAATAGTAGCCCAAACTTGTAGCCCAAAACATCAAATAAGATGGCCCAAATTAAAGCCCAATTAAAGAGGGGCATTTCAGACATTTAGTATACTAGATATTACGTTAAAGGTAAACCAAACTTGGAAGAATTTGGGCCACTTGGCCGGCTACATGAGGAAGAGAAAAAGGGAATGCTTGTCATCATTTTAAGCCTTACATTTGTCAAAAGATATTTACCAAATTAAGCTAGGTGTCAATTTATTTGTCAAAAGGGCCACTTTGTTTGCTAATCTCCCATATATCTATATAATGATTATTGAGAGAGAGAGAAGGAGATAAGATGTTGGGAATTTTTTTTACATATGTATATTATATCTATACATTTTTACTATAACAAAAAAATCTAGTTCGTATCTCTTTCATTTTATTCTCTTAAATAGCATAAACTAGAAAGAGAGAGAGAGAGAGAGAGAGAGAGATGGGGAAGAAGAGAGAAAGAAGAAGGAGATCCACCATTGATGCTCCATAAATTCATCTTATACTTTGAAAGGGAAAGAAAGTGTGCTCATAAATCAAGGTGAAAACTTAGACTAGCTTATTCCTTTTCATTTCGTGTGATTTTGGTGATTTAAATTTTATGATCTTGAGGTCTAAAACCCTCTATCTACATGTTTTATAGGGTTTCATGTTTACATCTAACATATATGAGTGTTAGAAAATAGATCAAAAGGATAAAAAAGAAACTAGTTTTGTTTTGTTAGAAAGCTCTAGTTTTTTTCTTCCTTTGATCAACTACCGTTTTTGATCTACACTTTATTTTTGCGATCTGTCAAAGAGAGGTCCTAGATATGTAAGTTAACTACTAAACCCAAGTGGTAGCACTAAAAAATGTTGAGTACGCAAGCCGTAGTGGTTGTTTTAACAAAAATAGTTTCATTGTTAGAAAGGAAAATAAACTGTTTTTGGACAGTCATTGCCAGGGGCAGTTTTGTCATTTTTTTGGCATTCAAAATTTCTTGAAAAATTTAGGATAGTAATATGATGATCTATCTTTCAAACCCAAGTAGATACACTGAAAAAAGAGTTGTAGATTTCTGTGTGGCATGCTTTTAGCAAACTAGGTAAAAGTAAAAAATTTTGAAAATAAACTGGCCCAGATTTGGCAAGGGTAGTTTCGGCCATTTAGTTTTTGAAATAAATTCCAGCCTTTTGGGACATGAAAATATATGCTATAAAGTAGCTCATGTCCAAAAATGAGCTCATTTCAACTTAAATTGTCCAAGTTATGGTCATTTCAATTTTTAGGATTTTTTGAAGAAAATTGCTATAACCAGAGTTCTATAACTCCGATGGCCACAAAATTTAAACTGGAGGCTCACGTTAACACGTGAAATATTATGCCAAGAGATGGGAATTTCTAGAGTTGACCATGATAGGGCTAATTTCTTAAGCTACGAACTAAAAATGATTTTTGAAATATACTAGAGGGAGTTAAAAATTACACAAAATTTCTTTTTGTGTATGAAATATATGTATATATGTTTGGTCAAATGATAGAAAAATAATAAGTTGATTTGGTATTTTCGTGAAAGGAATTGATGAATCCAGCTTGTTGGATTGAAAATCAGTGGAATCCTGTTTGCTGAGTTATAATTTGGGCTACTTGATTGACCATCTAGTTGCTGGTTTGAAATCCAGTTTGATGGATTATAATCTGGTTTACTAGATTGCAATCCAGGATGCTGGATTGGTATGTTTGGATAATCAAGGTTACTGGATTGGTATGTTTAGATAATTCAGTTTACTGAATTGGAATCCAGTTTACTGGATTGCAATTTAGTTTGCTGGATTAGTATTTGACTCAATAGATGTTAAAGAATAACTTAATATATATGATTTAGTGATTGAAATATTGTCAAAGGATAATAATATTATTAAAGATATAAGGTGTTTGATTATGTGATTACATGTTAGATAAATTATTATGGAATAATAGTATAATAAGTGAGATATGTGATGTTAATTGATAGATTGTTCTTATTAATGATAGGTCTTGCAAAATAAGTTAACTTAAATTGCTTAGCAGTAGTCAACGAATCAGGCAAGTTCCCTAACTCAAACTTGAGTTATTATTTTTCAAACAAGTTAGTGGATAGTTATTGATGATTATTCCACATCTATGATTATTGAACATTCGCATTTATTACAAAATTCCTTAACTCAAACTAGAGTTATTATTTTACCAGCATGCTAAGTGGGTAATTATTGCTGATTATACAACATTTAAGATTATTACTGATCATTCACAATTATTGCAAATTCATTAACTCAAATTGAGTTTTATATTTCAAAAGCAGGATTGGTGAATAACCATTATTGGTTATTCACATCTATAATTATTATTTTTATCTGCACATAGTGCAATTGATTCCTATCCATTATTTTGGCAAAACTAATATTTGTTGAAACTTGATACGGTCTAATATTTAGACTAAGTTGTTATTAAAAGATCAATGGCAATCATTTCGGCTAGATAAATATGGATTTATGATGAAATATTTAGCATTTCTTTAAAATTAATCCGAACCATATTTTTATGGTGTGGACTCATGATGTAAGACTGAGATGAACAAACTTTATTGTCGTAAAACGACACATGCACTATTATTAAGTATTATGCATAATATATGGTACAATGGAGCTAATCACTTCATGTACGTGCAGAGGAGTATGATTTAATCTTTATGGTTAAATGATACTCTTGAGGTAATTCAGTATTAAATAACTGATAAATCCTTACATTAGTTCATGATCCAATTGGGATCACTCAGCATGAAATCTGAGAATATCCCACTTTATTATTGCAGTAGTATTATCTATTGATAATCAATTGAACATTATTAAAACTTCAAAAGAGTTTCTCTTTCATCAATGAATTATTATTCAGGATGTATCTTAATAAAATCTTGATATTGATAAATGATTTGTTCAGCTACTTTGAAGTCCTTTGAATATTGTTGAAGTCGTATCGAATCTAGACACTTACACTCTTGATTTATAGCTTTTATTGTATACTTTAACTTGTGGAGCAAACTTGTTACTCACCCTTACTTAAATATAACATTTCAGCTAAGGACGAGATAGCTGGAGGAACAGAGAAGGACAAGGGCAAAATATAAGAGTAGTTATTATAACTTTAATTATTATGTTATTGTATGTAAACATTTTTGTATAACTGAAGGTATGTACTTTATGTTAAGGTTAGACAACTTGGGATAATGTTATAAAGATATTAAGTAATGATATGAATGATGAAATTCATAAATAAATGGGTAGCTAGATGTTGTTTGTATGATGGATCGTGAGCACCGAACCCGAGGTTATGGAATCCTGGATTTGGGGGCGTCACAGGTTGGTATCAGAGCTGTAGGTTATAAAACTTAAGTGGGGGAAAAGCGTTAGGAATATAACCATAAGCAAGGTAGAGTAAACTCATTTAGAGTTCTAAATGAGGGATTGACGAAAGGCATCAATAGTAAGATATGTCGACACATAGTGTTTATGGATTGCGTACTCATGATGTACTAATTAAGATTGTTTAAAATTGATTGTAGGATGTCAGGAGATGATGAAATGGTTAAGGAGATGTTGGCAGCTGTTGCAACAATGCCATTACCCGAGGTGCCAGCTCAGAGTGAGTCAGTTGAAGAATTTTTAAGAGACGAACCTAGGGTGAATCTAGAAAGTGATCATGAGAGTATCCCAAAATGGAACTGAATGAAGATGAAGAAGTAGATTCCAAAGAAACTAAGGTGGAGTCAGAAATAAAGGCTGGAGATGGAGAAAAAGGTAGAATGGGAATCGAAAAAGGTCAAGTATGTACGAAAGTTCAAGAACTAAGGAGTAAGGTAATTCTTTTGGAGGAATTGTGGACGACGGAGAGGGCATTGCTCGAGATGACGGAAGAACGAAATGATTTGAAGGCACAAGTGGATAAAATGAGAGTTAAATGTGGTGGATCATCTGAAAAGGTAAGCAAGAAAAAGAAGGTTAATAATAAGAGTAAAAGGAACAATGACAGTGACAATAATGCGGAGAATTCAAATTTAAAGATGAGGCAAGCATGTAATAACCCAATATTTTTAATATAATTAAATAAGAAATTTTGCATATAAATTTTTTTTTAAAAAAAGTCAAGGTGGGAATATGGACAAGGTAAAGTGTATGTATATATATGTGATAAATAAAATTTATTTATTACATTAATTATTGTAAATAATTTTTTTGTAAGAATTATAAATCATTATTAATTATATTCTTATAATAAATTATATTTTTGTAATAAAAATATTTGATTATTTATTTTTATGAAAATATAATTATTATATTATTTAAATAAATATGAAATGATTATTAGAATTATTAGAATAACTATTTTATTATGTGAATTTATTCAGATTAGTTAAGTTAATTATTTTAACTTAATTAATAATGTTATATATGCAAGATAAATCAGATATGGGATCCAAACCCTAATTCTGGATTTTGAACAAGGAATGAGAATAATAATATAATAATAATTATATTTCAGTGCTATAAATATGCATGGTATGTGTGTAATGTTAATTTGTAGAACAGTTATAGTAGAACAGTAGAAAACCCTAGTATTAAACTGTTAAAACCCTAATTTAAAACTCAAGCCGGAGTTTAAGATCGATAAGAGATTGTGTTATATGAATAATGACATGTATTATTAGATTGCAATCTTAATTAGGGAAACTGTAACAACCCCAAAATTCATACAATTCAATTATCGACTTCAATCATTAATAACACGTCTAACTTCTGATTTGACATCATTATTCGATGCTAAACTTAATAAAATGCGAAATAATTTAAACTTTTCTATCTTATTACTTTAATTCCCAGAATCAAAACCTTTATCATCTACATGTTTTTGAATCAAGTTATTTTATGATTCTCTTCATCAAAGTTATTATATAGAATCTTACATTTTAATCTGATAACCTTTACATATCAGATAACTCAAACTTGATAGCTTATCATTACATAATCATTATAACTTATCAAGTACATTTCTCAAAATCTTTATCTTTACCTACCTTTAAACCATACTTAGCTTATTACTCACCTTATCAGAGTTAATAAATAAAACTTACATCCAGGTTCAATACCCTTTCATACAACAAACAAAACTTAAACTTTATAACTCAACATCTATTGAACATTATACATTATTCAGAACCTTAAACATGCTTCAAATAATTATAATTCAGCCATAGTGTATAAATCTTCAAGTATCACATCTGTTTCATGTCTTTCAAGTAGCACATAACTTTACCTTGAATCTTTAACCTACAAAAGTGGTTATTTTCAAGGTTGAGCTC
This sequence comes from Panax notoginseng, assembly GCA_016801055.1. Classification (NCBI taxonomy): domain Eukaryota; kingdom Viridiplantae; phylum Streptophyta; class Magnoliopsida; order Apiales; family Araliaceae; genus Panax; species Panax notoginseng. The sequence goes on along the minus strand of CM029018.1, from coordinate 150,119,502 downwards.
GACAGCCCAACAAAATCTAACAGTTTTCATGCATCACATAGCACATAATAACATGCTCAACATACATCTCATAAACATTGGACTAACATAATATACATGATACAGTTCATATAACACGTATAAAGATTGAGTTCCTTACTCAATCAATATTTATTAGTCAATCAACGTAGTCATAAATTGACGTTAACATTTCATACTTTCAGCATATATATAACACATCATGCTATTTTCAATAAAGATTTAAAACAGTTCATCATCAAGTTCACATAGCAAATAGGAACTGAAAGACTTGCCTTGATCGTTATTTACCAATAACAGTTTAACAACTTACAGCTATCTGCACTTCATATGCCCTACACAATTATATAATCATTCACATTAACTATTAGTCACATAGCAATGCATAGTAGTTGTAATGTGAACTTTACTCTATATCTGATAACCCTTCTTATTAATCAATACACAATGTTCAATTTGATTGTGTTAACTTTCGACTTATATCTCACTGTATTTCATACTCGAAGTTCATTTAAGTGTTTAAGTCTTGCTAGGAATCATTATTGGTTTTATATTAAACCCATTTCATATCTTATAATATTCATTTCATTTGACTTAAAACACTTTTTATGTTTATTAACGTTTATTACGGCGTTTCGACGTTCATTCGTCACACGCCCGATTTATCTCTCTTGTGTATGCTTAGTATGCTTATACAACTTATCTAATACATCATTTACTAATGTTAAGCATCATAATGTTTACTAAAATTTATGTTTTATAACTTAGAACAACATCTTTTATCGTCAGAAGCACTACACTTGCATACGTGCATGCCTGACGCCCTCTAAATGTCCCCGAAAACATAACAGTCCTAACGATGACCATTTTGACCCCTTTTCCCGACCTCAAATTACAAAAGTTAAAGAATAAAAGTTGTAGGTCTATTCGTCCTCGTTCCAGATCATCTTGAATCACCTCAATCAGAGTTTTTATGAAAACGTTATGCCTATTTTACTAAAACAGGTCAAAACAGTCACACCTGTCACACTTTGGGCACAACTGCACCCAATTAAGGTTTGGGCACAGCACAGCTGTGTCCTAGAGTACAGCTGCACCCCAAATGACTTAGGGCACAGCGCAGCTGCGCCCGTTAGCAAAAACGGGACTTGAAGTTATTGTTCTCGCAATTTTTTTGAACCTTTTCTCCTTCTAATCTTCATAACTTGAGTTATACACATCCAAATTAGTTCGTTTTTTATTCTATGGATTCATAATTCATAAAACTACACCATATTAGAATTATAACAATTTATAGAAACATTAACCAACCTAAATCTTGACCCAAAATACGTGTTTATACTCTATTTTCTTGTTTTAACATGTTTAGCGAATTCATTCACTACGAATTCGTTTCTTAACCAAATTGATTCATTCAACTTGTGTTCTTTTTGTTTTTCAACGTACTAACATATTCTAAACTCAATTTACAGTTTAGTTTATAAACTAACTACCAATTTTTATACCTTCACAAGCCATATACAGAACCATATACACTGTAAACGATTTTCTTTCTTTTTGAACATAATTAGCACACTAATTCCTTGTCTAGATGCTAATTCTAACATCACAAATACTTACAAACTCAATAATTCAGTTTGTATAACTACAATTCATTAAACATGAAATTTATAGAAAATTTTGAAAGTGAAGAACATGAACTCTTTTTATAAACATATAACTCAAGGTTGAGAGGTTATACCTTAAATTTCTTGGAGATAATCCTTAATAAAACACAGTGAATTGCTTTGGAATCACAGAAATTCTCTTTCAAGTTTTCTCCAACTCTCTCAAACTTCTCTGTAAACCCTCTCTTCTCTCTTATTCCTAGGCTTAGGCCAAACCTTTTTCACGTAAAACTAAAACATACGCTAACATAAAAAAAAAATAAAACTGTCGTATAATAATAAGGCTACTAAATACTTATCAGTTATTTTTATTTTAAATTTAAAAGCCATAAGGCCTTGTTTGGCAAAATTGATTAAAATAATGACTTAATCATTCCTTAAGCCTTGTTTGGCAAAACAAGATTAAAATAAGAATTTCAAAAGCTCTAAGGCTTTGTTTGGTAAAACCAAATTAAAACTCTTTTAATTTATTTTTATAGGTCATTTATAATATAGTTTATTGTCCCACATTGTTTACTTGGATTTTCATATCCAATCTTAATTAAATAAACAAAACTAATTACGACAAAATTATAATTCTCATTATAATTTTACTTATTAAATTAACATATCAACTTAATTACTAAATTAAATTAAAACAACATACTACCAAACTATATAATCCTTAACAACTCTTTAATTTAGTTATTAAGTTAAATTAGAGTATTATCTCATAAATTTAATTCATCACTCTTTTATATTAATTAAGTTAATTTCTATAACTCATGAATTATTTACTTACTAATAAATAATCCAACAAATATTTACTAAACAACAAACACATCAATTAAAAATATTTATTTAATTCAATAAATATTTAAAATTATAAATAAAATCCTGGATTGTTACATCATTCCCTCCTTATAAGGATTCTGTCCCCAGAATCACAACTCAAATAATTTATTCGTCACATTCTTCCCTCCTTATAAGGATTCTGTCCTCGGAATCATCGAAACCCTACCTTACTCAGGTTTTCATCAAATCTCTCCGTTGAATAACTTCAACACATGACCTTAATATAGGTTATATATTTCCTACTTCTACCATTTTTCATAATAAATTCTTGTAAGTTTTATTTCATAATCTTTACTTAGACTCAATCATATTTGAGTATTACATATTCTTTGACACGTTCATTATCTTTCTCTAACGATCATTATCATAAACACTCGGAATATTATATTCACCCATTCTTCTAAGAATTTCGTCCTCAAAATTTTATTTATTACTCTTCATTCATTCAATCTATCAAAATAGATTTTAACGTTAATACTTTATTCATTCATTGGTTCTATAACCACTTTCTTTCCACAAAGATCTTTCTACAATTATTAAACTTTTCTATTAAAAGTTTTACATTATTTTTTGATAACTCATCTCCTTCTCATTTCAAAATTTTTGTTCTCACTTATTCAATATATTCATCATTCAGTGTCGTATTCTACGACTTACTTCTTTTTAAGGAATATCATCCTTACCACATTCACCTTTTAGAATAGCAAGAATCTTTCATAATTGCTCAATAAATTGGGAAGCAGTATGAATAACTCAAGAATTTAAAAGATTCCAAATCATTCTGAGGAATCGTAAAACCTTGAAGTACATCCACGGTTATAAGTACTCTTTCAACTTAAACCTTAATAGTCATTAGACTATAGTGACTCCCGTACTTAGGGTGTTAAGCCCTTCGTACGATGTATTGTGCACAAGTATCTAAACGCATCGAGTAAAAATAATTCCCCCATAATAGGGTTATTCTTCTTAGTTTTTAGAGATGTAACTGAGGGTCACAACATTATGAACTATGTCCACGGTCACAAGACTCCTTTTATAAAGATATCAGTTAACCCTATTTAATTAAAATAAGATATTATTTATTTAATTAAACTATTTTAATTAAATGGGCTCCCTAATCTTATTAGGGATAATTAATTAAACTCTTTTAATTAATTTTCCCTCCTAATCCTATTAGGAATAAATGAGAGTACTTATATTAAATTAATTCCTAAACTCTTTTAGAAGTTAAAATAATAATAATTGTAATAATATTAATAAGACTCCTCTTATTAATTTATATTTAATATTTCTAAAATATTAAATAATAAATATTAAGCTATTTAATTTATTCTATCACTATAGATTAAATTAAATATACTTAACATATTATTATGATTATGCCATTAACTTCTTAAATAATTATTTTTTATTTAATGGTGTGACCCTTTAGGTTCTTCATATTAAACCGGTTGTGAATAAATCAATTAGAACAATTCTAATCTTATTTAAATAAATAAATTAAACGAATAATTTATTTAAATAAATAATATTTATTCTACAATAGGGATAAGCCTCCCTAGCGATCAAAGACTTTCCAAATTATATAGATTTCAACATTAATCATAAAAAAAACTTTTGAGTTAATAGTTACCGTACAATTCAATCCTTCCACCATGCAATGACCCAATTAAATATAAGACATGAAATTATTGCCAAGTCTTATTTTATTTAATTATATGTATTTCGATTTCCAAATGCACAACTCCTAATGAATGCAAATTAGAAACTACTTTCTAATTTCATTCCACCTTGTCTAAGGATTCTTGGTTGTCATTTATCGAATCACATATGACATTTCTCTTCTTTTACTAGAAGTGGTAGATTCTTTATTGATCATTCATTATCTTCATATATAACTTATTACACACAGGCATACCCTTTGATATACCCTAAGGGTCCTAAGGAATAAGTCAAAGTATAATTCATTATATATAAGATACTATGATGATATCAAGTTTAAGGATCATTTGTACTACTATCACTACATGAATTTCTATTGACAGGCAAGTAAAACACCATTAGGTATTCCTTAGCGAGTCACGTTCAGTGAACTTATTCTCTAATAAGCACCTACATACTTGCTTTAGTGTCCCCACACAAATGATCATGAGATCAATGATTCACATTCAATGAGCAAGCAACGTACGTACCAATCTATCCGGATTTATTAACCCCCTTTTTAGTAATCCATTGATTAGGAATATTTTAGTTTTAAGCTATCTAAGAATTTAGATCTCATTAGCATGATCTCATCATGATTCTAAAAGTATTGCTTAAAACTATGGATTTATCACATATTATTAAAACAACATCATGTAGATAATTAAATGCCTTTAATAAATAATTTTTTTATTAATAAATAAATAAGATTGATTACAAAGTATATGCTTTATCATCATACATGATTGGCTTGTATGCATACTACTTTTAATCTCCCACTTGCACTAAAGCCAATCGTCGTGGTATCTCATACCCATCTTCTCTAAGTGACAATCAAACTGATATTGTGTTAACACTTCAGTAAATGGATCTGCAATATTGTCTTGAGAATCCACACGCTCCAAGGTGACGTCTCTTCTTTCAATGATCTTTCTGATCAAATAAAACTGACGTGTTTGGATTTCTGATGAGACCTGGGTTCTTTAGCCTGCGCAACAGCTCCGGTGTTGTCACAGAATAAAGGTACTGGTCCTGTAATGCTAGGAACCACACCAAGTTCGATAATGAACTTTTTTATCTAAACAGTTTCCTTTGCAGCTTCACTTGTAGTTATGTACTCTACCTCTGTCACTGAATCAGCAACTGTTTGCTGTTTGGAACTCTTCCAACTCACTGCGCCACCATTCAAAGTAAACACATACCCCAAAATGGATTTATTGTCATCTTGGTCCGTTTGAAAACTTGAGTCTTTGAAGCCCTCTAGTTTCAATTCAGACCCACCGTAGACAAGAAATACATCCTAAGTTCTTCTTAAGTACTTTAGGATATTTTTCACTGCCTTCCAGTGCTCTTCTCCTGGATTCGACTGATATATGCTTGTTACACTAAGTGCATGAGTGACATCCGGTCTAGTACATATCATACCGTACATGATAGATCCTATTGTTGAAGCATAAGAAATCTTACTCATAAGGTCTCTCTCCTCGGGTGTCTTTGGGGCCTGTTTCTTGGAGAGATTTATTCCATGGCTCATCAGCATGAGACCTCTTTTGGAATATTTCATGCTAAACTTCTTTAGCATCGAGTCAATGTATGTTCCTTTGGATAAGCCAAGCATCCTTTTAGATCTATCTCTATGGATCTTTATCCCCAAAATATAGGATGCTTCTCCCAAGTCCTTTATGGAGAAGTGTTTAGAAAACCAGATTTTAATTGATTGTAGTATAGGAATATCATTCCCTGTCAGTAATATATCATCAACATATAATACGAGCAATAAAACAGCGCTCCCACTAACCTTCTTGTACACACATGGTTCATCCTCATTTTTGATAAAATCAAACTCTTTGATTGTCTCATCAAAACGGATGTTCAACCTACGAGAAGCTTGCTTCAATCTATAAATGGATTGTTGTAGCTTATAGCCTTGATTTGTTTCAACCTTTGAAATAAATCCCTCTGGTTGTGTCATATATACATCCTCCTCAAGTTTCCCATTGATGAAGGTCATTTTCACATCCATCTGCCAGATTTTGTAGTCATAGTAAGCTGCAATCGCAAGCAAAATACGAATGGACTTCAGCATTACTACTGGTGAGAAGGTTTCGTCATAGTCAACTCCTTATCTTTGTTTGAAACCTTTTGCGACCAGTTAGGCCTTATAGGTCTCTACCTTGCCGTCTACTCCAGTCTTTCTTTTAAAGAGCCATTTACACCTAATAGGCTTAATGCCTTCAGGTGGTTAAACCAAAGTCCATACTCGATTTTCATACATGGAATCCATTTCGGATTTCATGGCTTCTTGCCACTTCTCTGAGTCTTTACTACTCATAGCATGTTCGTAATTTAATGGATCATCATCATCTATAATGCGCACCTCATCGTCATCCTTTATGACAAGTCCATACCTGTCAGGTATCTTTGACACTCTTCCAAATTTACGAATAGGGTGTGGTACAGAAGGAATCTCTGCTTCATTACGTACTTGACTTTGATCTGTAGTATTTTGTGGTTCTTGAACCTCTTCAAGATATATCTTACTCCCACTAACCCCTTCAAGGATAAACTCCTTTTCCAAGAAGGCAACATATTTCGCAACAAACACCTTTTGATTAGTTGGATGATAGAAATAATACCCCCTATGTTTCTTTAGGGTATCCCACAAATCTACATTTGTCAGATCTAGTATGTAGCTTATCGTTTTCAAATTTTTTGACATAAGCTGGACAATCCCAAGTCTTAACATGCTTAAGATTTGGTTTCCTCCCTATCCATAACTCATATGGGGTCTTGGGGACAGATTTTGTAAGTACCTTGTTAAGTAGGTATGCAGCCAATTCTAGGGCATATCCTCAAAAGGAAACTGGAAGGTCAATAAAGCTCATCATGGATCGAACCATGTCCAACAATGTTTGATTTCTCCTTTCAGATACACCATTCCTCTGTGGCGTCCCTGGTGGAGTCCATTATGAGATTATACCATTTTCTTTGAGACAATTGAGAAACTCACCACTTAAGTATTCTCCTCCTCGATCAGTTCGAAGAATCTTAATACTCTTACCAGTTTGCTTCTCTACTTCACTTCTGAACTCTTTGAACTTTTCAAATGATTCAGATTTGTATTTCATTAAATACACATATTCAAATCTTGAGTGATCGTAAGTGAATGTAATAAAATAAGAATACCCTCCTCGTGCAGTCGTTGTCATAGGTCCACATACATCTGTGTGTACTAACGCTAACAACTGTGTAACTTTTTCTCCTTTTCCACTAAAAGGAGATTTAGTCATTTTGCCAATGAGACAAGATTCACAAGTTGGATATGATTCATAATTCGATAGCTCTTGGAGCCCATCTTTATGCAATTTGGATAATCTTGTTTCATTAATATGACCGAGTCTACAGTGCCACATGAAGGTATAACTAACATCATCTCTTTTTCTTTTGTTAGTTTGTTCAATTTGAAGTATATTTTCATGCAAGTCAAGTATATAAAGTCCATTTTGCAAATTACCAACACTATATAAAATATTATCATTATAAATAGAACAACAGTTATTTTTTATTATAATGTTAAAACCATTCATATCCATTACAGAGACAGAAATAATGTTTCTAATGATATTTGGAACAAAATAACAATTATTTAAATTAATGAACTTGCCCGTAGGCAGTGCTAAACAATAAGTTCCTACAGCTAATGCAGCAACCTTTGCTCCATTTCCCACTAGTAGGACGACCTCATCCTTGCTCAGCTTTCTACTACTGACTAGTCCATGCATATTATTACATATGTGAGAACCACAGCTGGTATCCAATACCCAAGTAGAAGATTGACTTTCAAAAAAATTAATTTCAATCATAAACAAACTTTGATTAGGATTCGAAGCTTCTCCAAGCATCTTTTACTTTTATTCCGCAAGATAATCGTTTGCAGTTCCTCTTCCAGTGACCCTGCTTGTTACAATGGAAGCAAATTCCTTTGCTAGCTGGATTAGGTTTCTTTTGATCCTTCACTTTCGCCTTTCCCTTAGCCTTCTTGGATTTCTTCTTTTCAGAAGATACCTTGAGCCTCTTCCTTTTCTTGGAAGAATCATCCACCAGTAAGACATGGTTCTTCTTGGATGGGAAGTGACCTTCAGCAGTTTTCAACATGTTAAATAACTCAGGCAAGCTGACGTCCAACTTATTCATGTGAAAATTCATAATAAATTGTGAGAAGGTGTCAAGGAGTGACTGTAAGATCAAATCTTGACTCAACTCCCCATCCATGACAAACCCAAGTTGTCCAAGATGTTCAATCAGATTGATCATCTTTAAGACATTAGTCTCAACGGTAGTACCCTCGGTCATCCGAGATCGGAAGAGCTCCTTAGATATTTCATATCTAGTAGTCCTACTTTGCTCCATACAGCTCTTGCAGGTGTAGCAGCATAGTAGGAGCATCCATGGTTTCATGCTGACGATGAAGCTCATTACTCATGGATGCGAGCATAATGCATTGAGCCACAGATGCATCATCTTGCCACTTTTTAAAAGTAGCAATCTCTTCCTCAGAGACTGTCTCTGCAACTTTTGTAGGTACGAGCGAATTTAGGACATAAGAAACCTTTTTAACAATGAGAATAATTCTCAGATTCCTTAACCAGTTCGTGTAATTTGGTTCAGTCAGTTTGTTAGCATTAAGTATGCTACGCAGTGAAATTAGTGAATGTGACATTTTCAAATTCTGCATGTAAAAAGACAATACTTTAGCAAACATTCATTTAATTAATTACCAAAATAAATTAGGTCTTATTTTAGATTGGTATCTCCCACTATTTTCTTCAAACTATATTACCATCATTTATATAGTTCGGCAAAATCTAATTAAAGTTTTTGTTAATGAGAATAAGGATCCTATTTCAAATATATATAGCCTTGTGGTGACACAACAAACTATATATAAATAAATAGGTAAACAACTCCTTATCAATTACATCATCATGTAACTCCTTATATTTTGCCTCTTAGATTATTTTGATCAAGTGGTGGCACATCCGAATCAAAATTATCTCAGTTTAGTCCAACCTAGCACTTCCATATATTCCAAAAAAAAAAATATTATCCTTGTGGTGATACAACAAAACAATATTGTTCAATTTTCTTTATAAGCATCAAATGTGATAAATTAACATCTTAAATACTTAATACTTGCCTTGTGGTGACACAACAAACTCATATTAAATATTTAATACTCTATTAATTTTATCATGCTAGAAGGCGACGTTCGATATTCTAAATATCTTTGAACGCTTAAGACTTAATATATAAAAAACTTTGAGGGATTTGTTATTATTTGTCTCATCTTGTTTAGCGCGCATGCACATATATATATAAAATACGCATCATATTATTAAACCTGCGAAGCATGTTTGCATAATATATATATATATATATATATATATATATATATATATATAATACTAGCATGTACATATAGAATATTATATTCTACCCGGATTGATTATGGACTTTTATTCTAGTTTGGTTCACTAGAGCCACCAAGTGAACCAAAAGGTCAAACCCTAGGGTGCAAGAATAAACATTTAAATATAACTATTATATTTAAACCCGGGCTGTATTACAAACGGGTCTTCAAGTGCTCCTTGCTCCTTGATCTTCGGTTCTTCAAAAAAATACTAACTAATCCTATACAATTAAACTATTTAATTTAAATAGAAACCTAGATCAGCAGTCAAGGGGAAGTACATAAGAGAGAGATAGAATTTACGTCAAGAAGAAAATCAGAAAAGACAAGATACGCAGACCCCATTTAATAAAACTCATTCATTCAAACATCCAACCAAAATAAATTCAATCACATTGGTCAATAGTCCATAATCAATCTCATTTATTATCATACATATCATCATATGTATCAATAAATAAATTCATTCCATATATATATGAATATCATTTAATGGGCAATTTTATATTGCATGAAATTCAATTTCAAGATTAAAATAAACTCTTCATTTTAATTATAAACTTATTAAGATTAATATATATATATATATATATATATATATATATATATATATATATATATATTCTTGATTCGCATGATAAACAATCAAATTCGCCATGATCAACTTTTGAAATACTAATACTAATCGTTATATTTCAAAAGTTGATCATGGCGAATTTGATTGTTTATCATGCGAATCAAGAATATATATATATATATATATATATATATATATATATATATATATATATATATATATATATATATATATATATATATATATATATATATATAACGTGAATTAGATTAGAAATCATTGCCAAGCGAATCACGGTGCAGGATAACGATTTTGAAAAAAAAATAAAATACAAATCAATCAATATACAAGCGGATCACGGATTCAGTGAAAAAAAACATTTTTTTCCATAAAATAATAATTTTATACAACAAATTATGCCCAATAAATTATTCTAAATACATACCCATACATATATAGAATCAAAATAATTAATAATTTACATAAAGTTTGGCTCTGATACCACTGTTAGGTTTTGTGAAAATCAAAGTAGCAATCTAATTACAAAAATAACGGAAGTAAAATAAAATCAGATTTTAAAATTTTTTACAAACCAATTACCCAAATCATCCTTTACGCATATTATTAATTAAAACGAAGAACAAGAAGTTATGGAATCATACCCTTGTAGATTCGAGCTTCCACATGTACGAGTTCACCTCCTACTTCTCTGCGATTTCCTTGAATCTCCAGCTAGATTCCTTCCTTTGATCAATGTAAGCCATCCAAGTGTATGGCCTCCAGAGGTGATCCACCAAAGAAGAAGAATTTTCAATAAGAAGGGTGTATTGGCTCAAACCCTAGTTTTTCCTAGCTCTGTAGAAAAATGGGCGTACTCTCCAATAATTGGAATCACGTATCTGATATCTGATATAAGACTCCTCTTATAAAGATATTGTGTAACCCTATTTAATTAAAATAAGGTATTATTTATTTAATTAAACTCTTTTAATTAAATGGGCTGCATAATCTTATTAGGGATAATAAATTAAACTCCTTTAACTAATTTTCCCTCATAATCCTATTAGGAATAAATGAGAGTACTTATATTAAATTAATTCCTAAACTCTTTTAGAAATTAAAATAATAATAATTGTAATAATATTAATACGACTCCTCTTATTAATTTATATTTAATATTTCTAAAATATTAAAAAATAAAAATTAAGCTATTTAATTTATTCTATCACCATAGATTAAATTAAATATACTTAAATTATTATTACGATTATGCCATTAACTTCTTAAATAATTATTCTTCGTTTTATGGTGTGACCCTTTAGGTTCTTCATATTAAATCGGTTTTGAATAAATTAATTAGAACAATTCTAATCTTATTTAAATAAATAAATTAAATAATTAGTTTATTTAAATAAATAATATTTATTCTACAATAGGGATAAACCTCCCTAGCGATCAACGATTTTTCAGATAATATAGATTTCAATATAAATCATAAAAGAACCTTTGAGTTAATAGTTACCGTACAATTCAATCATTCCACCATATAATGTCCCAATTAAATATAAGACATGAAATTACTGTCAAGTCTTATTTTATTGAATTATATGTATTTCGATTCCCAAATGCACAATTCCTAATGAATGTAAATTAGAAACTACTTTCTACTTTCATTCCACCTTGGCCAAGGAATCCTGGATTGTTATTTATCGAATCACATAGGACATTTCTCTTCTTTTACTAGAAGTGGTAGATTCTTTATTGATCATTCATTATCTTCATATATAACTTATTACACCCAAGCATACCCTTTTATATACCCTAAGAGTCTTAAGGAATAAGTCAAAATATAATTCATTATATATAAGATATTATGATGATCTCAAATCTAAGGATCATTTGTACTACTATCACTACATGAATTTCTATTGACAGGCAAGTAAAACTCTATTAGGTATTCCTTAGCGAGTCACGTTCAGTGAACTTATTCTCCAATAAGCACCTACATACTTGCTTTAGTATCTCTACACAAATGACCATGAGATCAATCATTCTCATCTAATGAGCAAGCAACGTACACACCAATCTATCTGGATTCACTAATCCCCATTTTAGTAATCCATTGATTGGGAACATTTTAGTTTTAAGTTATCTAAGAATTTAGATCTCATTAGCATGATCTCATCATGATTCTAAAAGTATTGCTTAAAACTATGAGTTTATCACATATTACTAAAACAGCAGCATTTAGATAATTAAATGCCTTTAATAAATAATTTTTTATTAATAAATAAATAAGATTGATTACAAAGTATATGCTTTATCATCATACATGATTGGCTTGTATGCATACTACTTTCATTGTGCACAAACATCTAAACGCCTCTGCGTAACCCCTAATAAAAGAGTTGTTCATCTCAACTTTTTAACATCTGAATCCGCACCAAAACAATTTGGTTTGGTATAACTTCTCGAGAAACGCTTGAATTTCATGAACATCTTTCAATATTCGTCTTGCTGAATCAAATAGCATAGACTTCTACAACAATTCGGACATCAATCGAAATATATATATATATATATATATATATATATATATATATATATATATATATATATATATATATTCTCATATCTTAAAGAAATCTCAAAATTTATGGTGTCATGATTATGACGTTGTCATACTACATCTCACCATAGTGGGCTGACGATCATATGATCACATCCAACACCAGGTTCCATTGCATTGATGACTCCATCGTTTATCATATCACCTGATACATATAGTTAAAATATATTTTGAAAATTTAAAATTTTTTTTTTATCTAGCCGAAACAAACAACATAGATACGCGAATAATAACACTGTTTTAAAAATTCTTTGGTTCACTAGTGTGATCCAATATTTTTCAAAAATCAAAAGTACAATCATCAGCACGAAGTCAATAAATCTCGAAAGTCTAGCATAGCTAGTAGATTGAGAATATTAAATTTTCTCCATCAATTTCAATCTTTATACTAAATATTCTTGTGTTTCAACTTACCATCCTAGTATAGTTCATCAAACTTACTACACATTGGAAGTTCAGGAACTTGCCATAATAATATGAGTTTAAGAACTTATCTTAGTCAGACTATAGGAGTCCATTCGCTGAGGGGTTCAAAACATACCATATTATTATGAGTCATGAACTTACCATATGTATTAGTTTTAAGAACCGCACCTAATCATAATAATATTGGACTAATCTTAATAGTTTCTAACTATCAAATATACATGAAAAAAGAATCACCTTTTCGTCACATATACATTGATAGCGCTACACCAACATTCCAATAATTATCAATGTGATAAACTGAGTGCAAGCACAAAACCCTCACCCATACAAAGTTGTACAACTCAGCCGTCACATGAGTAGCATCTCCAAATTCGAGTACTTTTTACCTAAGATCTGGTACATCATTTCTATAACTATTACGGAAGATATAAACATAAATTATTTATATATTAAACCTTTACATATCATTCCCAAGATCTACAACCTTAACTAAATACATACATTCAGTATCTAAAAAGGTTTACAATGCTATTTTCGTCAGAAAATTTAATAAATCTAACTGCACCATAATTTAATCTTGAACTTTGTCTTTGCTTTTGTCTTTACTCGAGCTTTCATCTTAATCTGAAAATTTTTATCATAATATAGCAAGGGTGAGAAACAAATTTGCCCAACAAGTTTTAAATACAAGAAAAATATATCATGATTGAAAAGAATGAATAAGCTTTCAAGTTTTCAACAATATAATAATTGTGAAATAACATGAATCAAGTTTCAATAATTACATGACTGAATCAATAATGTTTGAAGGTCAACAATGACCATAAACAATTTAACTGAACCTTATGGTAATGAAGGTGATCAGCCTTTCATACCTGATGAACATATGCAATATGCACTAAGTGAGAATTAATAATCAGTATAGACGTGAATAATCAACAATAATTATTTACTAACATGCTTTGAGCATACAACTCAAGTTTGAGTTAGGGAAACTTGCCTATACTGCTGATTACCGCTAAGCAATCTAATGTAATCTCTTATGAAAGACCTATCAATTATAAGATTGATCTTTCAATAAGCATAACATACCTGTTAGCTCATAATACTATTTCTTTATCCATAAATTATCTAACACTTAATCACAAAAATCAAATATTAGATAACAGCTTAACGCATCAGTATTATTATCATTCTTTGATAATTCTTTAATCACTATATCATATCCATTATGATTTAACACTCACTTTTTTATTTCATAAGTTATTCTTTAACATCTAATAAGTTAAATACTAATCTAGCAACCTGGATTTTAAATCTTGCAACCAAACTGCCAATCCAGCAGACTGGATTCCAAATCCAGCAATCCAAACTGCAATCCAGCTAACTGGATTCCAAATCTAGCAACTAGATTGCAATCCAGCAAGCCTGGATTCACCAATTCATCAATCCAGCAAGCTGGATTCTAAATCCTTCAATTCAGTAAGCTTCTTTTCAATCCAGCAAGCTGGATTCATCAGATTTTCCAATCCAGCAAGCTGGATTCATCAGATTTTCCAATCCAGCAAGCTGGATTCCATATCTCCTTTGACGAAAATACCAAATCAACTTATTATTTTTCTATCTTTTGACCATGCTTATATACATGTATTTCATACACAAAAAATATTTTTCTGTAACTTTTTAATTTTTTTTAGTATTTTTTAAAAATCATTTTTAGTGTGTGGCTTAAGAAACTAGCCCCATCATGATCAACTCCAAAAATCTCATCTCTTAGCACAATCTTATACGTGTTAACGTGAGCCTCCAGTTTAAATTTTGTCGCCATCGGAGTTATATTAGCCTTTTTTGTCAAAAAATCATAAAAATTGAAATGACCATAACTTGGTCATTTTAAGTCCGAATGAGCTCATTTTTGGATAGAATGTACTTAATACCATATGTTGTCATGTCCCAAAAGGCCGAAATTTTTCTCACAAAATAAGTGTCCGAAACAGCCCTTGCAAAATCTTGACAGTTTGTTTTTTGTCATTTTACAGTTTTTCGTGTTTTGATAAAAATAATCCATACAGAAATCTGCAACTCCTTTTTTAGTGATTCCACTTAGAGATGTTAGAAAACTTATCATAGTATCCTCCCAAATTTTTCTAGAATTTTTGAGGGTCGAAAAAATGACGAAAATGCCCCCGACAGAAACTGCCCCAAAATAGTTTATTTCCTTAACCAAAAACGGGACTATTTTAGCAATATCAATCAATATGACTTGTAAACTCATCCTTTTTGAGTGCTACTACTTGGGTTTACTACATAACTTACATATCTATCACCCCTCTTTGACGGATCGCGAAAAGGAGTTATAGATTTAAAACGGTGGATATACAAAGTACAAAGAAATTTGGATTTCTAAACTAGAAAAATTATTTTTCTATTCCTTTTGATTCCAACCAAATAAACACCCAATATGGATAGATCTAAATATAAAATACTCATCAACATGGATACCCATGGTTTTTGAGTTTATAAACATTTTGATTTACAAAAATCCAAGGTTTAATTTACAAAAATCCAACTAAAATATATATATTAGTTTAGGAATTTACCTTTTTCTCAAAATCATTCTTCTCCTTCTTCTTCTTCTTCCATGGAGGATTTTTCTCTCTCCTTATTTCTCCCGCAAGGGCTGCCGCACCCTCTCCTCTTTTTCTTTCGTGGCTTCGGCCACTTTTTCTTCTTCTTCTTCTTCTTCTTCTTCTTCTTCTCTCTCTCTCTCTTTCCCGTTCGTCTCTTTCTTCTCTTTTTTTCTTTCCTCTTTCTCTTTCTTCTCTTTCCTTCTTATCTTTTTATCTTCTCTTTCCTTCTGATAAGTGGATTTTATATACGCGAATCAATATTCGTTTCAAGTTTAAATTCGTAGTTATTCTCATGTTTTGTGTTCGTTTGTACTCGTTTCATGATATTTTATGTATAGGGTGGTCATGGATGCAATTGGTGAGGAAAGACGGTCTTTTTGGAGCAAAAGTGGAAAAAAGTTAGAACTTTAAAATCTTGAAGTCAGTGGGCTAGCCCGCCGGGGCAGAGGTCCCATTTCCTGAACTTTCCTGTTTGGTTTCGACTTCTGTTGGGGCTCGGTTTGTTGGGTTTGGCCAGTGCGTTTGGACTCTAATAAAAGGAGAATTCGGCCAGAAGACAAGGGGGCTTGCTACTAGGTAGAAAAACAACAATCTCATAACACAAAGGCAAGGATTCAAGAGCGATTTAAAGGATTGAAGAGCGAACGTTGGAGGAGTAAATTTTCAAAAATTGTCACGACAGTTGCAAATCGAGGCTACGTGAAGGGGTTTTCCATAATTCCTCTTTTCTTTCATCTATTTGTACTTGGGATGATGTTTTCAACAAATTATTCAGTTTTTAATTCATTCGTTATGAACTAATTTACTAATTATACTTGTGATGGATCTTTGGGTGAAACGATGATTCTATAACTTTGATTTCCAATTCAATAAGATATTTTCAGTTTATCTATATTAATTTGTGCGTGAATTTATGAATTACCTGATCAACAGTTTTTTATGGATTTGAAAAGAATAGAGAGAGGAGATTCGAATCTAGACCTAGTTAATATAGCATGTGTCATGAATCATGTCGATAGCATATTTGTGATTATTGCTAAGGTAGAGATACGCTTGACATCACATGTAATCGTATAGAGAGCTTAAACTTCAACCTTTTTGATTATAGTTCACATAGGGATATAGTGAGTTGGTTAATTTAGGTGTTTAGCAGATTTCTATCTTAATTGTGGATTGATGTTAATATGGTATTAGTGCATCGAGAGGTGGCTCTTACTGTGTTCCTGTTCTTGATTAATTAACTGGAATATTGAGTTGAGTTGGAATAAAGGTTTGAAAATCAGAGTGAAGCTTAGGCTGAAAT